>CM053627.1:187693676-187726686 GCA_028646595.1 Phalanger gymnotis | reverse complement strand
CTGTCTGTTTATTTCTGGCCACAGATGAAAATCATGGACACTGCATCTGTTGTAATTGTTCAAGATACATGTTTTATTTGATTCTTCCTGGTGGATTGCAAACTTATTTTTGAATAGATATAGATCTCATTGAGAAGGCACAGTAGCATTTATATGACTCATATATTAAATACAGTCACCTGCAAATAGAAGCATTTGGAGTACTTCATTTTCTCCAGGGAATTCCTTTCCTTATGTGCAGAATATTTTCTACCTTAATGATGAATGTTTTGGCAATATGTCTATTAGATACTTCAAATAAACTAATTAGTAAGTATAGGGTCATTAAACAAATTTATCCTTGTGGTTGTGTATACTAAATGATCAGGAAAATAGTTTTTGCTACTTATATATTGATTTCTGTGCTTTAATTGACTGTAACCTCCATCCAAGGTTATATGCTTCTTGAAGTCATGGACTATGTTTTATTTATCTTTCATTTTTTACATTTTTTAATTTTTTTAGATTTTTTATTTTTATCATGCAACACTCAGTTCCACAAATTTTTTGAAGTCCAAATTTTCTTCCCCTTCCTCCTCTTCCCCCTTCCCCTGCCAAGATGGCATGTAATCTGATATATGTTCTACATATACCTTCTCATTAAACTTATTTACACAATAGTCAGGTTGTGAAGAATTATGACTAATGGAATGAACCATGAAAAAGAAGAAACAAAACCAAAAAAGAAGAGAAAAAACAGAGCAAATAGTTTACCTCAATCTGGATTCAGACTCCATAATTCTTTCTCTTGATGTAGATAGCTCTTTCCGTCCTGAATCCTTTGGAGCTGTCTTTGAACCTTGTGTTGCTAAGAGCCAAGTCCATCGAAGGTAGTCATCACAGAAACAATATATCTGTGATTGTATACAATGTTCTCCTGGTTCTGCTCCCCTCACTCAGCATCATATCATGTAGGTCTTTCCAGGTTATTATGAAGTCTTGATGTTCACCATTTCTTATAGCAAAATAGTATGCCATTACATTCACATACCACAACTTGTTTAGCCATTCCCAATTAATGGGCATCCCTTTGATTTCCAATTCTTTGCTACCACAAAAGGAGCTGCTATAAATATTTCTGTGCATACGGTCCCTTTCCCACTTGTGTGTATCTTTGATTTTTTTAAGAGGGATAACATGGTAATGTGTTTATAGTATATATTGAATAAGTGATTATTAAATTAAGTATGTTGTGTTTTAGATTTGATTAAACATGTGGCCAAATCTCATGTATAATGAAGGAAAAAAAATTTTTTTCATCTTATAAAATTAAGCTGATTATTCATAGGAATATATGTTTTATCTACGTACTTATAAGATATAATCTCATTGTGTGTCTTCTGAATATTTTGGCTTTCTCACATCTTTCCTGTTATTTTGTTCAATATGCTCATTTCAAATACCTTTCAAATGTTCATTTTTAGGCTCTCAGAAATCAGGCTGTTGTCAATGGCGGTGGCTTAAAAATACAGAAATAATTCAACTATGTCCTACCTATTGAGAGAGACAGTTGTTTCAGTATCACAAAAGGAGAAAAATGAAACAAGCTACTCATATGCCTCCAAGAAAGAAAAGTACACAGTGATATATGAGATAAATTGAGAAAGAAGAAAGAAGCTAATAAAAATAAAAAAGGAAAATACAAACCAGCACAACATTTAATTTGCTTTATTATATTGATTTAATCAAATTGACTTATAGAACCACTATATTAGAAGGGGTTTTGGAGGTCCTATGATCAAACTTTTACCCTAGAGCAGTTTTTTTCTGTAATATGATGGAGAATTAATCATAAAGATCCCTTAAAAATCACTGAATGAAATTAAGGTTGATCTAAGCTCCATCTTTTCAGCTCAGAAGAGAATACATGGTAAATTCATTCCTCTGCCATTTAGATATAATAATGGTTACATTTAAATCACACTATTTTTTTCAAGTGGAGAATTTTTTTTTATTAATTAACTTTTAGATTTTGACATTCATTTCCACAAGATTTTGAGCTTCAAATTTTCTTCCCATCTCTCCCTTCCCACCCCCCTGCCCCGCACACCAAGGTGGCATGCATTCTGATTACCCCTTCCCCCAGACTACCTTTTCTTCTATCATACCCCTTGTCCACTTCCCCCCTACTTTCTTGTAGGGCAATATAGATTTCTATACCCCATTGACTGTATATCTTATTTCCCAGTTGCATGTAAAAACAATTTTTAACATTTATTTTTAAAGATTTGAGTTCCAAATTCTCTCCCTTCTTCCCTCCCCACCCACCCTCATTGAGAAGGCAAGCAATTTAATATAGGTTATACATGTGTGGTTATGCAAAAGACTTCCATAGTAGTCATGTTGTGAAAGGCTAACTATATTTCACTCAATCCTATCCTGCTCCCTCTATTTATTCTATTCTCTCCTTTGACCCTGTCCTTTTTCAAAAGTGTTTGCTTCTGACTACCCCCTCCCCGAATCTGCCCTCCCTTCTATCATTCTCTCCTCTCTTATCCCCTTCCTCCCTACTTTCCTGAAGAGTAAGATGCTCAGTTGAGTGTGTATGTTATTCTTTCTTAAGCCAAATTCACTGAAAGTAAGATTCACTCATTCCCTCTCACCTCCCCCATCTTCCCATCCTCTGTAAAAGCTTTTTTCTTGCCTCTTTTCTGTGAGATAACATACCCTATTCTATTTCTCCCTTTCTCCTTCTCCCAATATATTCCTCTCTCAACCCTTAATTTTATTTTACAAATATCATCTTTCCATGCAGGAATGTAAACATTCCAACTTTAGTAAGTCCTTTATGATTTCTCTTTTCCTGTTTGCCTTTTCATGCTTCTCTTGATTCCTGTATTTGAAATCAAATTTTCTATTCAGCTCTGGTCTTCTCAACAAGAATGCTTGAAAATCCTCTGTTTCATTTAATGTCAATTTTTTCCCCTGTAGCACTATACTCAGTTTTTCTGGGTAGGTGATTCTTGGTTTTAAACCTAGCTCCCTTGACTTTCAGAATATCATATTCTAAGCCCTCTGATCCCTTAAGATAGAAGCTTCTAGATCTTGTATTATGTGGATTGTGTTTTCACAACACCCAAATTGTTTCTTTCTGGATTCTTCACCTGGAAACTCTGGAATCTGGCTACAACACTCCTAGGAGTTTTCCTTTTGAGATCTCTTGCCTCTCAAGAGGCAAGCAATGGATTCTTTCAATTTCTATTTTGCCCTCTATTTCTAGAATATCAGGCAGTTTCCCTTGATAATTTCTTGAAAGATGATGTCTAGGCTGTTTTTTGTCATGGCTTTCAAGTAGTTCAATAATTTTTAAATTATCTTTCTTGGATTTATCTTTCAGGTCAGTTGTTTTTCTAATGAGATAGTTCACATTGTCTTTTTTTTTCGTTCTTTTGGTTCTGTTTTATACTTTCTTGATTTTCACAAAGTCATTAGCTTCCATTTGCTCCATTCTGATTTTTAAGGAATGATTTCTTTCAATGAGCTTTTGGACCTCCTTTTCCATTTTGCCAGTTCTGTTTTTTAAGGCATTCTTTTCCTCATTGACTTTTTGGACCTTTTTTTTTCCATTTGGGTTAGTCTATTTTAAGGTGTTATTTTCTTCTGTAATTTTTGGGTCTCCTTTAGCAAGCATTTATTTCATAAATTAAAAATTAAATAAAATATTTTTTAAAAATTAAAAAAGTGATAAAAGTAATAAATAAAGAGTATTCGCAGAATTGAGGAAAGCCAATGCAAAAGCTGAATGTAATTTAAACATAGTCCCGCCTACATCTAAATGACAGAGGGATGAACTTACTATGTGTTTTCTTTTAAGTTGGAAAGATGGAATAGCAGGGTTTAGTTCAAACTTGATTTCATTCATTGATCTTCCAAGGGAGTTTGATGATGAATTTTTCAGCATATTGTAGGAAAAAAAAGAATATTGTTCTCTAGGAAAAAAAAAATTGATCTTATGACCCCTGAAGCCCAGTCCAACTCAACGATTCCATGAGTCAGTTTGATTAATTCTAGCAGATTCAAAAAAATGAATTAGGTTTTACTATGCTGGGTTGGACTCCCCTTCTTTACTATTTATTAGCTTCTTGCTCTTCCTCAAGTCATCTCATATGTCATCCTCTAAGACCTTTTCTTTCTTGAAGGCATACAAGTAGCTTCCTTTGTTTTTCCTCTTTTGCATTACTGGAACAGCTGTCCCTTTCAACATACGAGAAGTATTTGCATAATTTCTGTATTTTTTAAGCCACCATCATTGACAGCAGCCTAATGTGTCCACGTGAGGAAAAGTAAGAATGTCAATATGGTTGGAACATAGCATCCATGGAGGGAACTAATGTGTAATAAGGCTAGAAAAGAAGGGAAAAGATTAATTGTGCAAATCTTTAATATAAGACAGAGGAATTTCCATTTCATTCCAGACATAATGGAGAGACACTGTGAAGGGGGTAAAATCTGTATGTGATTTAGAAAAATCACTTTGTCAGTTGCATCAAGGATGGATTTCAGTAAGGACAGAAACAGAAAGAATACTTAGGAAGCTTGTACCATAGTTTAATTGAGTGGTAATGATGGTCTAAACTCATTGACGGCAATGTGAATGGTGAAAAGGTATATATGTGAGAAATTCTGAGGTGATAGAAACAGATGCTGACATATGTGAAGTAAGGAAGATAAGAAATTGTGGATGACACTTAAGTTTTAAACCTGATTGACTTTTTGGATGGTGGTGCCCTTAAATTTAACAGGAAATTTAGGAAGAGGGATTGTTTGGGGGAAAAGATAATGAGTTGGGTCTTGATCATACCTTGTGAATTGTCAAATGTTCCACTTAAGTCTTTAAGAGGAATTAAACAAATATAATGGAATATGATTGTGCTGTAAGTAATGCTGAATAGGAGCAATTGAAGAAAGGTGGAAAAATTCATACGAATTGATGCAGAGCAAGATAAACAGAACCAAGAAAACAATATAGTGACTATAATGATGTGAACTAAAATATCATTAGAAGAAAGCTGAACATCAAGAAATGAAAGTCAGCAAGTATCTGGAGGAGACAATTAAACATACTTCCTTCCTCCCAGCAGAGAAGTGGGAGAACACTAAAACAATATATTACATAAAAGATGAGTTAGTTTCTTTATCAAATATTTTCACTAACTTTTCTTTATAAGCTAGGTGACTCCACGGATAGAATGCTGGGTCTGGAGTCAGGAAGACATGAATTAAAATCTGGCCTTAAAAACTTAGTAGTTGTGTAATGGTGGACAAGTCACTTAACCTCTGTTTGCACCTAGGGGGGCATAGTGGATAGAATGCTGGGTCTGCAGTCTGGAAGACTTGAGTTCAAATTTGGTTTCAAATGCTTATCATCTCTGTGACCCTGAGCAAGTCAGTTAATGTTTAGTTGCCTCGGTTTTCTCATCTGTAAAATTGGGATAATAATAGCACCTACCTCCTAAGGCTGTTATTAAGATCAAATGAGATAAAAGTACTTAACATAGTGCTAAGCACATAGTAAGCATATGAATGCTATATTCTTGCTATTTTATATTGTGATTAATGTTATATTAAAGCTATTATTATTAGCTATTATTTGTCACAACAGAAGGTTTAATTAGGAGGTAGAATAGGAAATAAATGGGGCATCCAAAAGCATGCTTTTTCCTCCTTAAAATAAGAATAAAGCAGTACTCTCCTAACAGTATAACTAATAGAAGCTGCTAGCAAAGAGTAATTTAAAATGTTAGCGATACCCTGGAAATAGCCCAGCCTTCATTCAAATTTGCAAGTTTCTTCAGTAAAAGAACTTTCAGCAGGGTCAATCAAAGATACTGACACATTTGTCAACTGCTCAGGTTGCAGCTATGTAGCTCTTCTTCTTTCCTCATTCACCCATTGCCTCTGCCAATTTTGCATTTTTGGCTTCCCCATAACCATTTCTAAGCCCTCATTATTACAAATTTCCTGCATCTATTCAGGGGATTATTTCTTTTAAAAAAATGTATTATATTTTTGTTTTCTGCCAGTCTTTTCTTTATATACTCCTTTCCACTCCTTACCCACATACACTACATTTCTTGAACCTTCCTTTGTTAACAAAGAAATACAAAGCCATTCAACACGGGGGCTATATCTGACAATGCATCTACCATTTTGTGCCATAATCTGTTTCTGCCAAAAGAAGGATAGATTCCATCATCTATGGATCTTTTCTTGAAAGGCCTGAATTAATTATTTCACAGAACTGAGTATAGTAAATCCTCAACTGTTGTGGGGTAATGTTCCTAGAAAATGGTACAAAAGTAACAAAGGCAAATGTTGATACATTGAACCTGCAAGAAACAGAGGTTTAGATCCCCATGGCCATCAAAGACTACTATGTTTAAAATATTTAATTTATTTGTTTTCAGTTTTCAACATGCATAGGTTTTTAATTTTCTCTCCCTCCCACCTCCATCTCTTCCCAAGATGGCATGCAATCTGATATGTGTTTTACACATACATTCCTATTAAACACATTTTCACATTAGTCATGTTGCATAGAAGAATTATAACAAATGGGAGAAACCATGAGAAAGAAAACAAAATAAAAGAAAAGGGAAAAGAGTCTGCATTCTGACTTCACTCAACATTCTGACTCCATAGTTATTTCTCTGGATGTGGATGGCATTTTCCATCATGAGTCCTTTGGAAAAGTCCTTGAATTGCTGAGAAGGGCTAAGTCCATCAGAATCAGTCCTTGAACACTGTGGGTGTTACTATGTACAATGTTTTCCTGGTTCTGCTCACTTCATTCACCATCAGTTAGTGTAAGTCTTTCCAAGTTTTCCCAAAGTTGGCTCACTCATCATTTCTTATAGCACAATAATATTCCATTACATTCATACACCATGACTTGTTCAGTCATGCCCCAATTGATGGGCATGCCCTTGATTTACAGTTTTTTGGCCACCACAAAAAGAACTGCCATAAATATTTTTGTACATGTGGGTCCTTTTCCTATTTTCGTGATCTCTTTGGGATACAGCCCTAGAAGTGGTACTGCTGGGTCAAAGGGTATGAATTTTTTATAACCCTTATGGCATAGTTCCCAATTGCTCTCCAAAATGGTTGAATCAGCTCACAGATCCACCCACAAAGAATTAGGGTTCCAACTTTCCCACATCTTCTCCAGCATTTATCACTTTTCTATTTTGTCATGCTGGCCAATCTGGTAGGTGTGATGTGGTACCTCAGAGTTGTTTTGATTTGCATCTCTCTAATCAATAGTGATTTAGAGCATGTGACTATAGAGAGCTTTAATTTCTTCCTCTGAAAACTTCCTGTTCATATCCTTTGACCATTTATCAATTGGGGAATGACTTGTATTCTTGTAAATTTGTCTCAGTTCTCTATGTATTTTAGAAATGAGGCCTTTATCAGAGACATTAGTGTGCCAGTAAGGCAAAATGGGCTTAGTTTAAAGGGTGCCCTTGAGGAGTTTGGTTTTTGTTTATTTTGAAAGTACTTTCAGCTGTTAAGTGCTAAGCCCCAGGCCCAAAGCCCTATCAGGTGTGAAACCTGTGTGGGCATAGATTAAGGACTTAAGAGGGGCCAACTCTCGAACCAATGATCTCTGGTCTCTGGTCTCTGGTCGTTGAGGCAGGGCTTGAGAATGCCAGAGGCTTGGCTGTAAGGAGAGGAGACAAACTACAGCTGAAGCCAAAGCAGAGCTACCCTTGTGTGTGGACCCAGGAGTTCAAATGAGGACTTGAGGCCAGTGAATATGATTTATGCCATCTTATTTTTCTGTGGCCTCCTAGCTACTCTTATGAGGTGGACCTACTGGGCCTGGAGGCTTGTGATCACGATGTCGGAATGGAGGCTGGTTCGCTAATTTGTTGCTCTGGGGCCTGAATAAATGTCTTGATGTCTTCTTCTTAGAGAATTCTATATACCTTGCGATTTCAAACCATTCAAATATATATATGATCCTTTTTGAGATCATAAATTCAGCTTTCCTACTACATACGGCTAGACCACCTTCCCTAGCATTTCTTTTCATTAATTCCCATGATATTCTGGATCTTTTGTTCCTCCCAATGAATTTTGATATTATTTTTTTCTAGTTCTATAAAATAATTTTAGGAGTTTGATAGGTAAGGCACCGAATAAGTAAATTAATTAGGTAATTGTGTTCATATAGTCCCTTGGTTTGTTTTGGCAGGTAGACTCACAAATATTTTATAATGTCTACAATAATTTTAAATGGAATTTCTCTTTTTATCAAAGACTACTACTCTTCCTCTCCTGATTTGATTTTTTTTTCGGAGATTTATTAAAGCAGCCATCCCTTGATTAACTGCTTAAAGAGGCCTGTTCATTGAATGGGTGTTACCTCACTCAAAATTAGAACCCGAAATGACCTTATCCTGAAAGGGCCAGGGTTTCGCAATGCATCCTGGGCCATCTCCAGTCATCCTGATGAACATCTGGCCACTGGACCCAGATGGCTCTGGAGGAGAAAGTGAGGCTGTTGACCTTGTACAACCCTCCCTCACTCAAATCAAAGTCAACTGCAAGTCATGTCATCAGTTCCCTGATGTCATGGTCCTCTTCCAGAAGGAAGGACAAACACAACTCTTCTGCTAGAGGTTGCTGAAAATGAACTTTTCATCATACAGTTCTTTATAAGAAAACATTAATTCTGATAATATGAACTTTTTCCTAACATAGTAATCATGAAGTAAACCGTAAAATTCAATATAAAAAGCAAAATTGGCAACATGAAAAATATTTTTTCTAGCTAGTAATTCCCTAGAATGCATTACCTTTTGTGCTAACATCTCATTAAAAAAATAAAACATTGATTTCAGACAATACTCATTTTCTTAATACATGAACTCTATAGCACCATAAGTACCATACAACAAATAAATTCTTAAAACTAAAACACTTTTTAACTTGAATCTTCCATTCTGCTGTGTCAGATGGAAATGTGAGGGTCTTGTACTATATACTATATTACTATAAACCTCTCTACCTTGACCACCCTATGAAATCCAAGGAAGAGGTCTCTGCTATCAGAAAATTGGCAAGATCTTAACATCACTTCTGACACTCCCATAAAGGATACATCAGCTTGAAATAATCCATCAGCAATGTCTGCTTCATGTGCTGTTTGATATCCTTCAGGGCCTCAGAGTATGGGAGCATAGCAGAGGTGAGTTGACATTTGCCCTTGAGCCTTCAATTGATGATTAGATGGGTAAACAATGAAAATATACAATGAATGCATGGAGAGCTCTTTATGGTAGTAGGATGAACAAGACCAGTGAAGTACCTAGTAAGATAGCAGAAGATCCACAAACTTGCAAACATTGGACCTCTCAGATTTTCCACTGCATATAGCCTCCCTTTGCCAATTGAAAAGTGAAAATTAGGTTACTAATAAAATTACATGAATGCAAAAGTTAATTGCAAATGTTAAGGATTGACTGTATTTTGAACAGCACATTAAATCTCTACATATTGATTTAATTATCTTACATGAGCTTCCCATTTGCAGGCCTATCATTTGCTATCTGAAATTGGAATCCAAACCCATCTCCTACAGAAAGCCTTTCTGGACTAGTTGAGACAACTGCAATGGCAGAGCTTTCATAAGGAGTCATCCATATTTGGCATTGTACTGGCTGATAGGAAGGACACAGTTATGCTTCCTACCCCAAGAATCCCCACTTTCTCTTAGTATCTACACACATCGATGAGAATACCATTCCTGCTTCATGAAGAGAAAGTCTTCCAAATGAAGGGAAAATGATCTAATGTGCAATTCCATAAGCAAAAGAAAAATGATGTAAAACCACATAGCAATATAGAGTAAAATGGAAACTTTAGCATGAAACAAACTTTAAAACAGACTTTAATTTATGTAACATATTTACTTTCAATTCAATAGATAGTATTATGTTACTCTATATTCACAGCACAGTGTGGGTGGTAGGGGAGAAAAAAATCTAGATGTTTATATGGTCCTTACCTTCATGAAGCTTACAGTCTGGTCTCATTAAGGCAGTAGATTAATGAAACTACAAGTCCAGAGAAACAACCAATAAAATAATCAGACCCTGAGGGCAAATTTTGGCTAAAGAGGAAAGATAACTCTAGAGAACTGAATGCATAAAAGTAAAGAGAGAAAAGACATTCCTAAGCTTCTTTAGGAAAAGGCAAAAGGCACTGAAAAGGAAAGCTAAGCTGCTGATAAAAAAATATTGCTACTTTTTTTTTCCTTTAGGTCAAAGGTTAGTCCTGAAATGATCCAGATAGTAACCAACCTTATGAGATTCCCCAAATGAAAAATCGTTATAACAATGAAAATGAACAAACACAAATAAAACAGTTTTTTCCCTTTGAGTCTGAAAGGCAATATAATACTTTTTCCTATGAAAGAATTAATAATCCTTCGCAGTTCTTAAGATGCTTTGAGATCTTTGAATGATAGCATGCACTAAGCCTCTTCATCCAGCTATGTACTCCTGTGGAACTGGTCTTTGAGAAGGGTTTACCTTTAGATCAAAAAGAAGGTGTGTGCTTAGATCACCTTAATGAGTTTCTGGAGTAAATCTGTCATGAATATGGACAGATGAAAGACTGCTTCTTAGAAACTTCAAAGGGTAACCCATTTTGGAATATGAAGGCCCATTTATAATCTTTCACTTATGTCATTCTCAATCACAATCTACACACTGCTTTAACTAGACCCTTAAATGAAAAGATAAAAATGTAAGCTAAGTTAGAAACTCAACTTCAGATTCCAGGAATTTCTCCCGCACTGAAGCTTCCACCCTATGTTTTATAATCATTTCTCTAGGCACTGCTTTCCCCTCCCCCATTTATTTATAGTTTTGTAATTCATAATCACTGAGAGTGAAATCTGCTGTGGAGCCAGGCTGTTCATTAAAGAATGTTACGCTATCCCAGTTGAATTACAACCTTTTTATTATTGTGCATAGCAGAATGAGAGGAAAGGATTCCCTAGGAACTCAATTAAATTTAATCTTGGGCATAATGATTGATCATGGAAATTGCTTGTCACAAAGTATGGAATATTTCACACTGAAGTCATGCAATCTCAGAAGCCTTCAAGACCAAGCCTTACCTAAAAAAATTATTCTCCTTTACAACATACTGGACAAATAGTTGGGTAGCTTTTGTTTTAAGACCACCAATAATTGAGAATACAATATTTCCTAAACCAGAGGCCTCAAGTTGTTAAGAGCCTTTCTTACATAGATTTATAATTTCCCATCCTGAAATGTCCAACCTTTGTAATTAGTTTCGGCTTTTCAGGACTAGTAAAACAAGTATATTTAGCTTCCACATGACAGTCTTTTAAATGTTTAAAGACATCTTTTACTCCCTTCCTACCAGCTCTGGAAGACTTTTTTTTTTCCTTTTATTTCTGGATTAAATATCCCAAATTCATTTTTTAAACAAATCTCACCATGCCTTCATTTTACAAAGTGGTTCTGTCCTCTGGGATGTGTGTGTTGGTTGTGTGTGTGTGTGTGTGTGTGCTACCCTCACTTAAAAGTATTTTCTTACTCAGCAGTCACTCAAAACCAAACCTCACAAGCTCCTAGACATATATTTCATTTTACTAGTCAGTCAGGAGACACAGTTCAAAGCTGTGAAAGGAAATATCTGAGTAAGACAGATAGCAATAGAACATTTTCCTTACAAATTTGACTCACATTTTTCCACCAACATATATACCATTAGTAGGAAGAGTGGATACATACCGGGATATAAGAGAAAGGGCACGCAAATATGGAAGACATTTTGTAAGCAGGCAAATCTAGTTAGGCACACATGTAGGAAACGTCTAGTCAGCATGTACTTGTGGGAGCAGGCATCTTTTTATAAGAAAAAAAAAATTCTCTCAATCCCTAAATTCTTAACAATGAGGAATTTTGAAATACTGAGGGAGAAAAAAATCCACAATAGTAGCCCTCAGATATTTTGTCTGCTTTTTTTATCTCCCTGTGTCTAGGAATAAATTAGAGTCTCTTAGTCCAGGTGACTTTCTGATTTAAGACTAGGCATTCCTTACAACTCCCATTTCACCTCTTATAGCAATAGCACCAACCTCACAGGATTGTTCCAGAGATCAAATGAGAAAACAATTATAAAACCCATTAGAAACTTTAAACTGTTAGTTGGCATCTGTTCTTTGTTCTTATGGGCTTCTAAATTTCTAATCCAGGCTCAAATTGAAAGGGAAGATTCTCTCTGTCTCTTCTCTTCTCTTCTCTCTCTCTCTCTCTCTCTCTCTCTCTCTCTCTCTCTCTCTCTCTCTTTCCCTCCCTCCCCCCATGCATATGTGTGTGAATATATATATATATATATATACATATATATATATAATATGTATACATACATGTATTTATATGCAAAGATAGATAACCCATTTCCTTTAAGGAAGACATCCCACTTTGGGACAACTGTAATTGAAGCTAAAGCAACTTAGTGTGAGACTGTGCCATTGTTCCTTGAGATCCTAAACTTGACACAATCCTGATTTTTACAACATATTACAGTCATTCTTACTTACATTGTAACTTCTTATCAGAAAAGTTCTCAACCAACAATGCTATAACCATAACACAAAATTTACTTTTTCCCTTTAGTTTATATGAGAGCACATCTAAATAGTTTAAGTTAGTGAGATAAAGCAAGAGGTGGTAAAAGTACTAGAATTCATTCCATCAGTTCCAGGTCAAATCCTTGGAGGTTTATTGCTAGAAATATATCCACAATAAAGGTGCAAATTTGAAACCAAGCATTTGAGGTTCAAGTCAATAGTCTTACAACAGCTTCACCTATTCTTGCTCATTGCTTCTTTTTTTCCTATACTCCTGCATTTATACAGGAGACCCAGAAGATATTAGAGACTGATGGAAAATTGTGGGACATTGGATGCACAAAGTTAAGTGGGAATTTTCCTAAACTCTACCCTGCCATGGATATGAGGGTAGATGATGATTATGAAGATGAAGATGATGATGATATTAATAAAGAAGAGGAGGAGGAAGAGGGTGATGAGTAGAAACCTCATAAAAAGTCACTCGAATTCTCAAATGCAATGCCCTCTGGTTCTGATCCATTAAGGAAGACATCATATAGAACAACAGAATGTTAGACCTGGAAATAGATCTAGCATCTAATCAAACACTCTGATTTGACAAATGAAGAAGCTGACATTCAGAAAGTTAAAGAGACTTACCTAGGGTCACATAGTCATTGGGAGAGGTGAGACTAGAATTCAGGTCTCCTTTTCACCCTAAGTTTCTCTGAACCCTTAGCAACAATTGCTTCCATTTTAGTCTGGCATTTACAAGAAACAATAATAGTGTGAAGGGGCTATTTACTTTGTTAGGTTAAAACAAATACAAAAGACCCCAATATTTTTGCTCTAAATGATGATGATGATGATGATGATGATGATGATGACGATGATGATGATGACAGCTTACATTTACATAAAGCTTCAACTTTGACAATGATTTTTTAAACATTGAATAACTTGTATTTGTTTAGTAAATTCAAATTTTAAAAATGCTTTATGCCATGGTGTTGTAGAGCTGATGCATTCTCCTTTGTTATTAATACTGAATACAAGATGTTCTTGTTGACTCTTCCACACAGGTTTTAAATTTCTTTCTTCTTGGATCCAATGAATGTTAAGAAATCACTTAAGCCTCTGATGGGAATAAAAATTAAATATATATACATATACATGTACATGTATATGTATATATCATGACGGTGGTATCAGGAATAGACAACACAGTAGCATAAACTGCAGAAAAATCTCAATTCCTTTACTACTGTTACTACTACTACTACTACTACTACTACTACTACTACTACTACTACTACTACTACCAAATAATAATAACAATAGTTCATGAAAAGCTTTAAAATTTCAAAAGTGCTTTATATATGTTATATGACTTGATCCTTACATCAATACTATGAGGCAATTGCTATTACTATCCCAATTTTATAGATGAAGAAACTGTGAGAAAAGTGACTTGCCCTCCTAAGACTTTTTGAGAATAATAACTAATAAACTGGGCTAAAGAATTCCAAGAGGCAAAATATGAACTCTGGTCTGACTCCAAGTCCAGTGTTCTAAACATGATACTACCTGACTAGTAAGTACTACCTAAGGTGATTTGAACTTGATTTGGTCCAGAAAAGAACACTGAAATCATATGAGGAACATCTATTTAGTGTGAAAAAGAGAAAATTCTAGAGGTCATGATAGCTGTATTTGGGTACTTAAAGGGCTTTCCTGTAAGAGGAGTACTGGTCTTATGATGCTCAGTCTAATTCAAGAGGGTGGGACTTGGAGGAATGAGTATAAGTTGGAGAAGAAAAATTTGGTTCAATAAAAGTAAAAATTTCATTGCTATTTCAACTGTCCAAAAGTAGTTTGGACTCTTTTAGGAATCAGTGATCCCTATCACTTCACCTTCTCAAATGGTGGCTATGAGAACACTTGTTATGGGTGTTATGGAAAAGATTCTAAACTCAACAGTTTACCTTTGTAAAAATAACCAATGTGAAAATTTTGTGATATTGTTAAAATGATTTTAAGAAATCAAAAGTTATTCTCAGTTTCACAAGGAAATGACAATAAAGTATAATCTCTCAGCGTCAATTCAGACATCTTTAACTTCAGTTACGTAGCTAAGTTGCATAGTGGATAGAATGCTGGACTTAGAGTCAGAAAGACTTAGGTTTGAGACTTAATTTAAGACACTCAATAACAGTGTCACCCTGGGAAAATCATTCACTCTCTCTGAACCTCTCTTTTTTCATCTACAAAACAATGGGAAGAAGCTGAGAGTTCCTAAGGTCCCTTCTAGTCCTAAAAAAAAAAAATCAATATTCTAACTGGGTGGCTAACCTTTCCATTCATAAATATGCAATTTTAAGCTATACCAGGGTAAAATTATATCAAAATTCTTATTTTGATTTTCATATTTTTGATGCCTATTTTAAAATGTGTCACATCGGTTCCATTTTTGATAAAATTCAATTCAATGCAGCAAATATTTACAAGCACCTACTATAAATGCATAAGAAATTAATATGCATTCACACATAGAAAAAAAAAGTATCCTATTTCCCACCAATTATTCATTAACTCTGAATAAGGAACACAAAATGTTCTAAAAGCAATTCCTCCTTTTGGCCATAGTGCAACGATACTGATAGATAGTATTTGCACATCCCCCATTCAGTAACATCTATTGCTCTAGAGATAGTAGAAAAAAAAAAAATTTCTATTTCTCCGAAGAAATATTTAGCTATAGTTTGTAGGTAAGTGTAGAGAATCTCAGGTGATCTTCGTAATTAGGTAACTGAGTAAGAGAAGCCATAGAGATAAATTGCAATCAATGAACAAGCATTTATTAAGTGCTCCAGACTATGCTTGGGCACTAGGCATACAAATAGAATGAATGAAATAATTCCTACTTACCAGGATCATACATTCTAATGACAAAAACAAATACATCTGTAAGTATAAACAGATAAAGAACAAAAATGAAAGAAAAATATAAAAGTCACATTTCATAAAAATAAAGATAGTCTGGAAAGGAGGATACTATCAGTGAAGGTTATTCAAGTAGAAAATAGTGTTTGAAATGCATCCTCTTGAAGGGAAGAATTCTATGGGTGTAGGGAAGGAAGGTGGTGATGAGGGAGTGCATTCCAGCAGTCTCCTTTGGCATTTTCATGGCAATGATACTGGACTGGCTTGCCATTTCCTTGTCCAGCTTATTCTACAGATAAGGAACTGAGGCAAACAGGGTTAAGTGATTGGCCCAGGGTGACACAGAAAGTAAGTGTCTAAGGCTTGATTTGAACTCAGGAATCCTGACTTCAAGCCCAGTACTCTGTTCACCATGCTACCTAGCTGGCCCAATGACCATCTAGTCCAACCAACCTATAGCTGAAAAAGAATGCCCTTTATAACAGACTCCAAAAAGAATGCATAGCCTTTGCTTTAAGGCTGCCATCTATGACTTCACTTCCAGATGTTGCCTCTTCTATTCTCAGATCTAATCAAGCTCAAATTTAACTATATAACATCCACCCATTGCACCCCTCCCCATTTATAGTGCAAATATTTTGTACATACACAGTTGTTTACATGCTGCCCTCCACATTAGAATGTGAGCTCCTTAAGAACAATGACAATGTTTTTGTCCTTTCTTTGTATCCCTAGGACTTAGCACCACACTAAGTGCTTAATAGATGCTCATTAACTTTACTCTTCCCTTTGGGTGCAAATACAACAAGGCTGTTCCCTGTTCTAGTGCTTAACACAGTGTTTGGCACATAGTAGGCACTTCATAAATGCTATTGAATGAATGTTCCACAGAGCAGACCTTCCAATAGATGGAGATAGCTATAATATTCCATTCCCACTATGTAATTTTCTCTTTCTTGTACTATACACCACCTAATCTTTCAATTGATCCTTGGATTCAAAGGCCCTTCACCATCCTAACTCAAGCATTTTTTGAACTCTCAGATTTGTGTTTTCACCTTAAACTACATTATGATTTATTATTTAAATAGCATATTTGTATTTGTTCATAAGCCAAAGCTCAAATCCATCCAAACTGTAAGTCCAGGTATGGTTCATTGAATGTCAAGTTTGAACAGTCATAAGAATTCTCTCCATAACATGCCTGAGAAATAACAACTTATCCCTTTCTTAAAGACTTCCAGTGAGGGGGAATCAATCCCTTCCCAAAGCAACTCATGCCATTTTTGGAATACTTTTGTGAAAAAATAATAATATATGACAATTCATCACTATAGAAATTTTACTTTAAGAAAGTAAAGTCAGCATGTAAAACCTGATTTGATTTTCAAAACTGACAGATTCACTTTGCCCTATGTTTCAATAAATATCTTCTCTCATCGTTTTTCTGTTGCACATATGTAGTCATATACTCTTGCATTATATATCAATGTTCTATTCCAAATTTACTCTTTTATTCAGTAGAGATAAATCAATTCATTTTAAAAGCCAACAACTTTCACAAAGTACTAGGAAACATGATCTGAGCAATAAATAACAGTTATAGGTAACCTTGCTGTATATTTAAAGAAGACTTGATGGAATCTGAGTGCACCCTACTAAGCTGCCACCTATTGGCTCCTAGTCATTGAACCAAGCACCAAAATAACCCTCAAGACTCTGTAGCCGTATTGTAATATATTTTGAACAATAATATTGAATCTAACATAATATACTGTCATATATATAACACACCTGGAATTAATTTTTTTTCTTCTTCATTACTAAAGTGGTATAGTAGAAATATTTTTATATTCCTACAGCATAATTGGTCTCTAATTGCAGCTTTTCTTATTACTTAGTTATGTGTTCTTGGTCAAGATCTTTTGCCTCAATGAGCTGAAAATTTCTCGTCTGCAAAAGGAGCAGGTTGGACTAAATGATCTCAAAGAATTCTTCCAACATTAACATTGTAAGGTTCTGTTGTTTTTGTTGTTGTTTTAAAATTTTGGAGCCACCATAATTTCTTCAGCAGAACACACACATATCTAACATTATGTTGAATCAACATGATATAGCAAAAATTTGGCTAGCAGCCATTGTTGAGGTGTAAGACTAGCAACAAGAGCTGCCAGCACAAGTTCTTTTGATCTGCTTTACTAAGGAAAGCAACTTTAAGGGGTTAACAATCTCACTTTAATTAAACATATAAATATCACTCACGTAGTTCAGGAGGAAAAGGCAGCACCGTGAACTTCAACACAAATACAAACAGAGACAATATAAACAGATCAAATCACAATTCATAGTTACCAAAGAATCAATGGGTCTGGGTTAGCAAAGCAGTTACAATGGCTTGCCCAGAGTCCCACACCACTCTCCCAGTGAGTGAGAGCCCCAAAAGTCAAACACCAACCTCAGATCTTATATACCAGTCTCAGGGCCCTGGGGCACTTTATTACCTCAGTGCTGAGAAGCACTCAAACAAAGCACAGTGAAAAATCCCATTTCACTGGCCATTGCATTTGGAAGGCAAGACTCATCAAAGGCACTTAACTACTTCAGTGTTCCAAAGGAGAAGACAACCAAAAGTCCTGCACTGATTACCACTACATTGTCTCAGTGCTGAGAAACACTCCAAGACAAAAAGATCCCATTTTACCTGTCCCATTCAAACAAAGGCCAGAATCATTAAAGGCACTTATGAGAAGAATAGCAAAAAGTCCCACTTTAATTACTAATACACATGGTGAAATATTTGCCTTACAGAAAGGTATAAGATCATAGACTCAGAGTTTCAGCCTTCTTGGAGGTTCAACATGAAGATAGTGTAGACAGCTGAAGCAAAACATTCAAGGTCATACAAGTAGTAAGTAGTGGAAGCAGGATTCCAACATAAGTACTCTGATTCCAAATTCATCACTCTTTCCCCAGTGCCATATAATTCACATGTATTTGATACACTATGCCTACAAAATAATTTACATGTACTATTTTGATACAATAAATGCACTAAGGAGAGGAATTTTCATATCTCCATTTTATATATAAGGAAACTTAAGCTCAGAGAAGGTAAATCACTTGCTTAAGATTACATGGCTACCTCACACCAGGATAATCAGTGCCAATAGCTCCCCACTGATTATTGATAGTACATACCCATGGATCATGGGGTTTCATTCTCAGAGTCCAAGGTATTGGTGTCCCTGAGGGCAAAAGAGACTCATGACGGAAGCTGCTGCAAGTTGCTAATGCAGAATTATACAACAGGAGTGACATCAAAGATATTGCCAAAAAGCTGTGCAACTTGAAAAGAAGATGGTCTACTCATATATTAAGAATGAATAACAGATAGTAAGTGAGTTAATTTGGTACCCACATAGAGAATCTAGAAGGTCCTCCAAAATTTTAGGTGGGTCTAGTTTGGAATACACACGGTAGGACACAGAAAAGAATCACATAATATTAGAAGGCATGGATTGCTATGATCTTCAGTGCCATCTGCCTTCCTTCATTCCTACCCATGTGGTATTGAATATTCCTAGATAAAGTTACACACCTATGGTGACTAGTTCCAATACAGTTTTAAATTATTCAATTTAATTGAGCCCTTGTTGCAGCACAACAATCTTTTTTTTTTTAATTTTTATTCCATGGTTGACTCACTATCACACTCTCCACAGAAGCTATTTTAAACCTTTTCTTCTCCAGATATGCTACACTAGGGGGGAGTCAAAAATGCAAGCCATGGGCCTTATGAAGTTGACAACATTCCCAAGTGCAATATGAACCAGATTAAAATGTAACTGGGAAATATTTAACGAAATAAATAAAAATACAATAAAACTTAACTAACATTACTATTTAAAATTATTAATATCCACACCACAGAGAACCTTACGTACAGATTGGTGGCCCCATTTCTATTTGTGGTTGTTAACGCTGTCTTAGTTCATATAATTTCCGGAGAAGACATTACCTCTAACCTTAATGAGAAAACAGAGGCCAACTTTCATGATATCCATTTTCTCCCTCATTCAACACCTTAAAGTTGCTCTTCACTATCATCCTGACAATAAGTCAAGAACGGTCCATCTCCCACATATATGCTTTTGCTCAACTGGTACCCCATCTTTGGAATCCACTTCCTTTAATTCATAGAATCCCTAGCTTTCTTAAAGCATAATATACATATGTGATCTTTCTTGATCCATTCAGTAATTAGCATTCTCTTTATATTACATTTTGTGTGCTTTCTATTTACTAACTTGTGGACACATTGAATTTCACCAGTAGTATGTAAGCTTCTTTAAGCAATAACTATTTTATTTTTCTCTTTATAACACTCTTCCCCGAGAACCTATCAGAGCTTATTGTTTAAATAAGTTTTTATTGATGTCATTGGTTTTTTTTTTAATATCACCATAGTTTCCCACATATCACTGTTTGGAATATTAAATCCATATAACATAATATTTTAGCTATGAAAAAAGAAAAAAAATTAATGTAATTGATGAATACATCAAAAAAATCTGAAAATGTGTGATGTACCATGCTCAGAAACCTTTCCGTTCTGTAAAGTGATAGGGCGAGTTATATCTTCCCATATCTTTTTGGAGCCATGCTTATTCTTTGTAATTTTGCAATACTTACTTTTGATTCTTTTTTTGGAGGTAGAGGTGGATATTCTTTCCATTTATATTGTTGTACTAACTGCATATATTGTTTTCTCCACACCGCTTATTCATTTGGCATGAGTTCATGTAGCTATTTCCATGATTCTCTGTGTTCATCACATTCATCCTTTGTTACAGCTTGGTAATATTCCATTACATCCATGTACTACAATTTGCTTAGTCATCCTAATTGATAGGTATCTACTTTGTTTTCAATTCTTTGCTACCACAAAAAAGGTCTAGCATAGTCTCTTAAACATATTAGGTCCTTAATAAATGTTTATCAGATTGAATCTCGCCATCTCAGAGTAGTACATAAATTGATGTACACATAACAGATTCAGAGAAAGATTGAAGTATTAGTGCCAAATCCTGGATCAGCAACATTGGGTAATGAAGTAGTTAGGGAAAGGCACTGATCCTGGAATTCCATGGGTATAGGGAACTAGCAGATAAAGAAACTCCCTTTACCAATGTAGACTGGCAACTTCTCAGCAATGTTTACTCTTTGAAAGTTATCTAAGGCATTGAAAAGTTGTGTCCTTATCAGGGTCACACAGGCAGTATATGTCAGGTATAGAACTTGAACCCAGGTCTACTTGGCTTTGAGGCCATACCATGCTCCCTCTAATTTCCCTTAGACTAAACACTTACAGTTTGCCTCAATGACTTCTTATTTCTTCCAGCTCTAATTCTATGATCTATAAATCTTTTCCTGAAAAGATGGCAGAAATGTTGTCATGGCTTCGATATTATGCAGGCTTCATGTAAAAATGAGCATACCAGCAATGTTAGTGTCCTTGACAAACACTGACAGTGGACATGAGCCCAGCCTTTGTGGAGCTGTTGAAGCCACAAAGGTTTATGGTGCCAGATAATTGCTTACACATTACATATTCTCCTCATCATGGTCACTGGTGGCATAGGCCATTCAGCTTGAATGTTTGAACTCTACCATCTGCAGCATAATTGTCTCATGGCCAGTGGGATTTGTGCAAGTAAATGAATGCCAGCAAAGGGGAGAATACTAATAGCAAATTTATATTTTACTCTGAAAGTCCCTCTGTTCACCTCTATAGTACACAGTCATTAAAATTTTGACCAGTTGAATGAATCTAACCTCTGATCCTCCTAAAGAAAATCCCAACACAAGAGAAAATGCCTCAATGTTTTGTGGCCAGAAAAGGATCTTATGAAATTATATGAAATCTATCTTCAAAACAGCTACCAAATGTTAACAAACCCAACTAACATTTTCTCCAGACTATCACGTCTGAAGGAGCAGGTAATAGGAGCATTTAAGCACTTTCACTTCTTAATTTTGTTTATTAGCAAATGTCCATCATCTGAATTTTCAGAATCCTGGAATCTTAGATGAGGTAAATAACCAGAAAGGTTATTTTGTCCAACCTATGCCTGAACAATATTCCCCTCCGTAACATCCCTGAAAAGTGGTCAGTCAACCTTTTGTTGAATATGTATGTAAAAGGGAACTATGTGAAAAACTGTACCCAGTTCTGTCCTCACTGACCACAGTCCCACTTTGACTCAGCGTAGTAAGAAAGTTTATAAGTTGCTAATATAAAATAATAATAGTAGGAATTAAGATTGCAAAGCACAATCTAAAAGTCACATATAGACTGTTTCACAAGTTGAGGGAGCAGTACCAGATTTTAAACTCTATCATAAGGCAATAATTATCAGAACTATCTAGTACCAGCTAAGAAATAGAAAGGTAGATCAAGGGAACAGAGTAGACACATGATTTAAAGCAACATTGTTGTATAAAGTATAAAAGTATATAGTATATAGTATAAAAACTTAAATTTTGGAGATAAGAATTCATTATTTGTTAAAAAAAATTGGGAAAACTGGAAAGAAGTCTGGCAGAAATTGGCCATAGACCAATATCTTATATCTTTTACAATGATTAGGTCAAAATGTATATATTACCTAGCTATAAAGAGAGATATTACAAGAAAATTTGAAGAACATGAAACATATTACCTATCAGACTTATGGACAGGCAAACAATATATGAATAAACAAGAGATGCAGATCAGTGTGAGGCATAAAATAGATAGTTTTGATTACATTAAATTAAAAAGTTTTTTTTACAAATGAGAAAAATGTAGCCAATAGCATAAAGGGAGCAGAAAATTGGGGAAAATGTTATAACAATTTTCTCAGATAAAGGTTTCATATCTTGAATATATAAATAACTGTGTCAAATCTATAAAAATATGAGTCATTTCCCAACTGATAAATTATCAAAGGATATGAACAGACAATTTTCAAAGGAAGAAATCAAAATAATTTATGCTCATATATAAAAAAACCCTCTAAAGCATTATTGATTAGAGAAATGCAAATTAAAACAACCTTGAGATATCATTTTACACCTATCAGATTGGCTAAAATGATGAAGTGGAAAGTGACAAATATTGGAGGGGATGTGGAAAAATTGGGACACTAATTCATTGTAGGTGAAATTGTAAGCTGATCCAACCATTTTGGAGAGCAGTCTGTAATTATGCCCAAAGAGTTGTTAAACTGCCTATACCTGTTGGCCCAACAACACTACTACTAGGTCTATTTCCAAAGATTATTAGGGAAAAAGGAAAAGAACCTCTGTGTTTTAAAATATTTTTAACAGTTTTCTTTGTGGTGACAAAGAACTGGAAATTGAGGGGATGACTGTCAATTGGAGAATGGCTGAACAAGATGTGGCATATAATTGTGATAGAATGCTAATACGCTATAAGAAATGATGAGCTCAACGACCTTAGAAAACATGGACAAACTTGCATTAAATAATGGAGACTGAAAGAAGTATAACCAAGAGAACACTGTATACAGTAATAGCAATATTGCTTTAAGAACAGCTTTGAGAGACTGAGTCATTTTGACTACTTTCAATAGCCAAATGAACTACAAAGTATATATAAAAGAAGATGCTGTCTGCATCCAGTGAAAACTGACAAATAGAAGTATGTATAGAATGATTCTACATATATATATATATATATAAATGTATACATACATACAGACAAACATACATCTTTTTGTGTAATGGCAGCCTAAGGCTATACATTTATCATTATGCAAAACACTTCCACAATAGTCATGTTGTAAAAAACTAACTATATTTCCCTCCATCCTACCCTGTCCCCCTTTATTCAGTTTTCTCCTTTGACCCTGTCCCTTTTCAAAAGTGTTTGCTTTTGACTACCTCCTCCCCCAATCTGTCCTCCCTTCTATCATCCCTCCCCCCCTTTTCCCCTTCCTCCCTACTTTTCTGTAGGGTAAGATATCCAATTGAGTGTGTACCTTATTCCCTCCTTATGCCAAATCTAATGAGAGCAAGATTCACTTATTCCCTTTCATCTATCCCCTCTTCCCTTCCATTGTAACAGCTTTTTCTTACTATATTTATGTGAGATAATTTACTACATTCTTTCTCTCCCTTTCTCCTTCTCCCAATATATACCTCTTTCATCCCTTAATTTAATTTTTTTAGATATTATTCCTTCATATTGAACTCACCTTGTGCCCTCTGTCTATATATATATATATATATATACATATACATATATGTATGTATGTATGCATTCATGTATGTATGTATGTATGTAAGTATATTCCCTTCAACTACCCTGAGAAAGATTTTGTAAGTTAAAAATGTCATCTTAAGGAATTATTTTCTTCTGTGAGTTTTTGGACCTCTTTAAATTTCCATTTGGCCAATTCTGCTTTTTAAGGCATTTTTCTCCTCATGGGCTCATCACTGACCTCTTTTATCATTTGGCCTAGTCTCTTTTTCAAGGTGTTATTTTCTTCACTGTGTTTTTGGGTCTCCTTTAGCAAGCTGTTAACTCATTTTTCATGATTTCTTGCAACACTCTCATTTCTCTTCCCAATTTTTCCTCTACTTCTCTTCTTGATTTTTAAAATCCTTTTTGAACTTGTCCATGGCCTGCAACCAATTCATATTTTTCTTGGATGCTTTGCATGTTGTCTTCTTCGGATTGTATGTTTTGATCTTCTTTGTCATAAAAGTAAGATTCTATAGTCTGAGTTCTTTTTTATGCTGTTTTTCATTTTCCCAGACAATTACTTGACTTTTTAACTCTTTGTTAAGGTAGAACTCTGCTTTCAGTGTAAACCCAAACTTCAGGGGTTTTGTACAGTTGTTTTCAGAGATACTTCTAGGGCCCTGTAAATTTTCAGTTCTTTCAAGGTGGTATGATCAAAATGATAGGTGTTCACTCCTCTCCTGGCCTGTGTTCTGGTCTGTGAGTGACCACAAGCACTCTTTTCTGCCTTGGAATTGTGAAGAGGATTCCTTCTCCACTGCCACCACAAGTTCTGCCACTCCAGCATTCTGCCTCACCCCAGGATCACCTCCCAGGACTGTGACCCAGATTCAAGCACAGCAAAGCAAGAGAATTCTGCCTCAGCACCAGCAAAGAGATGCCTGAAATCCCCCTCTGATCAGCCACTCCATCTCTTTACTATCTGTGGGCCAAAAGCTCCAGAAGCAGCTGCTGCTGTCGCTGCTGTCTCCACCACTCCAGGGCTGGGAATGAACCACGCTCCACTCTCACCCAGGTCCTGACAGACCTTTCCTTCTGACCTAAGTTGTTTTTGGTATTTATGGGTTAAGTAGTCTGGAAATCACCATAGATACCACTGATTCAGTCCCCTGAGGCTTGCTCCAGGATTGTTGGGAGGCTCAGTCTGTATAGGCAAGGCCAGCATTGGTGTGTACTCCTCTCTTGGCCTGGTGCAATAGACCTTTCCTGTCAACCTTTCAGGTTGTCTTGGCCTAGAAATTTGTTTCACTCTGTCATTTTGTGGTTTCTTCTGCTCTAGATTTTTTTGGAATTACTTTTTACAGGTATTTGGAGGGGTTTGGGGGACAGCTCAAGCAAATACCTGCTTTTACTCTGCCATCTTGGCTCCACCCATCATACTCCTCATTTTCTAAGTATATATTTGAGTGAAGCCAGATTTTTTTTCCATGTACTGCAACCCACCTGAAACAACATATTACAACAGACTGAATGCAGAAACATATGAGAATTCAGCTGTTTTCTATGGAAAAGGTTAGAGACATGAAGAGATTTACAAAAATGTACAAAAACAATGCCACTTTTCTCACTTTTGTGTTTTGAAAAACTGCTATTAAGATACTATTTATGTTGATATGTATGTATTATTATTAATTAAATAAATAAATGAATATTTTAAAATTTCAGTTCTAATTTCTAATATAGAAAATATCAATAAAGATAATCCTTATATGCAAAAACTCTTTTGATTCCTCAATAATTTTTAAAAGTGTAAAAAGATGAGTCCTGAAACCAAAACATTTGAGAACTGCTGTGTTAGAACACTGAGGTATTAAGTGATTTGTCTAGGTCACCAGAGTCAGTGTGTGTTAGAGGAAAGATGACTTCAAACTAAGAATTCCATTTCTAAAGCCAGCTTTCTATCCCAGGGGTAGGGAACCTGAAGCCTTGAGGCCTATAGGCCCTGGATTCCCCACTCCTACTCTATCCACTTAATCACATTGCTTCTCTTAAATTCAATTTTTCATTAAATCTTTTTTTCCCTCAGAGGCTATTTGGCCACATAGGCAACAAGAGCAAAAGGGTGGGAAGAAACTGGACACTGGGAGAAAGTAGAATTAACAGTGATGATGATGATGATGATGGTGGTGGTGATGGTGATGGTGGTGGTGGTGATAGCTAACATTTATATCTTACTAGTGCCAAGCACTCTGTCGAATGTTTTACAATCACTATCACATTTGATCCTCACAACAATCCTGGGAGGTTGGTACTATTGTTATCCCCACTTTATAGAAAAGGAAATTGAGACAAGTCAGGAGTGGGGAACCTGGGGCCTCTAAGCCACATGTGGCCTTCTAGGTGCTTGGATACAGCCTTTTCACTAAGTCCAAGTTTTACAGAGCACATCCTTTCATTAAGGGGATTTGTTCTGTGAAGTTTGGATTCACTCAAAGGATTGCACTTGAGGACCAAGAGGGCCACACATGGCCTCGAAGGCACAGGTCCCATACTCCTGGGTTAAGTGATTTTCCCAGGGTCATGTAGCTAATAAAGGTCTGAAGCCAGATTTGAATTCAGATCTTCTTGACTCAGCATTACTCTGTCTACTATATCACCTAGAAAAGGGCCGTCCAAAATACGGCCCATGGGCAGCATGGAGCTGCAGTGCGATTTTATATGGCCCGCCTGTGGGTTTTAATTTTCATGAGCAAAAAAAATAAAATAATAATTTGCATGGAATGTGTATTAGATTTTTTAATTCTATCACTAATAAATAATCTCATTGATGTTAATTTTCTTTGGTGTTTTTAAGCAGTATTATGGACAGAACACATATCATGGGATTTTCATTAGATCTGTGGGATGCGTTCCATCTGTACAATGCAGACTAGTCAGTATGCACCTACCTTTATGCTATTGTATTGTTGCTTTGTTGTTTGTATTTGCTTTCGCCTGTCATGTTGATGACACATGTGTACTGTATTTTTTATTCTGGTTGCGGCCCTCAAATAATTATTTTATTTTAATATGGCTCTAAGAAAACCTAAGGTTGCACAGCCCTGACCTAGAACAAAATGTTGAAAAAAGGAAATGTTCCTAGGAAACCAAAAAAGAGTTTGTCTAATTTGTTTATCTAATTTTCTTTGAGCTATGTTCTAAGATGTTTCAATGATTATAGGAGGAAGCTCATTTTAGTGGCCATCTGGGAGCAGGCAGAGCTTTGTTGGACTATGGTCATATCTTTTTATTTTTTCAGAGGAGGGAAGGCAGGGCAATTGTGGTTAAGTGACTTGCCCAAGGTCACACAGCTAGTAAGTAGTAAGTGTGTCAAGTGTCTAAAGCTGGATTTGAACTCAGGTCCTCCAGACTGCAGGGCTGGTGCTCTACTCACTGCATCACCTAACTGCCCCAGACTACTGTCATTTCTAATAGCCTTTGGAGGAAGCTTGGCATAATGAAAAGAACTTGAGTTCACAATGCCTAGTTTTTACTCACTGCTATGTCAGTTTCAACTGTGTAAAGTTGAGGAAATCACCTACCTCTCTTTCTTAGGTACAAAGTGCTGGAATAGCACTGATACTACCTGCTTCTCAGACCTCATGTATGTCTATAGAACTTCCTGTGGTAATAGAATATCCAAAGTCTTTTATAATCACATTCTTTTCCCATATTTCCAATGAGATTTCATGGAAGTCACTTCATATTTCTAGGCCTCAGTTTCCAGATCTATAAAATAATATCGGATTAGATAGCTTCTAAGGTACCTTTTAGCTGTGGCTCTATGTTCCTATGATCTTATTCTGGTCCTGACATGACTCAGGCCAATCCAGTGATTCAGGTTCTGGGTTAGAATAAAATGAGGCACTTGTGGATCATAAAATGCAATAAAAACCATTTTGTTGGTGGTAGGATTAAAAAGGACGTAACTCCTAATTAAATTCAAATAATACACTACTTCCCTCCTCCTCATTAACCACAACATTCAGCAGCCCTCGGTCAAGAATCCATCCTTGAAGGGCAACAGAAATTCAACTAAAAGCTCCAGAGCCCCAATTTCATATAAACAGGCCTTTTTATATACCATATTCCAATATCATTCTCTTTGCTACCTTAAAGGTAAACAATCCCAGCCAATATAAAACTAGGTCTTTCCTTAGCATATTTGTATTCATAAGATCATAGGCTTAAGCATGAGAAAGACAGTAGCCATTATCTAATCCAGCAATTCTCAAATGTTTTGGTTTCGGGACACCTTTGCACTTTTGTATTCTTAAAAATTATGAAGGCCCTTAAAGAGTTTTTGTTTCTATGGATTATATCTGTAGAAATTCACTGTGTTGGAAATTAAAATATCTCAATATTATTATGAAAATAGTTTGATGTCAAGAACCTCCTTAAAGTAACTGAGGGACTCCTAAGGGTTCCCAAATCATATCTTACCCTTCTTTTTATAAAAGAGGAAAGTGAAGCCTAGAAGAATGAAGCAACTTGTCCAAGGTGAATCAAATAGTAAGAAGGAAACAAAGCAAAGATTCAAATCCAAGTACTCAGACTGGAAATCCAGAGTTCTTTTCACTACACCACCTGCCTTTCTTTTGCTTTCTTAAGCATCCCCTCTATTTTGCCTAGCCCATGAGTTTCCTCATCTCAATCGTCCTTTCTCTTTTTCCTGGCAGAAGTGTTTGTGGTATGGGTTCTATAGAGGCTCACCATGGCCTGCTGTTCTCTAAGGAAGCCACATGGAATGTCAAAACCACAGATGATGAGGAAGAAGGCCAAAATACAGGAAGCATGATTTGGGAATGACTGGGAATGGGCAGGCTTTCTCAAGAAATATTCTACAGTGAAAGACAACTTTGTTATCTTTCACAATTGATTGAAAGAAATCACAACCGTGAGAGGCCATTGTGCTTATTGGTTATTTTTAGATAAATGCATATATTTATTTTACATGCATTTATAATCTGTTCCACCCACCCCTCCTCCCAATAAAAGAAAGGAAACCCTCATCTTAAACATGCATAATCAGACAAAACAAATGCCCACGTTGATCATGCCCATAAATGCATGTCTGTCTCTGCTTTTTAAGTTTATACCTTCTTTGTCAGCAGGTAAGTGGTATATTTCATCTTTATTCTCCTGGCTTCCTGATTCATCATCATGTTGACCAGATTTCTAAAGACTTTCGAAGGTGTTTTTCTCTATTGTTGTCACCATTGTGTACACTGGTACATTGTATATGTACATATACATACATTGCTTTCTTAATTCTTCCTATTTTAATCTGTATCAGTTCACAGAAGATTTGGGGCAGCTAGGTGACATAGTGGATAGAATGCTAGGGCATGAAATCAGGGAAACTCATCTTCGTGAGTTCAAATCTGGCCTTCGACACTTACTAGCTGTGTGACCCTGGGCAAATTACTTAACCCTCTTTGCCTCAGTTTCCTCATCTGTAAATGAGTTGGGGAACCATTCCAGTATCCTTGCCAAGAAAACCCCAAATAGAGCCACAAAGAGTCAAACACAACTGAAAGGACTGAACATTAACAACAACAAAATGCATACCTTTTTCTCCTAGTTCTTCTTACTTCAACCTTCATTAGTTCATAGAAAACTTATCACTTTCCTCTGAAATTGTCTATTTGTGTACAATACTATTCTGTTACATTCATTTATGATAATTTGTTTAGCCATTCTCTATTAGGGTACTCCTTTAGTTTTCAATATGGGGCAGCTAAATAGTGCAATGGATAAAACACTGGGCCTGGAATCAGGAAGACCTGAGTTCAAATCCAACCTCAGATACTTCCAAGCTAAGGGACCCAGAACAAGTCATTAACCTCGCTTTGCCTCAGTTTCTTCATCTGTAACACAGGGATAATAATCCTACCTCCCAGGGTTGTTGTGAGGATCAAATGGTACAATAATTGTAAAACATTTAGCACAATGCCTGGCATATCATAAGCACTATATAAATGTTAGCTGTTATAATTATTATGACAAAAAAGGAGATGTCATAAATGCTTTTATATTCATATATATTTTCCTCTTTCTTTGATTTCTTTTACATATAGTAGTGTTAGTGTGGCTGGATCAATGCGTAAACACAGTTTAGGAAATTTTGGAAACTAGTTCTAAAGTGAGGATAGAGTGGTAGTGAACCTCACTTGTAGAGTGAGGTCTATATATGGCAAGGCCTATCATTCTGTATGGCTTGAGGGAGGCAAAATAGGAATCTCCGGTCTCTTCTACCCCACCCTTCTCCAGGGGAAATTTTTATTCCTACTAGGAAGAGAAGAAGGAAGTTGGAATTGCTGGCCACCACTCTGATCTTCTCAGAGGGAGGGACTAAAAGTCCAGAATTATATCTATCAAAAAACAAAATTATAAACAAAAACAGAATTATATCTATCTACTCCCTTAAAAATTGTTCATCTAGAGGATATGATTAGGTACCATCTCCTTTCTGATCCCTTTATCATTTGGGGGAAAGGAGCACTCCAAGCTATAAATCCAAGTCTTCACCTCTTTCTTACCTTTCCTACCACAGTTCCACTATGAACACACATAGTAAAAAGCAATGAATTATCCAAATTTTAGCAAAACAGAAATCAGAGAAAGTATACATAGAAGAATTTGTATCAGGCAGCATAAAATAAATGCATTCTCCTATCGAGAGTAAGGAAACTCAGCTCAACCAAGAAGATATCCTATATCTTACCCAAGTGGTAAAATCCCTGAGTTCTTTAGAGCAACAATCTAGATATAGGAACATGATGGAGAAGGCCAGCTCTTCTCACATGTTCCTAGAGTTTATTCCTTCAACATCCTGAGGTGAGGCTGGTCTCTTCCATCTTTCTTCTCAAAGCTTGAAGCCCCTCAAACAAAAGACAATGGGCAGGTCATTCATTTCCACCAATAAGAAGAGAATCTTTTTATTTTGACCAATAGTGATTGGGGTAGAGGTAAGAAGTTAGAGGAAAAGAAAATAAATGAATATTTAAAAATAATAAATTAAAAGACAGTAGACAATAATGCATTAATGTATGAAAAAAATGTTTATTACATGCTTATTGGTTCCCTATTGCCTTAGCACAGTGTCAGACACAGACATCCTGTGAAAATTCCCAGAGTAGACAAATGTAGATTGGTATCTTATGTGACTCTATTACTTACTTGGTCATGAACCCCTGCCCTGTCCAAAGATTTGAAAGTCAGTCTCTTCATTGAAACTCTAAATTGTTTGAATTATGATCTTTTATGGCTAGATCAGGGCTGTCCAACGTTAGGTTTTTATTGAAACAATAGACAATATATTGTGAGTTGCCATTTTAGTGAGAGCTCTGTGGTAGCTCAGCTTCGCTTACCAAACCATTTATGTAAAATTCTATGCTTGTAGGCAGGCTGCCAGTTGCATTTTAGACAGCCCAGATGTAGATCACATATCCATTTGGACCTTATCTTGACAAGTGATGTGACATGTTGGTCTAAACCCAATATCTGCCACACTTCTATCCATTTTTCCCAGTAGTTTAGTTTTATTTTGTTTTTGTCAAAAAATATTTTTTCCTCTAGTAACTGGAGTTTTGGTTTTATTGATTATGATGCTATTGTGTTATTTACTTCCATATGCTGTTTACCAAATCCACTCTCCTGATCTACCTCTCTATTTAAAATCAATACCAAATACTTTTAATAATTATTGATTTTTAATAGACTTTGAAATCTGGTACTGATATATCTATCCCTTTCCTTCCCACTTTCTTTTTGTTATTGCCCATGAGTTTCCTGACTTTTTTCTTACCTTTGTATAACATCAAGCCCTGAATATTAGAGGAACTCCTTAAAGAAATCCAAGACCACTCAGAAGAGAATTGCCTCACCATTGAATCTACAGATGGGTAATGAATTCGTATATACATATACATACATATATATATATATATATGTATATATATATATATATATATATATATTCAGTAGATGACAGAAGGATGACATTTTGAGGCTAGAATTAAACAGGAAGAGGACAGTGTATAAAATTGTTCTTAAGAAATCACAAAGCAAATTTAATAACCTGAATTGTCTCTCAGAAACAAAAGTCCATCTTTTGAATACTAATATTTTACAAGTATTATTATGTGACTGTGAGTCATAGAACACAAAAATGTCTAAACATTGAATTAATATCACACATAGGCTAATGGAGAGGTAAATAATGAGTGTAAGCATACTGCAAAGCAGAACTAATTAAGAATATTTTTAAAATGGAGTAAAAGATGTCATTAGGAAGTGTATGATAGGAAAAGACAATGGGCAGGTCACAAGGATAGGATAAAGAATGACAGGTAAACTTATTGATGACAACACTGGTATACTAAAATAAAAAGAAAGCGAGAAAAGCCTCCAGCATGTTCAGTGAACATCTTGTGATGAACTTATTGGATGGCATGACCAAAAGTCAAAGAGGTTTGGCAGAGTTGGATGGGTTATAATCTGAATAATTGGAGGGAAAAACCAAATTGATTACCCATCCATTTGAGTATTTGAATATCTTAGATTTTTTTAATTTATTACTTACAGGGGGCGGAGCCAAGGTGGCGGCTGGAAAGTAGGGACTAGTGTGAGCTCCCCTCCAAGTCCCTCCAAAAACCTATAAAAAAAAAGTTTCTGAACCAATTCTAAAACTGCAGAACCCACAAAGTAGCAGAGGGAAGCAGGGCTCCAGCCCAGGACAGCCTGGATGGTCTCTGGGTAAGGTCTATCCTGCACAGAGCTGGGAGCAGAGCAGAGCTCAGCGTGGGCGGCACAGACCAACCAGACCAGGAGCTGGGCGGAGCGGGCCCTAGTGCCCTGAATCAGTGAGCTGCAGCAGTTACCAGACTTCTCAACCCACAAACACCAAAGACAACATAGAAGGTTAGTGGGAAAAGCTGCTGGGGACAGAGTGTAAGAAGAAGTTTGCGGTTTGGCCACTGCCCCTGGGGCAGCAGAGGTGGGGCAGCTACAGAACTTCAGCTGCAGTTGCTTCTGGCCCCAGGCCCACCTGGTAGGAGGAATTAAGTGGCAGATCAGAGCAGGAGGGCAGAGCCTGCTGAAGATCTAAGTCCAGTCCAGGTTGGGGGTTC
>CM053627.1:187677565-187693176 GCA_028646595.1 Phalanger gymnotis | reverse complement strand
GGCTGTGCTGTTGTTTTCAGAGCTATTTCTACACAGCAAGCTCTGCCACTCCAGCGCTCCTTTTCTCCCAAGAACTGCCAACCCTCGACCAGACTCAGATTTAATCTGGCTCTGCACTCCTGCTCAGATCTGCCACTTAATTCCTCCCACCAAGTGGGCCTGGGCCCAGAAGTAACTGCAGCTGTAGCTCTGTAAGCAGCCTCAGAGCTGCACTACCTCTGCTGCGTTGGAGCAGTGGCTGAACTGAGAACTCCTTTCACTCTGTCTCTGCAGCTTTTCCCACTAACCTTCTCTTTGGCTATATGTATGTTATATCTTTGGTGTATGCGGGTTGAGAAGTCTGGTAACTGCCACAGCTCATGGATTCAGGGCACTAGGGGCTGTTCTGCCCGACTCCTGGTTTTGTTGGTCCTGCCGCTGCCCACGCTGGGCTCTGCTCCCCTCTGCTGCCAGCTCCGTGTGTGATAGACCTCACCCAGTGACCATCCAGGCTGTCCTGGATTGGAACCCTGCTTCCTCCACTATTTTGTGCGTTCTGTAGTTCTAGAATTTGTTCAGAGCAATTTTTTATATGTGTTCGGAGGTACCTGGGTGGGGGGAGCTCAAGCAAGTCCCTGCTTTCCAGCCACAATTTCGTCTCTGCCCCCTCCAATGCCAAACTCTTAAAGACACTTTTTTCCCATATTTGGCAAGGACACAATTCAGGTGATTTCTTAGTACCTCAAGGCTTAGTCCTAACTGTCAATCAGAAGCCCTGACTCCCCACCTCCATTTATCCCAATCAATTCACAGAAAGCCTGAGATCCAGATTGCATGAGTGGGCTTCACCATTCTACTCATGGTAAAGATGTGTTCCCATATAAAAATATGAATAATATGAATAAAGTAAATACTTTGATAAAAGGAAGGCATTATAAGTGGGAGTTTCCTGAAAGGCTTCATATAGATGGTAACATTTCAGGTGAGCTTTGAAGGAAACAAAGGATTCTAAAAGGAAAGAGAAGAATGGAGGAATTCTTTACATGAAAGACAGAAGAAAAAATGCTCCATTTAAGATGAATTTGGTAATACCATAGAGCATAAGAAGGGGAGCCAAAATCTTAAGTGGTAGATTGGGGTCAAATTGGTATGGGGTTTAAAAGTCAGAGAACTTTGTGTTTGATCATAGAGGCAATAATGGGGCCACTGGAGTTCAATGAACAAGAGAATGACCCATGAATGCCTCATGAAACCAGAACAGGTTCTTGATGGGGAGACTTCTCCAGGGTGTGAAGGCAGCTGGTGAAGGGGGAGGGGAGAGGTGGAAAACCTAGGAGTAAGCCTCAAAATAAGAAGGAAATAGGCTATGAAATGATGCAAAATGAGGACTTTATATTCAATTTTGAAAATAATAGGAATATTGAGCAAAGGTACAACATGGTTTGAAGCTGCCAATTGGATCAGTGGATAGAACTCTTGGGCCTAGAGTCAGGAAGACTTGAGTTCAAATCAGACAATTACTAACTGTGTGACCCTGACCAAGTCACTTAACCTCTTTTTGCCTTAATCCACTGGAAGGAAATGTCAAATCACTCCAATATCTTTGCCAAGAAAACCCATGGACAGCATTGGCATGATATGGTTCAAGGGGTTTTGAAGAGTTGGATGTGACTGAACAAGAACATGATATAGTATGACCCAGATTTAGAAAAAAACACTCTGACAGATGTGTGGAGTAGGGATTGGCATGCAAACAATTGGGGAGACAATTTATATATACATGAAGAGCTTGGTGTTCATATTTGGAGACCAAAAAAGAGGTGGGGGGGAGGCAAGAAATACCACTTGACCTCAAAAGTCAACAATCTGGCGATATGTCTTCACCAAATCAATGTTGTAGACAAGAAGTTGTATGAATTCAATGAGAGTGCATGTTAGTATAGTGAAGGTAATCAAGATAGATATCATGGAAATGGAACTTGAGCTGAGCCTAAGGACGTATATAGGTGAAAAAGTAGAGAGAGTGCATGTGGGGAGAGGGAGGAGGAAGGAAGAAAGAAATGGCATGAGAAAAATGTCTGTGTCATAGTTGGACTAACACAGAAGCTGGAAAGCTCATATAGTGAAATGGGAGAAGAAGAATTTGGAAAGGTGGGTCAGATTAGTTTAAAAGGGAGACTTTAAAGCAAGACTAGGCAGTTTGGATGCTAAATTGTTGATAATGAGGAGCCACTAAAGATTATGAAAAGGAGTATTTTTGTGACATTAATTTATCAGAGATGTACAAGATAATTCAGAGACAAAGAGACCAAATAAGGTAAGCACAATTACCACGGTATGAACCCTATACTAGAGTGATGGTGAAAGGAATGAAATGGAAGGGATGAATAAAAAAAGTGGAAGAATAATCAATTAGATTTGTAAAGTCAAGTCAAATCAGTCAGCAAATAAGTCAAGTCAGCTAGCATTTATTAAATGACTCCTCTATGGATGATTTGTTAGCCAAGCTCTATGTAACATGCTAGGAATACAAAGAAAAGCAAAAAAAAAGTCCACGTTCTCAAAGAGCTCACAATATCATGGGAGATATAATGGGAAAACAATTAATAAATTACATATATAATATGCGTGTGTGTGTGTGTCTGTGCTAGTGTGTGTGTGTGTGTGTGTGTGTGTGTGTGTGTATGTGTGTATAAAGAAAGAGAGGGAGAGGAGAGAGAGAAAGAGAGAGGTCGGGGCTTAAATATGATAAATTGGAGATAATCTCAGAGAAAAGGCATAAAGTTAAGGGGTAGAAAATATTTCTTGAAGTAGGTGTGATTTTTATACTTCCAGTAGTTAGGAAATGGAGTGTTCAAGGAACAGCTAGGAAGTCAATGTCAACTATTGTTAGGAAGAGTAAAGAATGGGAGAGAGTTAAAGATTTCTCACAGTTTTAAAGACTTGGTTACTATCTATAAGATCACAGGTCTTTTTTAATTGGAAGGGACCTTAGTGATCACTTAGTCTAACCCTTAATTTTACAGTTGAGAATACTAAGAGCAAGAGATAAGAATGCAAGCTCTCTGACAGCAAATCCTACTTCTTTTTATCCCTAGCATCTAGCATACCACTTGGATCTTAAAGGGTGCTTAATAAATATTTGCTGAATTTAATTGAATTAATCACAAAGCTAGTAAATGTCAGAGTTGGGTTTATGACCTAAACCTCTTAATGGTCTAGGGGTGCTGGGAACTCTGAAATTCAAGGGCAAAAGATGTGAATCCTGCCTCGAAAGAATTCAGCTCAAGCCTTCTTTCACTCACAGGCCAGATTTATTAAAACACCAGTTGGTGTGGGCTAGGTCCTTAACGAATGTGCATTATTGCACAGATTTTAAGAATCTGAGCAAAGGAATGAGAGCAAGATTACACTTATATACAATGGTCAAGGAGTGAGTCTAGATGGAATCAAGGAGTGGTGGTCTAGGGTGGGGCCAGGTGCTGACAATGAAAGCCACAATGAAAGGGCAGTGAAAAAGATTATTTGTTGATACCTAAAAGAATGCCAGGGATCTGAGTTCAGGGTCTGGGTTCCTGGAATTCATGGTCCAAAGGCCATACTCCATCATTAATGCCAAAGCTGTTTCCATTACGCCCTGTCCTCATACCCATAACAGGGTATGAAGAAATAAAGAAGTCAGAAAGAGGAGCTAGTTATAGTGAGGGGTTGGATAGTTGAGTAGACATGGATATGAAAATGAATAATAGATAACTGGAAACTAGGCCTGGAAGGTAAAAGAGAAGCCAGAGCTGAAGATTCAGAAATCATTCACATAGACATGAATGGTTAAAGCTTCAGGGGTGGGTGAGATCAATGAGAGAAATAGTAGAGAGAAAGCAAAGAAGCCCAAAGATTTTTGGAGTCCCAAGGAAGCTGTGGTTTCAGAGATAGTTATAGTCTTAGATTAAATGAGATATGTAAAGTGCTTTAGAACTTTAAAGCACTATAGAGATGCCATTTATTATTATTAATATTATTTCTCTCCCTTTGTGCAATAGACCATTAATCGTGTGATTAGCTTCAAGTGCATGAAGGTGAAGCCATTTACTCCCATTATCCTTATTTCCTCCCTCCAGCAAGGATTTTGCATGAATAAAGAACATTTTCAGGAAAACCATGCACCAACAAAAACCTAATCCCTTCCCAGAATGATCTGATCTTATAAGAAAGCCCCAAAGCATCAGTTTTGCACTGTTGAGAACACTAGATTCAGCAACTCAATAGGCCTTGTTAAAACTAATTTACAACCTTGCAATTACATTTTGTATAGTGCTTGTCCCTTCAGGCATCCTGGATGTACCTTAGATCCTGTCCAATAAGATTCCCTCACAAAAGACTTATTAGGTACAAAGGCCTCTTAAAGGCTGCCCTAGGGAGTCACACTGCTCTGGCTTAGTTGTTCTGACAAATTCTGTCTTTACATATTTCACCATTTGTGAGAAAGTGTTCCCATTTGTTATACAGAGCAATGCTAGCATTTTCTAGGTAGCTGGGATTCACTGTTAGGCAGCAGCAAAGGTGTATAGAAAACAATATTCCCTTCTCCTCTATAGTCTTCCATAATACCTATCCAGAAAAATTGAGAATGATGGTCATACCCTTCAAGATTAGCTATGAAAGATAAAGTAGTTTGAGCATGGTGCATTTGAGAATAGCTCATGATGACATGAATTTCCACTTTCACTACTGCACTCTTCCTCCTCATATTACCTTGTTATCAATACTTATTTACATTTAAATTATATCCAGGGGTATGCTGGTAAATGTTTAACAACTAGGTACTAGAGCTTGTGCCATCTTTCAGTGCCAATTATTTTCTTCTTATAATTATTTCACAGGAAATAGACTTCAAATCTCTCTGACTGCTTCTTACTATTTTCTCTATTGGATATACTGACTCTGAATGTTTCCTTTTCCTCATTCCAGTCCCATCAAGCTCTTCCTTAGACTCCTCCTCATGACCCTCCATAAACCCCTCCTCCTATCACCCCAGGATCACCCTAGATCCCTTCTACATTCTTTGTGTACGTAAGTTTCATCTTGCCTCCATGAAGGCGCTCAGACGGTCAGATTGTGAAAACAAGCATCACAAATGGTGAGATTTCTTAAGACTCTACTCAATTTGATGAATCTTTAATAAACCTTGTTTTTCTTTGGCTGAAAGAAGACTTGAGTAGAATTCATTCAAGCAGGACCCGAGGTATTGGTATTTGGGGTCTCTAGCACCCCTAACCTCAACATATGGTTCCCTAACATCATCAAAATGACTGAACACCAAATTGGTAGTCACAATTGAGTTCTTGAAAGGCTCAATTTAGACAATATTCACAAAATACTTTGCAAGCCTTAAAGCACTATACAGTTGTTAGCTTTTATTATTTTATTACTATTACCTTTTATTATTACATAGAAAAAGGCTAGATTGACTAGAGGGTTTTTAATTTTAATAAGTTCTTATGGCAGCCTAATTGTTGGCAGAGACATAGCCTGAGGCCTGGGCTCCATTTAATTGAATAATCCAGGCAATGGTAAATTGAGCCATCTGCTTCCTTGCTCTAGGGTTAAAAGATTCTTATTTCTATTTTTCCAAAAGTCTCCTGTGAAAATGTTCACAGATGATCCAGTAATTTTGGTTAGTGCATATTTGACCTTAGAATTCAGAAACAATCTACGGTAAGATCTTGTAACACACAAACACAGCCCTTGGAGTAAAATCTTATCTGGTGGAATTCACAATGAAGGAGAGGTTCTGATGAGGTCAGGGAACCATATGTTTTAGGGGTGCTCAAGACCCCAAAATACCAACATGTTGGGTCCTGCTTGAATGAGTTCAACTCAAGTCTTCTCACAGCCAAACAAAGACAAAGTTTGTTACAGATTCTCCATAAAGGGTTGTCTTAAGATCTCACCATTTGTGTTGCTTGTTTTCACAAGTAGGCCAGATTCCATCTGAGGTAGATGGAATCCAAGCACCTTCATGGAGCCAAGATGAATTAATATACAGAGAGATTGTTGGATGGATCCAGGGCAGAGCTGGAGTGATGGGAGGAAGGATTTAGGGAGGGTCTGGAGGAGGAGTCTAAGGAGGAGCTTGATGGAACTGGGGTGAGGTCAGATTCCAGGAACCAAGAGAATGGGATTAAGTATGGGAAGCAGCTGAAGGCTACCTGGAGATAACAGACAGTGTAGGGCTGGGCTAGTTTAAAGGGTAACAGATTTGGGCACAGACACTTTGATAGGATCAAGGGTGGAAACTAGATGGACAATGGAGGGTTAGACTAGGTTAAGAGTAACCTAGCCTAGAGATTTGGGCCTAGCAATAATGAAAGGCTTTGGCCTCAGGCCAATGCCTCATCTAATGGGAAGATTCCAGGAGAGTTCAGGGGGGCTCCCACAGTCTAAATTCTATCAGTTCAACAGATTCTTCTTTTCATAAATGGCATTGTATTGATTGGACCAAGTCTCATAAAACTGCATGACATTCTTACTGATATACAAAGACACTGAAAAGAAAATAACGTGGTAATTTACACAGAAAAAACAAAATGGATTAAGAATATATTTGTTACTGTTCAAACTTGTCTGACTCTTCATGACCCCATTTGGGGGTTTCTTGGAAAATTACTGTAATGGTTTGCTATTTCCTTCTCCAGAGGCCCAGCACCTCTGGTGTGGAAGCTTGCCAAGCCTTTTTCAGGGCTGTTGATTCACCCTTGGTGTCCACCTGTCAGCCAACTCTCTCCCGTGGTTCCAAGAAGCTGTAGCATACACAGCAGCCATACACATTGGTAAAACCATCTCTGCAGACATGCTAAACCAGGCTGAGGGTAACTGAACAGGCCTCAAACCCGATGGTGAGTTAGGGGGATATATACTCCCAAGCACATGAAGACTTTTCTTTGCAAATGGGCAGATGATAACATTCTGTTCCAATGGCCACAAAAGCAGCTGAAGCAAGTGTTGTGGAGTGCTTTGAGTGAGGTCAGGCATCAAAGATGACAAAGTCACTCACTGCATCCCGGGCCATGACCTGCTGTCTTAACTTCTGTCTTTCCACTTGTTGCAGCAATTTGGCTAGCAGCTGCTGCGGGGGTGAAAGACCAACACAAGCCCAACAACAAGAACACTGCCAGCACAGGTTCTTTTGATCTGCTTTACTAAGGAAAGTAGCATTAAGGGGTTAACAATCTTATTTCAATCCAACATACAATTATCATTCACTTAGTTCAGGGGAAAAAGCCAGCTCCCTGAACTTCAGAGCAAATACAAGCAAATTACAAACAGACCTTGTCTGATTCAAATCTCAATACATAGTTACCACGGTTTAACAAAGTCCCAACATCTGGATTTACAAGCTGGAGAGCTGTTAACTGCTGCTTCCCAGAGTCTCCACATCAACACGCCTCCAAGAGTGAGAGCCTCTAAGCAAATAGCTCTGTTATCTCTTTTTATACACTCTTTAGCCACGATCGAATGTAGTCTGAGCCACAAGAACTCAGGCTCCTCCTATTGGCTCTGTTCTTAGCAACTCCCCTTAGGAACCTGAGGTCTTCATGCCTGCATAGGCTTAGCATCTTAGTAGGTAGGGGTTTGGGCCTGGGGCTTTGCACCTAGTAAGGCTCAATCAAAGATGCTTAATTAATCTATCATTCTAAAACAGTCAAAAAAAGTCCCAGCTTAATTGATATTACACCACTGAACTTCTGTGATTCTGGAAGAAAGAGAGTGAGCCTGATGACTTTGTCTCTTGCTTAAATCCAATTGAATGCAAGTTACACCATCAAGACATCACTCATGATGTCATTGGTCCTCTTCAAAAATGAAAGACGATCAACAGTTGAGGAAATGAGGCAAACAGGGTTAAGTGCCTTGGCCAGGATCGCACAGCTAGTAAGTATCGAGGCCTGATTTGAACTCACAAAAATGACTCTTTTTGATTTCAGACCCAGCAGTTTATCCACTGTGCTACCTATCTGACCTAAGCATGCATAGGAAGACATGGTTTTTGGTTTTGTTTTGTTTTGTTTTATAGAAGCAAAGAATTATAGATACTGGAGAATGGCTAAACAAATTGTCGTGCATGAATGTAATTGAATACCATCACACTATAAGAAATGATGACTATGCTGAATATAGAAGCACATGGGAAGACACATGAATGGATGTGAAGTAAATAGAACTAGGAAAACAATTTGCACAGTAATTGAGCCAATGTAAATGGGGGGAAACAGCATAAAAAAACAATTACAATTGAGTTCCGTGAAGTCAAAATAACCAAGGTTTACTCCCCCATAATTTTTTTTTTCCGAATTAAGGGCCTATGGATGTATAGCACTGGACATAATGCCAGATTTTTTTCAATATGTTGGACAGTTTTGCTGATTTTTTTTTAATTTTTCCTGTTTTTATTTTTTTAATAACAAGAGCTGGCTGTCTGAGACAGAGAAGGATACATTGGGAAATGTAGGTAATGTAAAAACAAAAGATTGTAATAAATTACATTTTATAAGAATAAACATCATATAGCACTTAGCATGTACTTGGATAACAAACCTTTGAGTTCATCCATTAGTAAATATGAAGTCCGGGAGGAGGGGACAATATGGCAAAGCAGAAAGTATGTTAGATTTAGAATCAGAATTCAAATCTCAACTGTGGGGACTTGCTTCCTGTGTGACCTTGATGAAAACATTTAACTTCTAGCCTCAGTTTCATCATTTGTCCCATATCTGTATTTCATGACTTTTGAAGTCTCTTCTAGCTCTAAAGCTGCGTTCTTAGGACTGGCTGCAAAGCATACAGTACTAGGTTCGGTGTTTAAAATAAGCATAAGACCCTCTTTTTGACTTCAAAGACTTTATAACATAATTGGAAAAATCACAGTGGGACTTAAGCAAAGCTATTGGTAGATACCCTAGATAGGTACCACAGCATATATGGGCTATCTGAAAACATCTAGTTCAATGGATAAATGAAGTCCAGAGAGTTCCAAAATTGGTACTGGATATAGGGACAGTGTGATGTAGAAAAAGCATTGGACTAGAAATTGGGATACCAAGATCTGAGCTAGAAGCCTGACTTGGAAGCTCCTACTAGAGTATGGCAACTAGGACTCAGGGTGCCAGTTTTGGGGGTGTTCGAAAGCACTTTTGGCAAATGTTGGCCTTGGATCTTTTCCAGAGAGTGCAACAAGAACAAGGGACCACCAATAAGCAAAGGCTAACAAGACCACAGAAGTTTGTGGAATAGCAGGATCACACATTAGCAATCCTTGTTAGGGGAAGTATCAGGGGAAATAGTCATGGGTGTAAGAATTCAGATTACCTGACTCACTCACACAAATCTTATTTCCACCACTACCTCTCTCTATGCTGAAAATGTCCACCACCCTGATGGTCCCAGGATGATGGGCATCAGCAAAAGACTGAGATCATCTATCAAAATGTAAAAATTGCAAGAGTATTGGAAACATTGTGAATCCACTTTGAGTCTCTCTAACAGAAAAGGATATGGTCCAGGGGTGGGGAACCTGCGGCCTTGAAAGCCACATGTGACCTTCTAGATCCTTGTGTATGGCCTTTTAACTGAGTTCACATTTTACAGAACAAATCCTTTTATTAAGGGGATTCATTCTGTGATGTTTGGATTCAGTCAAAGGGCTGCATTTGAGGGCCAAGTGGATCACAGGTTCCTTGCTCCTGATGTGGTCAGATCCCCTTCCCCAATTTATGTGAAAAGAGGATGACAAAAGGGAATGAAAAATACTTGTCCAGGACTTATGACACTACTGTAAGTACTGCCTTGCACCTGCATCATCATCATTATCATCACCATTATCATCATCATCATCATCCTCATCAATAGAGGAAATGTCATGCCCTGCTGTGTTTTCTGCTGTTCCAGCATGTATACTATTACCTAATAGCTCTCCATAGCCTCCCTAACTTTGTAACCTGAGGAAAGCCACATAATCTCTCTGAGTCTCAGTTTCTTCCTTTTTAAAATAAACATAACAATATCTATAATACCTAACCTACCAAGTCATTGTGATGAAAAATGCTTTATGAACCTTAAGGCCCTATACGAGTGAGTTAATTTTGTTGTTTGTAGAGACGACCATTGTCTGGGCCACCTGGAAAATTGTTCGTTGCATGCTCCCCGTTATAAGGGTCCTTTTAAATACCATTATGTTCCTCATGATGCTTTGGGCTGAAAATGTAAATACATCAAATGAATTATAATTGTAGGCTTCTTAAAGGACAACATAATATCATATGTTGAATTAAGCAAGCTACAGTATATTTCCAAGATAACTTGAGTGTGAAAAGGATCAAGCACCATGTATGTACGAGTATATGTGAGACCAGAAAGACATTGTCAAGCAAAACGGGGAAATGGTGACTGATCATATAGTGAGAACAAAGTGTATAGCCAATGGGTATTCCAGATGTTAAACTAGTAGGAGGTACAAAGGAACAAGAAAAGATTATGGCACGTTGAATGAATCCTATATAAAAAGTTTGTGGAAAGATATATACAGAATAAGAGTGTATGGGGAAGAGATTACTAGACTCAGTGAAATCATATAACCTATCTATCCATCCATCAAGGAAGCAACATGTATCAAGTGCTAAATATGTATGTGTCAGGTATTGTGGTAGGTATCAGAGATATAAATACAAAAATAAAATCAAGATAGTATAATGTGTGTGTATACATACACAGATACACATATAGACACATACACACATATATGTATATATATACACATATATGCACACAGATATTTAGATAGATGGATAGATAGATAGATGTATACACACACACAAAATGACACATGATACATACAAAAAATACAAAGTAATGGGGAAAAGATGCACTAGTAGCTGAGGATGGAGGCAAAAAAGTTTTGTGCAAAAGGTAATGTTTGAGCTGAGCTTTGAACAAAGCAAGAGATTCTAAGAGGTTAAGATGAAGAGGGAACACATACCAAGATTGACGGGCCACTTATAAAATGTGTCAGAAACGGGCAAAGGAAAGACATGTGTGAAGGATAGAAAAAATGTCATTTTGACTATGTCATTGAGTGTGCAGAGGTGAGTAATGTATGATAAGGCTGGAAATATAGATTGAAATCAGGTTGTAAATGGCTTTAAAGGCCCAACAAAGGAGTATGTATTTTACACCAAATATAATAGGGTGAGTGACAAAGCCACACATCTGATTTATGAAAAGCCACTTTAACGGCTATGTGAAGGAGTGGGATAAAACTTGAGGTAGTAAGATCAATTAGGAGGCTATTAAAATAGTCCAGGTAAGAAGTGATGAAGGCCTCAAATAGGCTAGTGGCTTTTCAGCAGAGAAATGGGGACATACAGGGAGATAAAATTGACATGATTTGTCAACTGAGTATATATGTGCAGTTAGTGAGAAGAGTCTATCCTATGATTAAAGCAAGGTAGTGAACTTGGAGGCCTGAGATAGAAAATTGAGAAATAGAGAAATTAGGAAGAGGGATGGGTATGATCAAATTATAATGAGTTCTGTTTTGGATGTGTTGAGTTTGACATGCCTATGGAAGATAGAGTTTGAATTGTGCTATCACAGGTGTTGATATGGTACTGAAGGTAAAGACAGAGATTAAGACAGAATATACATATTTGAGAGTCATCTGAAAGGAGATAATAAGCCCAGAGAGAAAAGTATCAAAGCATATTATTCGTGACTGCCAATCCATGCTGTGTTTGAGAAAAAAAATCTGTCATAGAAATAAAGCACAATAACATTGGAATTTCTATCACCTGTGTATATTCTTTAAAAACAAGTAAACCTAACTGCAAGTCACCAATAAGACCAACCTTATGAGAAGGCCAACTAGGTAATGACTTTATATACATATGTACACATATAGATAGATATCTATGTGTACATATATTAGAAATATACACACAAATATGTGTGTATATCTAACAAGTATCTGACAAATAAATCTGACCTTGGTAAAGTGTAAGTATGTATGTATGTATGTGTGTGTGTGTATGTATGTGTTTAAACACACACATACATACATATACACAGGTACCAAACTGGCTGAGGTCAGAGAGGCTCATCGCCAATTTGGTTTTAGGATTTTCTTTTGGCCACAGAAGCACCATCTACTAATATATAGAAGAAACACACACACACACACACACACACACACATGCACACCCATATATACAATACATATATAATATACAGATACATGCATGCTATATGTACATATATGCATGTATTACGTGTGTGTGTGTGTGTGTGTATCTTACCAAGGGATTTTTTTTCACTTGCTGGATTTTTAGATTTTAAATAAATAATTGCATTTAAGTTTTACAACTTCTCTGAGAAGTAATTCAGTATGTATTGAGTCCTCTTCTGAGAAAGCCAAATAACCTCAATTAACTTTTAATTTACAGCATGCCAATGGACTATCATCTCTTTACCTAAAAACACACATATAGTCACACCTAATTTATCTACTACCATCAGGCAAGGTAGTTAATCCACATTTAAGCTAATTTTCCAATTAACTGAAGCTTACCTGATTAATTGGAAAGACTTTTTAAAATTAACTATTTTGATGGAAATCTTTTTTTAAAATATATTATGCCATCCCTTGCTTTCTTATACTGATATACTGATTAAAATTCAACTTTTTTTCTTAATTCAGTTCAACACTTATTTCTTAATTGCCTAGTATGTGTAATGAACTGTGCCTGGCAATATTGAGAGAAAACATGAAATCTCACATAGGTTCAGCCATCAAGAAGTTTACAATCCAGTAGGAGAGATAAAATATATACACAGATAATTAGGATGTTTCTTTCACTGCTTAAATGATCTATACATCTTACAGATGTCACACTTGAGGTGATTAGATGCTGGAATTTGAAAGGAACTTCTCAGAAGAATTGCCCAGATGTATACTGCAATTAAAAAGTTCTAAGTTCAAATCCTACACCATACATTTGCCAGCTATGAGATGTTCGATGAGTAACTTAACCTCTTTGGGAATCAGTTTCCTCATCTGTAAAATGAAGGCCCTAATGCCCTTTCCAATTTTAAATAAATTATTCCATGATCTTAAGATAAGGTTCCTTTTAAACTTTTATGTCCCATGAGTCTATATAGTGACAAAACGTTTGGTTTTTTGTTAGATTTTAGCTCATGAAGGATGGCTGTGTAGCTTAGCTGGAAATACCCAAGGATTAAGAGCAAGAGATACAAATGAAATACAGATAACGTATGGTATATGTCTGGATAATAAGCAGTACTAAGACAGAGACACAGCTAGAATTCAGAGAGAGGCAGGACAAACGAGTTTAGGCCTTGAGTGAGATTATCTTCAGTCCCCAGTGCAAGGAGGAAGAGGTTTCAATGATGTTCTAATGGCTACACTGGTCTTCAGCTGTGGTGCCTCAGTTCTCCTGTCATTCCTCCTCATCAGTACATGAGATTCCTGGTATCTCATACACAAGGGCAGCACAGAATGCCAGGCAGGAGAAACCATGTCACAGTGGTTTCTATCACAGGAAAAACTAAGTCCTATAAAACAGGCCCTTCTGTTTGTTTTGTGTTTGTTTGTTTTTTTCTGGATTACATAGAACTCTTTCTGCCACTGCAGATCATCTTCTTCCATATCTTAGTAAATGGTGTTGCTGTGGCCAAAAGACAACCCTAAAGCCAATTTGGCAATGACTCTCTCTGACTTTGGCTAGTTTTGGTACTTGGATAAACTCATAGGCATAGCCTTCAAGGATACTTGTAAGCTTAAAGTCAGGACTTTTGAAGAAGAGGGCTGGGGGAAGCTCTGAATCTCCAAGATATTGGTTATTAATAATCATTTTTTCACAGTGTTTCAACAATCCAGCTAGCAGCTTCTGTGGGGGTGTAAGATCTACCAACAACCAGCACCCAGAAAGCTGCCAACACAGGTCCTTTTGATCTGCTTTACTTAAGGAAAGCAATGTTAAGGGGTTAACAATCTTACTTTAATACAACATACAAATATCATTTGCTTAGTTCAGGGGAAAAAACCCAGCACCCTGAATTACAGACCAAATACAATTCAACATCTGGGTGTACAGCCAGAAGCTCATTATAATGGCTGGCCCAGAGTAACATATCGCTCCTGCTGTGTCTCAGAGCTCTGAGAGAGAACACTAACCTTTGCACTTATATATCCTGTTCCGGGCCAGAGGGCCCTGACCTCACCCAGGCTGGGCTTGGAGAAGTTCCCCACCCCTAATATCACATCAGATACAAATCAATGGCTCCCAATTGTCTCAGTGCTGAGAAATACAAAAACATACCACTTCATCTGCACCATTCAAACAAAGGCCAGAATCATTAAAGGTCAACAGCGAAAAGTCCCACCTTAATTACTATTACACACAGTGAGAATAGGGTAGAGAGAAGGCCATTTCATATATAGAAGACAGTATGAGCAAAGGCCCAGTAAAAGGATGAGATAAGGCAGAATGTGAGTTGGGACAGCATGTAGTTCAATTTGGCTTGAACTTTATAAAGTGCATGAAGAAGTACGGTGTGAGATAAGTTTGGAGAGGTAGTTTGGAAACATTCTAGAATAACTTGAATGTCAATATATAGTGCTAAACATACTGGTGTATATAGTATCCTTTGAATAAATCATATTAGCTTATTTCTTATTCAGAAGACAATGGAATAACACTGTTAGGAATGAATGAATGGATAAAATAATTTTAAGTGCTTACTATATGCCAAGCATAGTGAGAATTACTGGGAATACAACAGAAAAGCAAGACATTCCCTGTTCTCATTCTAAGGGAAACAACACATATACAATAGAAAGAAAGGAATGTTTAGTTATTGGGCCCTCTCAAGGGTGCATTAACAGGTCAGATTTTGCTTTTCCAGGAACCTGGAGAGCATAACAGCAGTGCAGATGGTAAATCTCAGCAACCCTTTGGATGGAGAGTGACATGGCAGATGATAAGGCTTGATGGTACTCCATATAATCAGGAAGATTTTAGTTATTGACTCAACCTTATCCAACTTTTGTGAATGGCCGTGTCCACTCTGTAGTTTGGGGAGCCTGAAAGGGCCCAGCTTTCCACATTGGGAAGAAAAGAGTGGATCTAAAAGCCCAAATAGAGTCGGGAGCTCTGTGAAGAATAGATTGGAAAAATGATGGAGGAAGGCTAATAAAAAGGTTTTATCATCTTTGGCATTTCTATGACAAAGGTGATAAAGGAAGGAATTATAAAAGTGGCAATGGGAATGAAAAGGAAAGGATGAACAGAAGAAACATTATAGGACTATAATAGAGAGACCATTCAATATTAGGGCTGGGATAAGCATCAAAGAAAACCAAAAATGACTGAAATCATCAGCCTCTGTGACTGGGAGAAGAGTACTGCTCTCAACACAAATAAAGAAATGGGGAAGAGGAATTAGTTTTCAGAAAAAGATGATGAGTTCTGTTTTGGACATGTTGATTTGATATGCCTGCAGGCCATCCAGGTGGAGATGTCCAGAAGGGACTTGGAATTAGAGAGCTGTTGTTGAATGAT
>CM053627.1:187661411-187677065 GCA_028646595.1 Phalanger gymnotis | reverse complement strand
TTTTTTTTCATCTGGCAAAGGATCTTCATTGCTTGAGGTCAGGTGTTAATCTGGCTCTATACCTCCTGTCAGAAATCTGACTGCCTTCCCTTGAACTACATCTGCAGAAGTCTACTGACTAAGAATAAGACTCCTTCCAATGACAAACAGAACTTTAAAAATCCAGGTATCTGAAAGCATGTACTGTACATGCACTGTACAGTACACTGTACTGTACATACACTGTAACAAATACTTAGACCAGGTATTCTTAACAAAGGATCCATAGATTTTTAAAAGATCCATAAATTTATATATGAAATATTAATTCATCTTTATGGGGACATAATGATTTCCTTTTAATCTAATTTTTATTCTATAAATATATTATTTTGAGAAGTCCACAAGTTTCACCAGTCTGTAAAGGTTATTTCAAATACACATACACACACACACATACACAAACACACAAAGATGCACAGACAGGTTATAAACTCCTAATCTAACCTCCAAATGTCTAACCATTCACCTTTAGAAGAAGAGTAAACTAATTTGATAGGTAAAATCTTAAAGGGCTTTATGCTTACTAAGAAATTTACATACATTATTTATTTGAACTCCATCAAAAATCAGTGAGATGCATAATCCATGGATCATTTTACAGATATGGAAACTAAGGATTAGAGATTTAAAGGGGGTGCTCGCCAGCGGGTAAATGCAGAATTAGAATCCAGTTCAGCCTTGAAAAGTGTCTAAAATGTTACTTAACAGGGATTATGATGATTATGCTTCCAAAGTCATAACTATTACAGGAAGTCCTTCCTGACTACCACCACCCCAAATTTGAGTGCCTTTCCCCTGTTGATATCTTTCTGATTCATCCTGAATAAAGCTTTTTTTCTATGTAGGTTTTTTTGTTGTTGTTTTGAATGTTATGCCTCCATTAAACTGTGAGCTCCTTTAGAGCAGGTACTGTATTTTGCTTTTCTTTGTATCACCAGCACTTAGCACAGTGCCTGACACATAATAGGTGTTTTAAAAAAAGGTGTATTAACTAACCTACTATAACACTTCGATGAATAATTACCAGTCTTAATTTTTTTTAATTATTTCTTTGTGGTTCCCAAGAAATGGAAGGGCAGTAGATACTGGTCAAATAGGTCTAATCCAATCTTTTGATTCAAATTTGAACTTGAGGGCGCTCTGCCCAAAAGGAATATAAATTTTAATCTCTGAAACTTTTTTTTTTCTCCAAGATCAGCCTTAACCTTAAATCACTCTGGATCTCATGGATTGACCAACATGTAGGACCAATAGGTCCCAGGCCAAGCCCTACTCGAGCAATGATTGGCTCAGAATGAATGCAAATAGCAATTGTTTCTGTTTTGGCCAGAAAACCTGAGGGTCTTTCCCTCCCAGATCTATTTTTCTTTAAAAGAGGCCATTCTCTGCCTCATTTCTTATTAAGCCTTAGTCACTGAGAGGGCACTGACTCAGGCAAACTGAGACCTGTTAAATACCTTAGCTTCCCGATCTGTATCTGGCTACTAGATCCTGATGACTACAGAGGAGAAAGTGAGGCTAGTGACTTTGCATAGCCCTTCCTCATTGAAATCCAATTCACTTGCATATCATAGAATCACCTCCATGATGTCATGGTCCTCCTGGAGAACAAAAGACAAACAGTAAGCAACCTCTTTAATAACCACAATGCACTATCTTTTTCCATTGATTTTCTTTTTCCTGTTCAAAGCTGAGTTTGGTTAAGAAAGGCAAACATTACTTATTCCCTTAAAGCTAGCAGAATACATACATGCATGGAGCCAGATGAAATCTGACTCACTGAACAAAAGAATGAGAAGGCTTAAATATATTTTAGAACAGTCCCAACTCAGTGTGTCTGTGTCACTCAAATTTATGATCTCAATGGATGTTTAATCATGGTATAAGAAAGGAATTTTCTTAATAGAATAGATGGTAAATACAAAAGATAAGAGAGTTGACAAAGTGTCAATTGAAATTACAATTCAGGACATCTATATTTTCCTTACTATTAACATGCCATAACATAGTATATGTCCATGAAATATTAAGATAAGAAGAAGTCTCATTATTCAAGATAGTGTCTCAGGTTAAAGGTCTGATCCTTAATGGCCATAAGCAGAGGAAAGAATGCACTTAAATCAGCCCCATCTGGCTTTGTTTGCATAGGAAGAGGTATTCCCTGAGAAAACCAGGGAACGAAGAAAGAAGTATGTGTTAGGCCCAGGGGCTTCTTCTGGTTGATCAGTGCAGGTTCTGGCCCTTATTGGGATTTGAATAGTAGATGATGATCACTGTCAAAATGTCAAAATAGCAACACTAAGATAAATGCTTCCCATTGTGGAGATGCCCGTCAAAGAAGTTTTATCAAAATTTTCCAAGTCTCCCTACTCTAAACATCAAGTAAAAAGGGACATTCTAGTACCTTGCCAGTAACTTGATTTTCCAATATAGCTTTGCCCTTTTTTCTATGCAGAAACATTTTAAGTGTTTTGTAATTAAATTTTCTATTTTGTCTTTTATTATCACTTGATATTCCTTGTTTGGTTAAGAAATCTCCTCCTAGCCAGTGTTGTATAAGCTGCTTCCTTCTATTCCAATCTTTTTAAAAAAACGACCTTTTAAAATTAGGTCATATATCCACTTGAAGCTATACAGAGGAAGATATTTTTGTCCTTTCTTCCTGAGATGCTTAGTACCTAGAGTGACATGGACACTAAATATTTAAGTATGTAGAAGAAGGTATTTTCAAAATGAAAACTAGGGGAAAAAACAACATGGAAAGGAAGAAAGAGACAATGGCTGCCATGGCCAGGGTGTTCTTTGAGCTCTTTCTTGTCCAGATGGATTAGAATAGGAAATTGATGTGGTTTGGGGGTACAGGGACCTCAAAACTATTGAGGTACAGGGCAGAGTCATCTGAAAAGAATTCAAGGACTCAAGCAATCTTCCAGTTAAGTGGCAAAAAGTTGGGCAGAGCTTCTTAGGGAACTTGCAACTTAGTGGGAGTGATTTTAAAGCTTATATAGAAAAAGCTCAGTGGGTGGTGTGCCACGTATGCAAATTAGGTGGGGGTGGGATCAAGGAGAGGTCAGCTCTTAAAGGAGTATACAGATGTCATTTACTACTGGAAATGGGATAGGGGGTGTTTTTGGTCTATTACATTTGTAACAAGATATCCTCAGGAGTTGACATCTATAGCTTGACCTCTGGATTGTATATGGTAATTGTGGGAATTAGTACATGATAGTTCTGCTGGTACAAGATAGTCCTGTTCATACAAGGGAAATTCTACAAAGGTCAGCTTGTTCTTATAACAGGGAGAGACAGTTTGCCTCCCTGGGGTCTACTCATGAGTTATTGCCAGAGATACAGTCTTTGGGTTAGGACCTTAGTGCTGAGGTCTAAGCACCCCATCAAAATGATCTCTTGAACTCTCTCTTTCTCTCTCCCCTCCCCTGTGAGGCACCAGAGCAACCAGAGCAGAACTGACTTCCTGTGCACTCAAACTAGAGCAATCAGTGCATGAAATAGTGTCTGCACATGGAATAGGCATAAATCATTTGTTTACAAAGTGATAATAGAGGTAGAACTAGATCAGATCTGGAGGCTACAAAGATTCAATTCAGACTTTTTGGATGAACTGGGGAAAAGAGAAGTTGGAGTCAGAACAACTTGGGTTTAAATACCAATTCTGATGTATACTAACAGTGTGAATATAGACAAATGACTTAATTTCTCTGAGATGTAGTTTCCTCATCTGTTCTAAGAAGGAACTGAACTAGATAGATAAACTTAAAGATCCTTTCCAGCATTAAATGTATGATCCTTAATAGCAGAGTTGGGCTTTGAAGGCAAATCCTCCAACTCCATAACCATTGTTTTTTCTACTTCACAATGCTACATCCCAAAATTCCCCTCCAATCTGTGGGTAATGTAGAAGAATCATCACATCCCTAAAACATCTACCATCTGTTTTTCTTTTTTAATTCCCATGAAAGACTGTCTAGTTTGTTCTTGATGGCACAGAATGTATGTAATGAGTGAGGAAAGATCAGATTCCACATTAAAAATGACAATTGGGACTTCAAAGAGACACTGAACAAAGACTCCCATTATTTCTTAGTTGGAAGGGACTTTGAATATCAACTAGTCATATCCATACTAAAGAGGATTCCCACTAAAATATACCTAACGGGTCATCAGTCAACCTCTGCTTGATAGACTCCAATGATAGGAGGATTCACACCTCCCCCCCATTTTGAGGCAGTCTATTCCACTCTTGGACAGCTATAATTATTAGATTTTTTATATCAAACCTAAATTTGTCTACATGAAACTTTATTTCATTGCTCCTAGTTCTTCTATCTGGGTCCATGTTGAACAATTCCAATCTGTCTTCCACATATACTTGAAGATAGATAGTATATGCCTTCTAATGCTTCTGTTCTTCAGAGGAGGAATCCAGTTTCTTCAATCAAAATATTTTGTATGGACTCAAGGTCTTTCATCATTATGGTTGCTCTCCTCCAAAGTTTCTCCAGCTTATCAATGACTTTCTTAAAATGCAACTCTGAGAATTGAGCATAACACTCCAGATGTGTTATGAAAATGGAGAAGTAAGCTAGTCTTGGGGTAGAGCTACCAGAGTCCAGTCTTGAGGAAAAAATGAAACAGTTTGGAGGTTGAAATAAAAGTTATAGCTGCATGTTATATATCTACTTTTTATGTTAGTATGCTTTTCAATTCAGTTGAACCATTTTGTTTTTTGTTTTTAACAACAGCTGATTCTAAGAGAAAGGAATATTATATGTGATGGAGCCAATGAAAAATATCTCAAATTTGAGCCTGGTACAAACCTTAGATATTATCAAGAAAAAATAGAAATTTCTTTTAACCCCCTAATGAATCTTCCATCGATCCTAAGCATTGTTAAGTTCAGAAGCAAAGACCCTCAATGGAAAAAACACATAACTGTCCTGCCTCATCCACTCCACTGCTCCAAAACATTGAACTTTCAATTGGTGGACCCATCATATTTATTATGATCCCCTTTCCTTCCTAAACCTGTGTTTGTTTTATGTTAATGGAAAGGTGGGTGTCCATATTAATTATTTTTGTCTTTTTTTTTTAGCATTCCTATCTTATGAAATAAAAACTATAAATAATATTACAAATATTATTCTTTGTATTTCACAAATAAAAAATAAGGCTTGAAGAGTATTATGTAACTTGTCTGGTGTCACAGGCCAGAATTAAATCTTTGGGAGGATTTAAACTCAGATGTCTTGATTCCAAATCTCTTTCTGTAATGCCACAATTACCTTTAAAAAGGATGGTGGCACAGGCAAGCTAGAGAGAGGGAAATGGGGAAGGGGGAGGTAAAAAAAGTGAGAACTCTGAATTTCTAGGAAACATTTCAATATAATTAATTTCTTTTGTAATTTTATGTATTTTATTTTATACATTTAAAAATATTATTCTTAGAAGGGGTCCATAGTATTTACTGGACTACTAAAGTGGTCCATGACGCAAAAAATGTTATGAATTCCTGGCTATTCAAAGAAACTAATACATGCAAAATAAATTCCACATGATTTGTATGATATTACTTACAATGAGGTCATATTTTCACATGCTTCTTTTTATCTTATGGGGGATTAGTATGGATACAGTTTCATTACACTTAATTCTTCATTGAGTGGTGTCCGCTGCAGTGGTTTTCTGTTGCTCAGCAATAGGCAAAGGGAAGGGCTATCAAGGTTATGAGAAATGCTGTCACATTGAAATTTAGGTTTGAAGTTTTTCGAATTTGAAGGGAATATGCACTGTGCTGATTGACAGAAGTAGGGAGCAGAATTGAGAGAATCACCATAACCTTTAAAGGGATGAAAGAAAGATGGTGATAGTAACATAGCATTAAGGTGTAGACAAAGCTATAAAATGTGAAAGCAGAGATTTGTGAACCCCCATACAGCTATGAGACCTGAGCCTGCTACAGACTTTATATATGCCTGCTTGATCTGTTTCAGCAATGGCACCTTCGAGTCCCAATGAACATTGAATAACAGATATAATGATCAAAAAGAAAAGTACTGCGCCTTAGTCAAAGGATCAGCATTGAAATGAAGATTACTACGTGACAGCCATGCTGGGCTGGCCATAGCTCAGGAGAGATTGTCAAGCAACTGCAGGTAGCTTGGTGTCGCAGAAAGGGCTCCAGAAATGGTGACTGAAGCAATCTGGACTCTGAAACTTGTTCTCCTGCTTAGCCACTATGTGCTAGCTTGGACAAGACTCTAAATTCCTTTGTATTCTACTTTTTCATCTGTAGAATGGAGATGTCATATATACTTGCATGTCCACATATACATACACATATATGTATATACATATTTACTTATTAATAAAGTCTTGTTTTCATTTGCTTATTTATGTAAAGTTTTATTAAATGAATGAATGAATGGCATTTGTGATAGCATATATCTCTATATCATCTTTATCTCTGTATGTATTTTTTATTAATTTGAAGATCTTCCCATCCATTAATAGGCCTATGTGACCTGCTTAAGTCACATGGAAACCTAAGTTACATGTGGTGAGAGGAGCTTGCTGAAAGGGCAGAGCAGGATGCATACATATAGATATACTATATTATATACTATATACATATAAATGAAATCATGTATATATACATATATAATAAAATTTTATTTGGTTTTTTTTTTTGTGTGTGTATGTGTGCATATTCTTTGTAACTCTGTAATCATTGGCAACCCATGTTTCAAATATCCCCAAGAACTCTGGGCTTATACAGAACTAGGTCAGTCCTGAGGCCTGATCACCCTAAGAGAGTGAAGTTCTCCATTTGGCACATTATGCCTCTACTTGGATTACTTCAAGAAAATCTCTTAAAAGAGGATATATATAGTTCGTATCTAGGTTTTCCCAGACATAAGTTACAAGGCCTTCTTCTATAAAGTTTCTCAGTTTATAATATGGTCATTTGATATGGATCGGCCTTATTTCCTGCACCACACACACACACACACACACACACACACACACAAATTTTAAGATGTAACTTTACTGAACTATATAGCCTGAAAGGCTAAGGAGAGAGAGAAAGCATGAAAAAGGAAAAAAAAAAGTAGAGGGTGATTAAAAAGGGGTAAACTATTTCAAGATACATTAGACTCATGCCAATTACAGACCAGAAAGGGAGCAATTTGTCCAAACAGAGATTCTTTCCCTAATTTAGCTATCACTCATCATGGAGATAGCTCCAGTCACTGGGGATGAATCTAAGTGCCTACGTCCTCTCATCAGATGGCTAGAGCAGAAATACCCGTTTATTTATCCTACTGCCCCCTTTAAAAAAATTACTGGGACTCCTGGGAGGCAAAATGGAGGAGTAAGCAGTAAGTCTCTCGCTCTCCCTTACTGACCTTGAAAAACCCAGAAAATACCACCCCATGAAAAATCCTGGAAGAATGGAACCAGTAAAAAGATGGGGAACAGAAGTTTTTTAGCTTGTAAAGCTAGGGGGTTTAACAGGAAAAGTTCCTCTTGCTGTGGATGAAGGGGACCAGTATAGGATGGGAGGTGTCTCAGTAAGCCAATGGCAAGCCTCACCTCAGTGGGAGATCCTGAACCCCAGAGTGGTGGAGCAGGTAAGCACCAACATGAAGACCCCCTGAATGCCCTGGCACAGACAAGGGAAGCAGCAGATACCAGCAGGGAGAACAACCACTTGAGCAGTGGAAGAGTGTTTACCAGTGCCCGAGCCTACCAATGTTCTAGCAGAGACTCCAGCAAGGGGACCTCCAACAGCCAACCCCTCCACCCCCACACCTCACCCTGCAAGCTTCAGTGTCACTGCAGGGAAATGTAGAAAAATCCCACCTGGCCTTGGCACGTAAAAGCCGCCATCACCAACTCCAGCTCAGCACCAGGTAAGCTACAGCCTCTACAGGCTCCAGCTGCCAGAACCTGAGTCCTCAGCACACAAAGCCAGTAACAAGGACCCTAGCCCCAAGAAGCATGGGACAGTGCCCCTTGTGCCCCAGAAACAGAGATCAACTTTAAAAGCTTGGAAAAAGGCAAATACCATGAGCAAAAAGCAACACACAAAAACAAAGAGCATAGAATTTTACTATGGGCACAGGGAACATCAAAACACAAATTCAGAAGAGGACAGCATTGTTACTATACACATATCTGAAACCTCAAAGGAGATTATTAACTGGTCTCAAGCCCCAAAAGCCTTCTTGGATGAGCTCAAGAAAGATTTTAAAAGTTAAATAAGAGAGGTAGAAGAAAAATTTAGCAATTCCTTTAAAAATACAACTGACAAAATAGGGGGGAAAGTACACTGAAGAAAACAACTCTTTAAAAAGTAGAATGGTCCAAATGGAAAAAAGATACAAAATCTAACTGATGAAAATAATTTGTTAAAAATTAGAATTGGGCAAGTGAAAGCTATTGACTCTATGGGTCATCAAAGATCAATGAAACAAAATAGAAAGAATGAAAAAGTAGAAGAAAAACACAAAATGCCTCGTTGGAAAAACAACTGACGTGGAAAATAGATCCAGGAGAGATAATTTGAGAATTATTGGTCTGCTTAAAAGCCATGATCAAACAAAGAGCCTGGGCAGCATTTTCCAAGAAATCATGAAGGAAAACTTTCTGAGTTCTTAGAATCAGAGGGTAAAATAGTCATTGAAAGAATCCACCTATCACTTCCTGAAAGAGATCCCAAATTGAAAATGCTGAGGAATATTGTAGCCAAATTCCAGAATTATCAGGTCAAGGAGAAAATACTGCAAGCAGCCAGAAGGAAACAATTCAAATATCACGGATTTGATATTTGTTAGAATTAGTTAGGATTATGCAGGACCTTGCAGCTTCTACATTAAAAGATCAGAGGTCTTGGAATATGATTCCATAAGGCAAAGGGGCTTGGATCACGACTAAGGATCAACTACCCAGAAAAATTGAGCATAATTTTTCAGGCAAGGGGATGGACATTCAGTCAAATAGGGAACTTCCAGACCTTCCTGATGAAAAGGACAGGCCTCAATAGAAAAAGAAATTGAACAAGCCATCCACGAACTCCCTAGGAAAAATCTCCAGGGTCAAATGGATTGACAAGTGAACTCTATCAAATATTTAAAGAACACTTAATTCCAATCCTTTATAGAATATTTGGGAAAATAGGTGAAGAACGAGTCCTACCAAATTCTTTTTATGACACAAATATGGTACTGATACCTGAACCAGGAAGAGTCAAAACAGAGAAAGAAAATTATAGAGCAATTTCCCTAACGAATATAGATTCAAAAATTGTAAATAAAATACTAGCAAAAAAAGTTTACAGCAACTTATCACAAGAGTAATACACTATGATCAGGTAAGATTTATTTCAAGAATGCAAGACTGGTTCAGTAGTAGGAAAACTATCAGCATAATTTTTCATATCAACAACAAAACTAGGAGAAAACTTATGATTACCTCAATAGAGGCAGAAATAGCTTTTGACAAAATACAAAACCCATGACTATTAAAAACACCAGAAAGCACAGGAATAAATGGAGTATTCCTTAAAATGATAAGTAACATTCACCTAAAACCATAAGCAAGTATTAGAGGTAATGGGGATAAGCAAGAAGCATTTCCAATAGGATCAGGGGTAAAACAAGAATGTCCATTATCAACCCTGTTATTCAATTTGGTGCTAGAAATGTCAGCTTTAGCAATAAGAGAAGAAAAATAAATTGAAGGAATTAGAATAGGCAAAGAAGAAGCCTTATCACTTATCACTTTTTGCAGATGATATAATGATTTATTTAGAGAATTCTAGGGAATCAAGTAGAAAACTCCTTGAAATAATAAAGAATTTTAGCAAAGTTGCAGGATATAAAATAAATCCAATAAATCCTTGGCATTCCTGTATATTTCTAACAAAGCTCAACAGCAAGAAATAGAAAGAGAAATTCCGTTTAAAGTTATTGAAGACATTATAAAATATTTGGGAGTCGACCTGCCAAAACAAACCCAGGAACTGTATGAACACAATTGCAAAACACTTTTCATACAAATAAAGTCAGATCTAAATAATTGGAAGAACATCAGTTGCTAATGGTTAGGTTGAGCTAATATAATAAAAATGGCAATACTACCTAAATTAATTTACTTTTTCAGTGCCATATCAGTCAAGCTACCAAAAATTATTTTACAGAGGTAGAAAAAATCATAACAAAATTCATTTGGAAGAACAAAACATCCAGAATATCAAGGGAATTGATGAAAAGAAATTCAGGGGAAGATGGCCTAGCCATACCAGAGCTTAAATCGCATCATCAAGCAACAATCATCAAAACTACTTGGTACTGACTAAGAAACATAGTGGTGTATCAGTGGAATAGCTTAGGTACAAAAGACAGAGTGGTGAATGATTATAGTAATCTATTATTTGATAAACCTAAAGACCCCAGCTTCTGGGACAAGAACTCACTATTTGACAAATTCTGCCTAGAAAGCTGGAAAATAGTGTGGCCGAAACTGGGCATAGACCTAAATCTTACACTGTATACTAAAATAAAGTCAAAATGAATACATGATTTAGATATAAAGGCCGATTCTATAAGCAAAATGGTAGAGCAAGAAATAATTTATTTGTCAGATTTATGTACATAGCAAGACCTTAAGCAGTAATTGAATTGAATATTATAAGGAATGTGAAGGCCACTTCATTACTGAACAAACATTTGTTATGTCCACTACAGGTTTCCAAAAACAACATCAACAATGTAAGAAAATAAAATTTATCCTACAAATACCTTCATTGACTACCATTCTTTTTCTCTTCCAAGATCTCAACTTTGCTGTGTTGCTTGGATGTTTTGAGAGCTTGGCAGGAATTTGAGATGTTGGATAAGAAAGTGCACAAACAATCATGAACAGATAATCACAAACTGAATGTACTAAACAAAAACTCAGCTTTTCTCTTCTGCAGTTTTAAAATTTCACAGCAAATCATCAGAAAAAAAAAATAATTCATCGGCAGGGAGAGTGCCTTGAGATAGATTTTCATTAAGGAGAGTGACTGTATATGGAAGGGAATGCATTGATTGGTGCAACATGACTATTTATTGAAAAGCATTCTTTATAACCAGATCAAGTAAGCATTGTTGCTAAAGGATACAAGCCTGGATTTGGAAACAGCTTTGTCATATAAAGTTTTTTTCATTTTAATGATATCTGTTGCCATGAGATTATACTAGAAAACAAATAACTAATAAACAAAAATGGTATAAACAATATCATTGGCTTCACATTTCTTTCAGATGTGTCAGAAGATGCCATTGTCATACATTTCTTCCTTCTCTTCACGTAAGCTTAGTTTCATGACATTTCATTTTACTCATCTATAAGAAAGTTAGTTATTTTTCTTCTTGTAATTATTTTTTAACTTTCAATAAATTTCCCTATTTCTTAACAGCTGTTACATTGGAAGGGCTTCTATGACATAAAAGAGAGAAAGCTTGAAAATTGGAATCTGGACCTTTATTTTCATGACAACAAAGAACACATAGCTTTCCCTCTCTGAGTCTTGGTTTACTCATCTATAAAATGGGAATAGTGATACTTGTACTTCTTACCTGACAGGGATATTGTGAAGAATGTGCTTTGCAAACCTCAACATGCTCTAGAAATGTTATCTATTATTGTTGCAAAATTTATTTTTATCATTCCAGTGTAGAGGGAAATGATATAGTTTTGAAAGATTTTTAAACACATATAGACAGAGAGACAGGTAATGGAAAATTGGTTGTGTGAAAAGAAGGGAAATGATCGAAGTGACAGAAAAAAAAGCAATAAAAGGGGACAGGGAATAATATAATCGAGGAAGAAAAAACATACCTTTGAAAGGCAATTCTTAGAATTTCCTAAACTGATGTAAAGCCTAAATGTACTTAGTAAGTGATACATTCTTAAGATTATTGTCTCGGGGCAGCTAGGTGGTGCAGTGAGTAGAGCACCGGCCCTGGAGTCAGGAGGACCTGAGTTCAAATTCGATCTCAGACACTTGAAACACTTACTAGCTGTGTGACCTTGGGCAAGTCACTTAACCCCAATTGCCCTGCCTTCCCCCCTCCAAAAACAAAAAACAAAACAAAACAAAAGATTATTGTCTCAACAGATATCTGCTTTATATTAACTTAAACATATCAAGGATCATGCTAAAGACCTTCAAGGGATACCAAAAGGCATCTGCTCCAAAATCTTCATTTACAGATGAGGGAACCTTAACAGAGGAAAGTGAAGTGCCTTGCCCAAAGTCACACAGGTAGGAGGCATCAGAGGAAGGATTTTCACTGAGGTCCTTTGACTATCATTTCACATGCCACCTATGATTGAAACTTCTCATTCTAATTTGCTATAAGAGTCAAGTAGAATATAAGACAACTCACTCCCAGGTAAGTTGTGGTATATCCATTGTAATGAGGAATTGTATAAATCTAGAGGTAGAATGTCCCTTAGAAATCATCATTTTATAGATGAGGAAGTTCAAGCTAAAAATGGTTAAGCAAGTTAACTACTCAAAGTCACATGGCAAGTTCATGGCAAAGTCTAAACTATTACCCAAGATGCATGACAAATGTTCAATGCTTATTCTATTATTCTGCGATATGATCACAATACTTCATAAATCATTTAATAATAAATCTTTCTACAATGTCTTATCATGGTGTGGAGATAACCCTGGATTCTGTTATGCCACCAGAAGACAAGAGACAGAAAGTTCTACCAAGATTATTGATTTGTTACGTCTGAGGAGCAGTCTAACTAGGTTTAATGAGATTTGTTAATATGTTGGTTCCAAGGATAATGACTTTATTGACAAGAGCAATTCTCAAATAGCACCTCTACCAAGCAGTAGAAAGATTGTGATTGGTATAGTTGAAGGAAATGCTCATGTCATTAAATATAATATAGCTAGAATTGTAGTACTTTAAAATTTAGTGTTTTATAAGTGTTTATAAGTACATTATCTGATGTGAGCTTAATAACACTATGAGGTAGGTGCTATTATTATCAATTTTACAAATGAGGAAACTAATGCTGAGTGAAATTTTGACTTTTCCAAGGTCACACAGCTACTAGTTCCCTGAGGCAGGATTTAAATTCATGTCCTCCTAACACAAAGTCCAACATTTCTAACTATATCACCTAACTGTCAATGAAATGATGGATGTTGGAAATATGCTTGGTTTTAGAGGAATGAATTATTCCTTCAGGAGTTTGGATCAGTAACTTCTAATGACTTTTTCGACTCCATACTCCTAGTATTGTGTTTTTGTTTTTTAGTTGCACCTTACAAAATTGCTTTGAAGCAAGAATATGTTTGCATGATTTCCATTTCAAAATTTATATTTGAGAAAACAAATGACAAAACTCACATATTGACTCTCATTCACTTATTCATTCATGCAACAAGCACTGACTAAGCTTTATTGTATGGAAAACATTGTAGTACACAAAGAGAAAAGATACCAAAAAAATTAAAAACAATTTCTTTTTTGATGAAAAGATTTACTGTACTGGAGGAACTCCAATTTGATGCTTCATTGAATTAATGGTAAAAAGAAAAAAAAAGTATTGTGATCATATCACAGAATAATAGAATAAGCATTGAACATTTATCATGCATATTGGGTAATAGTTTAGATTTTGCCATGAACTTGCCATGTGACTTTGAGTAATTAACTTGCTTAACCATTTTTAGCCTCAACTTCCTCATCTATAAAATGATGATTTCTAAGGGATATTCTACCTCTAGATTTATACAATTCCTCATTACAATGGATATACCACAACTTATCTGGGAGTGAGTTGTCTTACACAGCAGTAATCATTACCACAAATGTCTTTCTTTCATATAACTAATTTATAATCTATTATATAACGTGCTTTGCAAGATTCTGGATATAGGTCTGGCTCTACCAAAAAAATGTAAGCCCCTCAAACTCAGTTGTTTAATATGCAAGTAGTGTTCTATAAAGTTAACTATAAAGTCCTTTTCAAATCTAAAATTCTAATTTAAGCCAGACTAATAAATCTATTATCAGTGAGAGGCAGGTAGGTGGCACAGTGGATAAAGAACTGGGCCTGAAGTTAGGAAAATTCATCTTCCTGAGCTCCAATCTCACCCCAGACAATTACCAGCTGTATGACTCTGGGCAAGTCACTTAACATGTTTGCCTCAGTTTCTCATCTGCAAAATGGCAAAGGAAAGAGAAGGAAATGGCAAATCATTCCAGTATCTTTTCCAAGAAAGCCCTAAATGTGGTCAAACAGGGTCAGACATGACTGAAACAACTGAATAATAACAACAAGAGCTATTCTTGACAATAGTGTAATTGTCCATAGATTCCACCTTAATTTCCAGGTATTTTGCTGGAGGAGTAATAGTGAAGGACCCATAATAATGCATTTCCCTCTCATTTGACTGTAATTGCATTTGTAGGTCTTAGAAATGGTAATAGTAATGGGTTGTGTGATTGGATTGGGAAGATTTTCTGTTGCTAACAGAGAATCCTCTATTAAAAATCTACTTGTCTCTTATAAAGGAGCACACATTCAATAAATTCTCTCCCTACATACTGAAAAAAATCTTATGTAATTCTTGGGATAGATGTACAATTTTTCTTCCATATTTTAGCAGGTGCTGAGCAGCAGGCTATAGAGATAATAATAGGATGTCAGTAAATGTGAGCTAACTAGTGACTACACCAGAACCACACAGGAAAGGATGCAGAATATTTATGTTTTTTTTTAGGAGGAACAAAGTAAATTTATTTCACAAACCTTGCAAGATTTGGGCACACCTCCATTATGGAGGAGGCGAGGTAAAAGAGAACCTGTCCTAATTTATACTCTTTTTTTTATTTTTAGTTTTAGTTTGCAACACACGGTTCTACATAATTTTGAGTTCCAGATTTTCTTCCCTCCCTCCCCAAGATGGCATGGAATCCCATATAACTTCCATGTATAACTTGGCATTGCATTAATTTACACACTAGTCAACTTGTGGAGAAGAATTACAACCAATGGAATGACTCATGAGAAAGAAGAAACAGAACCAAAAAAAAAAAACACACACAACCCAACAAAAATACAAAAGAGAGAAAAAAAGGCAGGGAGAAAAAGGTGAGCATGAAGTGTGCCTCGATCTGCATTCATACTTCATAGTTCTTTCTCTGGATGTAGATAGCATTCTCCATCGTGAGTCCTTTGGGGCTGTCTCTGATGCAGAATATTTATGAACATCCTTCTTCCTCTTTACTTTCTATTATGGTAGAGCAGAGCATCACTTCAAAGTTACCATCTTGGCAGCACAGTTCAGTAGAGAGTATAAGTTCTAAAGTCAGAGGACTTGGGTTCCAATTCCACCTGATACTTAATACCAGTATAGCCCTTGGCAAGCCATTTAACTCTTCTGTGCCCTCATTTCCTTCGTTTGTAAAATGAGTGGGTTAAGCTAGATAGCCTTTGAAATCTCTTGTAGTTACTGCTCTATGATTCCATGATCTTCTCTGTGGTAGGCAGAAGATTTCATCCTCT
>CM053627.1:187644018-187660911 GCA_028646595.1 Phalanger gymnotis | reverse complement strand
GGAAGGAAGGAAGGAAGGAAGGAAGGAAGGAAGGAAGGAAGGAAGGAAAGAGGGAAGGAGGAAGGAGAAAATATACTTCAATCTGTACTCAGAGTTATTCAGTGCTTTTTCTGGAGATGGATAATACTTTTTCATTATGACTCCTTTGGAATTGTCTTGGATCATTGTATTGATCAGAGTAGTCAAATCTGTTAACAATTGATCATCATTACAATGTTGGTGTTACTGTGCACAATTATCTCCTTTTTCTTTTCACTTCACTCAATTTCACTTCACTCAGTTTCCCCAATTTCCAATTCTTTGCCAGTACACACAAACACAGACACACATACACACACACACACATGCACACACACACACACACACACACACACACACACACACACGGACCTGCTCCTACAAATATTTTTGTATACATATATGTGTGTGTGTGTACATCTTTTTCTATTTTCTTTGTTCTCTTTGGGGTAAGACCTATTAGTGGTATTACTAGGTCAAAGGGGATGCACAATTTTATAGCCCTTTGGATATAGTTCAAAATTGCGCTCCAGAATGTTTAGACAAATTCATGACTCCATCAAAATTTTATTAAGGTACCTATTATTCCTCATCTACCCCAGCACTTGTCTTTTCAGATAGATAGGAGATAGTAATCAGAATTATTTTTAATTTGTATTTCTCTAATCAATTGTGATTTAGAACATTTTTATATGACTATGCATATCTTTGATGTCTTTTTTTAAAAAACTGTTAAAATGTTATTTTCTTCATTTTTTTTTCTTGTATCACTCTTATTTCTTTTTCCATCCAACCTTCAAATAAGACTTTGCTACATATCCACTTCTCACTTTATGACTGCATCCACACAGAATACTTTGTGGTATATATGGGCTTTATGTGCTAAATGCCCATTTTACTCCTTACTCCTATCTCCATCATTCCTAATCTTTAACCTAAAATCACATAATATAAAGGAATGAATGAAAAAATAAGGGCTTACTATTTGTAACTCCCTAAACAAAAGTATATTATCATTCTTCTTTAAATTAAACCCTTGAAAAAATCATTTCTAGAACTGTCCAACTCATTTATCACTATGTCAATCATCTGGCCATTTAGGATCCATGAACCTTCTCTACTGCAATGGTGATGATTCTTGGATTACAATCTAAAAGTAATACATAGCAGAGTCAGAGTGAGCTTTGTTCAGTTTGACCAAGCAGTTTCTCTTTAGCTCCACTCTGCTTCTTTCACCCAAATAGCTTCTCTGTCTCTCTCAGTCTCTGTCTCTCTGTCTCTCCCTGTCTCTATCTCTGTCTCTCCATCTCTCTCTGTCTCTGTCTCTCTCTCTCGGCACTGATGAAATGAGGGCAGTGTTATAGTTCCACCTTTTACTTCAGAGTGAAATGGTCTCCTAGTTAATCCATAGACATTTCCCGTTGACTAGTCAACATTTTTTTATTTGCTGCATCTGACATGCATAAAACTAAGTTTCCTTCTTCTGTAACATGTCTAAATTATCTTCAATTTAAAGAGGTACTTTTATGTAGTGTGTGGAGTTCTGGACTGAGAGTTAGGAACAACTGGGTTTTAATCCTGCCCCTGACACTTACTAGATGCATGACCCTTGACAAGTCACTTAACCTTGCAAAGTCTGGGTTTCTTAATCTGTAAAACGAAAAGGATTGTTTTAACTGGCCTGTCAATTTCTTTCCAACTTTAAATCTATAATGTTATGATGATCTTTTCTTGACCATTTATATAGAGAACTCCCAGTAAGGAAGTGTCTTCTACCACTGCTAATTTGTTTGTACTTGTTGGATAACTTAAGTTTTTAGAGTTACCTGGGGCAATGAGGTTAAATGACTTGCCTAGCATCACACAATCAATAACTGTCAGAGGTAAATCTACTTGACTTCAAAGCTTGGTCTCTATACATTATGTCATGTTGACTTAGTTGAGTCATGTTATTCAAGTCAATTAAAAATTCAAACATATGCATTATCTTTATATACATATATGCACATATACAGGTAGAGTCATGTGTATGCAAACATGTGCACATACAATATTCACAATAAAGGCAGTGTTTTTGATCAAAGAATTGAGGTGGAAGATGTAGGCTGACATAGCCCCATCTAAGAGGCTTCCTTTTCTTCCTTCTATTCATTTGGGTTTGTGAGCTATGGCCCCTTTCTGTCCAAAGTGGTCATCTGTCTCCAGCCTACACTGTTGACTCATGTCCACAGGACTTGTCTTGTTATCGTGCCCCATTGGGATGCAAATTGCTTGTTGACAGGGATCACTATTCTTTTTATTTCTATTAGTATACCTAACATTTTACATTGTCCCTACCCCATAGTAAGAACTTAATAAATGCTTGTTGATTGATTGACTGTCCTCTAATCTGAGCTAGATAATGCTGGTTCTCTTTCTGAAAAAATAGCACATTATTAATTTTGATATGATTAGTATCTGTATGTCCTTGGAAAAATCTTAATTTTTCTGGGCCATAGTTTTCATCATGTGTAAAAGGAAGAGGTGGTCTAGATAACTTTTAAGATACTGTCTTGCTCTGAGTCTATCATCTATGATGTGCTTGTAATTAAGAGTTGCATCATTTTCTGTTGCAAATTAAAGTCAGTATTGAGTTCGCTAATAGGCAAAGGAACTAACAGGCAGTGGAAATTATTAGTTCGGTCTAGTCTCCTGGGTGCATGAAAACTCTATAACTCTATCAATGCAGATTTCCATGCGCAAAAACTTCATTAGCAGTATAAGGGCACATAAGACCATTTCCTATGTCTCATTTATGCTTGCACCACTCCCTCATTTACTTCATCCTTTTGAAAATCCTCTTCTCAAGATGCCCATCAATTGGGGAATGGCTGAACAAGTTGTAATATAGGAATGTAATGGAATATTATTGTTTCATAACAAATGATGAGCAGAAAAGAAAGTGGCAAAAAAGATTCATATCAGTTGCCATCTGTATCCCTGAGAAAAGGTGGCCATAGCAGTGGAATCTCAAATCCTTGAAAGGTATGGAAGTATTTTTATTTGTCTCTGATGTAAAAAACAAAAACAAAAACAAAATTCTAAGCTTCCTAAGGGTAGGAACTACAAAAAAAGGAAAGGAAAGAAATGATGAGCAGGCAGATTTCAGAAAAACGTGGAAAGACTTGCATGAACTGATGCTGAGTGAAGTAGGCAGTACCAGGAGAACATTGTACACACTAACAGCAACATTGTATGATGAACAATTTTGATTGACTTAACTTTTCTCGGCAATGCAACGAGCTAAGACAATTCCAAAAGACTCATGATAGAAAATGGTTTCCACATCCAGAGAAAGAAGTATGGAGTCTGAATGCAGATCAAGGCATACTATTTTCTCTCTCTCTTTTTTCTTTCTCATGATTTTTCCCTTTCATTCTGATTCTTCTTTCATGACATGACTAATGTGGCAACATGTTTAATATGATTGTACATGCGTAGTGCATATCAGATTGCATGTCATCTTGGAAAGGTAGGAGGAGAGAGAGGGGGAACATTTTAGAACTTGAAATCTTATAAAATGAGTATTGAAAACTAAAAAGAAATAAATTTAATTTTTAAAAAGGATGGGGAAAAGGAAATCTTTTCCTCAGTCACTATAAGACAAGAATTAGTTTCAGAGATGGAAAACTACTCTGAAGTTGAGAAAAGAAAAGGGTGACCATGTGTGGATCTCATACTGACAGCTCTTGGTGGAATGACAGTTTCTCAAAATGATGCTGAATGGATATGGGGCATTCAGCATGCAGTTAAAAGGACTTTATGACCCTATGTCAGAAAGAGATTTTAGAAATAGACAGATCCCTTGTTGAAAATGAAGTAGAGGTTAAAAAATGGGCTTAAAGGCTTTTGGTATGGTTTATATGGTTTGCTATTGTACATTCTAACAAGTTTAGTCTCAGAGGTGAGGCTCGTTTTGGTGAAGAAAAGTCTAGCATAGCCAAAAGTACTGAATATTGGCAGACCATTCTTACCATTGGTAAGAACAAAAGTTTTAGATTTCCATCATCTGATCAATGGTTTTGTGAGCTTCTTTTTCTTTTTTTCTGTTTTTCTTTCCCTTTAGTTTCTTATCTTAAAAATCAAATTTCATCTTTCATTTTCATGAAAATTCCTATGGACTTGATTCATAAGTCCATATCTTTAGTTCGGACCTCTCCTAGTCTGTAGATACAAGTCTTTAACAGCCTTCAGGGCCCCTCCAACTGAATATTATGCTCGCCTCAGCACATCTAAAATTGGTTTCTAAATATGATGGTCTCTTTGACTCAGAGGTGTGTTGGTAAATGTTTAACAATCAATTCTTAAGGGAAAATGTATGTATGGCACATTTTAAAGTTTAATTTGCATTTTAATATTTCCTCCATTACTTTCTTAAGTCTAGGCAATTAATGAAACTCTAACTTACAGTTTACCTATTTCTAAATGTTAATGGTCATATTGAAAATTTAACAATTGGCTCTTGGGAATGGCATGAGCTGGCTCCAGCATACCTCTTCTTTGCCCTCCCTTTCCCCCATTTAATAATAACTAAGAATTATAAAGCCCTTGCTATGTGCCAGGCACTGTGATAAGTGCTTGGCAGATAACCTATTTGATCCTCATGACAACCTTGCAAGGTAGATGCTATCACTATCCCTATTTTATGGATGAAGAAACTGAGCAAACAAAAGTTAAGTACCTTGTCCAAAGTCACACAGCTTATACATGTCTGAGATCAAATTTGAACTCAAGTTTTCTTGACTTCATGCCCAGCACTCTATCTATTCTTTCACCTAGCTTCCATGTTACCAATACCATGTTAATCCAAATCTTTCTTCTTTTCCTGAGTTCATAGTTGATCACTAACAAAGTCATGTCTGATGGCCTAGAGATTAGCCTTTCTGAATATAGCTAAATTGGTACTTGGATGGAAGGTAGCACACATTCCATCACCTCATTTATACAAAGAAGCCTTTTAAGATTGGTACCACGTAGGGAGCTAAGATAGGTATCTAGGTGGCAGAGTGGGTAGAATGCTAGGCCTGGAATCAAGAAGACTGATCTTCTTGAGTTCAAATCTGGCCTCCAACACTCACTAGCTATGGGGAAGTTACTTAAAATTGTTTTCCCCAGTTCCTCATCTGTAAAATGATCTGAAGAAGGAAATGGCAAAACATTCCAAGTATCTCTGCCAAGAAAACTCCCAAATAGGGTTATTAAGAGTCAGACATAACTGAAATGACACAACAACAAGAAGCCAAGATGGTGGAGTGAAAGCAGGAAGGGACTCACCTGATCACTTTTTAAAAATTCACACAAAACAAATTCTAGAGTAGTAGAACCAAAGAAAGGACAGAATGAAACAATTTTCCAGCCCAAGACAACTTAGAAGGGCAACTCAGAAAAGGTCTGCCTCATTGGGGTGAGAGTGGAGCACAGTCAAGCACAGGCCACCCTCTGGGGAGTCAGACAACTGGTCAGTAGGATATTATAGGGGTCTTTTTGCTGTCACTGGAGATAGGACTCTTTTGCATTGCTCATGCATGTTTCTGAGTTACAGTCCCAGGGTGAGGAGGAGCACTAGCACATCAGAGTATATGGCTACAGGAGTGCAGGGACCCTAGTCCCAGTTCTAGGCTAGAAAATAGTGCTCATAGTTGCTCATAGGTCAGAGCACAGTCCCAGGAGAACAGTGATAACATTTCTGTAGACCATACTATCTTGGAAGAGGGGAAAACTTATAGACATCCAGAAGTAACTCTGTAAACAGTGGTACAAAAGCTTGAGGCTTAGGACAGCGCACCTTCCTCTCCAGGGGTAGAGCACAACTTTAACATAAAATTAAAAGTCAAGAAATAGACTGGAAAATGAACAAACAACAACAAAAAGAACTGGATCATAGAAAGTCACTATGACGCCAGGGAAGAACAAAAAAAAAACCCTCAAAACAAGACAACAAAGTCAAACAAACTACAAGCAAAGCACAAAGAAAAATGTGAATTATCCTCAGGCCCAAAATGAATTACTGGAAGAGCTCAAAAATATTTTAAAAATCAAGTAAGAGAGGTAAAGGAAAAATTGAGAAAATAAATAAGAAATGCAAGAAAATCATGAAAAAAAAAAGATTTACAGCTTGGAAAAGGACACATAAAAGATGCCAAAAAATGTCTTAAAATAAAAGAGGCTAAATAAATAGTAAAAGAGGCACACAAATTCAATGAAGAGAAGAATGTCTTAAAAAGCAGAATTGACCAAATTGGGGGAAAAGAGGCACAAAAACTCACTGAAGAAATAATAAAATTAGAATTAGACAAAATGGAAGCTAATGAGTACATGAGATATCAGGAAACAATAAAACAAAATCAAAAGAGTGAAAAAACAGAAGAAAATGTGAAAAACCTCATTGGAAGGACAATTTTCCTGGAAAATAGATCCAGGAGAGATAATTTAAAAATTATTGGACAACATGAAACATCATCAAAAAGAGCCTAAACATCACCTGTCAAGAAGTTATCAAGGAAAACTGCCCAATATTCCTGAATCATGGGGTAAAATAGAAATTAAAAAAAAATCCACCAAACACCTCCCAAAAGAAATCCCAAAAGGAAAACTCCCAGGAATATTATAGATAAGTTCCATACCTTCTAGAATGAGGAGAAAATACTGCAAGCAACCAAAAAGAAACAATTAAAATATCATGGTGTTGCAATCAGGGTAACACAAGATTTAGCAGCTTCCACATTAAAGGATCAAAGGACTTGAAATATGATATTCCAGATGGAAAAAGAGCCAGGATTTCAACCAAGAATTATCTATCCATCAAAATAGAGTATAATCCTTCAGGGGACAAAATAGATATTTAATGAAATAGAGGAGTTTCAAGCCCTCCTGATCAAAAGACCCAAGGTGAATAGAAAATTTGACTTTCAAATACAAGACACAAGAAAAGCATAAAAAGGTAATCAGGAAAGAGAAGTCATAAGGGATTTGACAAAGTTAAACTGTTTATATTCCTATATGGGATAATGATATTAATAACTCCTAAAAACTTTCTCATTATTAGGGCAGTTAGAAGGAGTATACGTAGAAAGCAGAGGTGTGAGTTGAATATGATGATATGATTATCTAAAAAATAAAATAAAATTAAGGCACAAAAATGAAGTATACACTGGGAGAAGGGGAAAAGGAGGGATAGAATGGGATAAATTATCTGACAAAAAAAAGGCCCGAAAGGGATTTTATAGAGAGGGGAAAATGAGGGTACTGGAAAGAGGAGCATATAAACCTTGCTCTCATTGGAATTGGGTCAAAGAGAGAATAATATTCAAACTCTGTTAGGTGTAGAAATCTATCTTACCACATAGGAAAGAAAGAAGCAAAGGGAATAAGAGAAGGGGAGGAAGCTGATACAAGGGAAGGCAGTTTGGGGGAGGTAAAAGTCATAGGCAAAACACTTTTGAGAATAGACAAGTTAAAAGAAGAGAGAGTTGGATAAGCAGGGAATGGGAAAGGATGGGGGAAATACATAGTTGGTAGTCATTACTGTGAAAAAAATTACAGTGAGTTTCTCTGATAAAGACTTCATTTCTCTGATAAAGACTTCATTTCTCAAACATATAGAAAACTAGGTCAAATTTATAGAAATAAGAGCCATTCTTCAATTGACAAATGGTCAAAGGATATGAACAGACAGTTTTCAAAGCAGTCAAACCTATCTATAGTTATATGAAACAATGTTCTACATCACTATTTATTAAAGAAATGCAAATTAAAATAACCTCACATTTGTCAGATTGGCTACATGACAAGAAAGGAAAGGAAAATGACAAAGTTGGAGGGGATGTGGGAAAATTACAACACTAATATACAATTGGCGAAGATATATACTGATTCAACCAATTTGAAGAGCAATTTTGAACTATGCCCAAAGGGCTATAAAAACATGCCTACTCTTTGACCAAGTGATATCACTACTAGGTCTGTATCCTGAAGAGATAAAAAAGAATCACCTACCCAGCAAAACTGAGCATAATACTCCAAGGCAAAATATTGATTGTCAATAAAATAGAGGACTTTCAAGCATTCTCAATGAAAAGACCAGAACTGAATAGAAAATTTGACTCTGAAATACAAGAATCAAAAGAAGCATGAAAAGGTAAACAGGAAAGAGAAAACATAAGGGACTTAGCAAAGTTGGACCATTTTGTTTATATTCCTACATGGAAACATGATATATATAATTCATGAGGCCTTTCTCAGTATTAGGGTAGTTGAAGGGAATATACATATATATAGACAGAAGGCACAGGGTGACTTGAATATGAAGGGATGATATCTAAAAAAAAATAAAATGAAATTAAGAGGGGGAGAGGAATATATTGGGCGAAAGAGAAAGGGAGAGAGAATGGGCTAAATTATCTCACATAAAAGTGGCCAGAAAAAGCAGTTATAATGGAAAGAAAGAGGGGATAGGTGAAAGGGAATGAGTGAAACTTGCTCTCATTGGATTTGATTTAAGGAGTGAATAACAAACTCAATTGAGTATCTTACCCTACAGGAAATTAGGGGGGAAGGGATGAGTGGAGAATGATCAAAGGGAGGGCAGATGGGGGAGGAGGTAGTCAAAAGAGAACTTGAAAAGGGACAGGGTCAAGAGGGAAAATTGAGTAAAGGAAGACAGAATAGGATGGAGAGAAATATAGTTAGTTTTTCACAACATGACTATTATGGAAGTATTTTGCATAATGATACACGTGTGGCCTGTGTTGAATTGTTTGCCTTCTTAAGTAGGGTGGGTGGGGAGGGAAGAAGAGAGAAAATTTGGAACTCAAAGTTCTGAAAACAAATGTTTTAAAAAAAAGTTGTTTTTACATGCAACTGGGAAATAAGATATACAGGCAATGGGGTATAGAAATCTATCTTGCCCTAAAATGAAAGTAACAGGAAAGGGGATAAAGTTGGGGAGGGAGTGGGGTGAGAAAAGGGAGAGCAGAGTGGGAAAAGGTGTAATCAGAATATATGCCATCTTGGGGTAGGGGAGGGAAGAAATGGGGAGAAAATTTGTAACTCAAAATCTTATGGAAATCAATGTTGAAAACTATAAATATTAAATAATAAAAACCAAATTAAAAAATATAACCAACCAAAAAAAAAGATGACTTTGGTAACAGCAACAAAAAAGGAAAAGGACCTATGTGTACAAAAATATTTATAGCAGCTCTTTTAGTGGTGGCAAAGAATTGGAAATTGAGGGGATGTCCATGATAGTTGGGGAATGACTAAATAAGTTGTTGTGTATGATTGTGACGGAATACTATTGTGCTTTAACAAATAATGAGCAAGATACCATCAGAAAAAAAAAAACAGGGAAAGAGTTACATGAACTGTTACACAGTGAAATGAGCAAAACCAGGATAATAGTGTACATAGTAACAGAAATATTATATAATGATCAACTGTGAATGACTTAGTCGTTCTCAGCAATGCAATGATCCAAGATAATTCCAAAGGACTTATGATAAAAAACATGCTATCGACCTCTAGAAAGAAATAATGAAATCAGAATGTTGTTTGAAGAATACCTTTTTAAACTTTCTTTCCTTTCCTTTTTTTGATTTTTTGTTTGTGTTTTGTTTTTCACAATATGAGTAATATGAAAATATTAGTATAACCTATATCAAATTCCTTGCCATCTTCATGAAAGAGGAAAGAAAAGAGGGATGGAGCGAGGGAGATATTTTGGAACTTAAAATTTTAAATAAGGAATTATTTTTAAAAATTATTTTTACATGTAATTGGGAAAATAAAGACACTTTAAAAACTGGTAGGATGTAGCTCACATTTGTGCCACACTGACCCAGCCTTCAGTAATTTGGGACCACCTCCATACCAAGATGCTTGAGAAAATCATAACATTCATCACAAGACATATGTCTATACCACCTGTACCACCAAGTAAGTCTTTTTGCTTCCTCCAGTTACCAGCTTCCTCTGTAAGGCTATCTTAACACCTTTTTGTAGCCATCTTATATATGCCTACATAAACATGCATTGCCTCTGCAAATAGAATGTAAGTTCCCTGATGTCTAGTACTGCTTCAGTTTTGTCTTAGTAGAGTCACTGACAATCAATCAAAAAGAATTCTAAGAGTTCAATAAATGGTTGTTGACTGACTGAAATTGTTGACTCACTTTTGATGTCCTTGTCTTTTCCAGATGCCACTGATAACATTTTGCCTGTGGTTCTGATCCTTTACTCTTTGAGGCACATATGGAGTAACATCTTGGAGTGCTTCAGAGAATGTTACTCAGAGTAGATAATAGATACTTAATAAAATCCAATTGAATTCAGTGAAGGACTTATGATGTATGTCTTTAGTGTGTTCGCTAGTATTAGAGTAGTTCTCTGTACACAGTAGGCATGCAGTATGTACTTATTGGTTGATGGAATGCTTATAAGATGACTACTATTATAAAGATAATAACTGACTCAATGTGAAAGGAATGTGTGGAATTATACAGGAATCATTGCAGAACAAATAGAAATATGAAAGCAGAGACAATGAGGGTTATTATATGCACCAACTCCTATATCCTATCCCTTTTTGTATATTTGCTGTAGCCACCCATCAACACCTGAAAGGTGATAGGGTAGTGTTGGTGCTGAGGATAAGACAGAAAACAATGGTGGATGTGGAGGCTACAGAGGACAGTCCACTTGGGGGGACAGTTACATTGGGAGAGGTATATCCACTGGAGAGACATCTGTGTCTCTCATTAATGGGAATGAAAGCCTCTTTGAGAGGGGTGCCATTGGAAACTGATCCTGAGGTAGGAGGATGAAGGAAATAGAGTTTCCTACAATGTACTGGCCAAACTATCAATTGCAGAGATGACAGTTGCCACTGCAGCTGGAGAACAGAGCTTTTTAGACCTCACCCGGGTGGAAGTGGGCTCCTTAAATATAGGTGCCCTGAATAAAGCCCTGGTAACCCCATCTAATCTACAGCTCAGCTTGGAACAATATTAGTAATAGTAACTATGAAAAATGACATTTATATATCATATACGTGTATGTACATAATATACATGTATTTTATGTTTGCAAAGAAATTTACATGCATTATATCACTTGGTATAGTGAGATACAGAGAAATACAAAGCCATATGGATGGCTAGGAGAGGGAGAGAGAATATATGCAGACAGAATTAAGGCCATTGCAGATGAAGTCCAAGCAGCACTTTTACCAGCCTATTGCAGACAGCTACATTTGCAAGACCATCTGAATAGGTTGCATAAGGCTCCAAGGGGAGGCAGAGGAAGCCCCATTTCTGGAAACACTAAACGCTAGACTGAAAATAACACCAGAGATTATACTGTATCGTTAGGGAGCAGTGACAAATGACTAATAGCTTCTCCATTTCTAATTGCTCTGCACCTCCTCAGAAAAGGTTTGCCTTTACAGCAAAGGCGGGGGTGGATTTCTCTAGGTGACATCTAAGGAATGGGGGAAGAAAAGAAAGAAAAGGAAGGGAGACCCAAAAGGGGCAGCCCTCCACTCACACCTGAGAAAGAGAACAGCAGTAACAAAATGGACTGAGGGTTTTCTATTCGTGCTTCCTCCAAGCCTGCTGATACTTTGATTAGAGTAGTTGGTGGGGGATGAAGTGAACTTGCCACAGGATTTTATTTCTGTGGCAAACCTGGGATTTTAATGCCTGCATTTTCATGGAGTCCATTATTTGATCGATCTCTAAGGCAAAACTGCAGTGAGGAGGTGGTGTGTTCCACACTGATATGGAAAAGGGAAACTAGCCAAAGTCTCCAGATGCAGAAATGAGGTCTCTGGCTCCCAAATCACCCTCTCTCAGGTTGCCCACCTTTATTCCCTAACAGAAAAAAAGAAGCTTCACATGGAGTGAAATAAAAGTATAACTCATAAAATTTGTGTAGCAATCTCTTGCATAGTATTAAAAACAAAAACAAAACCTGACACTTCAGCAATGTAGGCATTATAATCCATACAGGGAAATCAATCAAAAGGAAGGAAAACAAAGAATCCTTAAATAGTAGATTTCTTGGAAGGGGGGAGGGATACAGGTTGAATGGAGATAAAATAAGTTTCTGCCCAGGGGTAAACCAGATCAATATTATAAAACAATACATATAACTCGTAGAATCATTGACTTAAAACTGGACAAGATCCCAGAGGCTATCAGTTCCATCTTCCTCATTTACAGCTAAGGGAATTGAGGCAGAGAGGTTTTTGCTCAGGGTCACACAAGCGGCAAGTGTCTGAGGCTGAATTTGTGCTAGGTCAGATGCCCAGTCAGGTAGTAAACAAGAGTTATTTAGGTACTTGCTATCTACATGGCATTGTATTAAGTGCTGAGGATGCAAAGAAAGAACTTGCCAGTTGGGCTCCCTGCCTCAACTTTCCCCACTCCAATCTAGCTTCCCCTCTGTTGTCAAATAGATCCTTGCAACTCACCAGTCTGACCATGTCACTGCTCCAAATAAATTACAGCGGTTTTCCATTGCCTCCAAGATCAAATATAAATCCCCAGATAGGATTTTAAAGTCATTCGCAACCTGGTCCCTTTCTACCTTCTCAGTTTGATACATTATGAACTCTCCAATCCATTGGCCTCCTTGTTGCTTCTCCCCTGTGATGTTCCATTTCCCTAAACTCTTAAGATTTTTCCTTGGCTGCCTCCCTTTTCCAGAATACTTTCTCCCTCCTCTTCTCTGTATCGTAGCTTTCCTGACTTCCTTTGAGTCTCAGCTAAAGTTCTATGTTCTGTAACAAGCCTTTCCCAGAACTTCATAATCTTATTGTCTTCCCTCTGTGATGTGCCTATCATCAATTTATCCTTTATATGCACATGTACACATACACACACATACCCTAACTAAATGCATACATCTACACGGCAAATACATATGTGTATATATAATGTACTGTATGTGTGTACATATCTGCTATATGTGTAGCTGTGGGTACACACATATATACACATACACATGTGTATATGTATGTATGCACATGCATATATACATATATATAATAAATATATTTAAAACAATGTACTATATATATGTATATTTATATGTGTTTTCGTGTACGTGTGTGTGTGTATTTGCTTTCATGTTATCTCCCTCGTTAGACTATTAGCTTCTTGAGAGCAGGGACTGTTTTTTGTCTTTCAGTGTACCCCAGTACTTAGTATAGAGCCTGGCAAATAGTAGGCGCTTAACACATGCTATTTGAATGATTAACAAAGAAAAAACCACAGTGCCTATTCTTAAAGAGTTTTTAATCTAATGGAAGAGAAACCATGAAAGTATCTTGGGAAGTTTGTGTGTGTGTGTGTGTGTGTGTGTGTGTGTGTGTGTATTTATATGAAGACTTCTTGAATTCAGTTCAATTTGATTCAATGTAATTCAACAAAATTTGTAAGCCACAGCAAAATTATGAAATATCAAATTCACCTGAAAATAGTCACAGACCTACTATGCAAAGAATACTATAGATAAATGATGAAGATTATGAAGACATATGGAATTCAAGGAGCCTACAAGTTGCTAAAGGAGCTAAAACATACATACAAGTAACCCTTATACTAAAGAAAACTTTATTTCAATTCCCTCTCCTTCCCTCCCCACTTCTTTCTCCCTCTCCTTCTTTCTCTCATTTACTTATTTTATCTACTCATTCATTATTAATTTATTTACCTATCTAACCATCCATCCATCCATCCATCCATCCATCCATCCATCCATCCATCCATTGTCTATCTCACAAACACTGAAAGTGCAGCAACCCATTAAAAGTCCCAACCATCTTTGATTAGCATGGAAAACTTGACCTCTTCCAAATCTGATCTTCACTGCTTTACTCCTACTGTAGTAGGAAGGCCAAATTCATGATCTCAAATATAATCATATATATGTTTGAATGGTTCGAAACCACAACGTATGAGGGATTGTCTAAGCAGAAAGCATCAAAATGTTTATTTAGGCCCCACAGCAACAGATTCGCAAGCCAGCCTCCCCATTCTGACATCTTGACCAAAAGACTCCTGGCCCAATAAGCCCACCTCACAAGAATAACCAGGAGGCCACAGAAAAACAAGATGGTATTAAACCAATTCATATTTACTGGCCTCAAGTCCTTGCTTGCACTCCTGGGTCCACACACAGGTCAGCTCTGCTTCCACAGCTCCTGCTTTGGCTTCAGCATTTTTTTTTAGCTTCAGCTGTAGCTGTCTCTTGGCTCACCTTTCCTCACAGTGGAGCCTCTGGAGTCCTCAAGCCCCACCTGAATGACCAGAAGCCATTGGTTCCCGAGTTGGCCCCTCTTAAGTCATCAATCTACACCCACACAGGTTTCACACCTGATAGGGCTTTGGGCCTGGGGCTTAGCACTTAACAAGATTAAATGAAACAGCTGAATCACTCAAAGTAAAAAAAAGCCAAACTCCTGAAGTGCTAAGGAGCCCATTTTGCCTTACCGACACACCTACTAAGGCAATCTGGTGGCCTCCATGTGTGTGTGTGTGTGTGTGTGTGTTCAGGGAATTGAGGGAAAGAATGGCAGCTCATCATATTGCTGCCAGAATTAGGTGTGCCCCTGATTAGCTTTAGTCCTTTAGAAGCCTAGAAAACTCAAGCTTGAGCCATCCATCAACTCAAACTCCCAAGTAGCAAGTGTTAGAGACTTGTACCACCACCATGCCTTTTAATAATTACATCATGTAGGCATAAGTAAATTGTAAAAAAAAAATTGAAAAATTTATTTTTGCTTACTTGACATATTACTTTTGTCAGATTGTTCTGCCTCCTCCATTAGCGTCCCTTTCTCACTCTGCATATCTCATCCTAAGGTTCTTCATCTAATGCTATGCTGCTAAATGTTTAACAAGTTCTGTTAAAATAATATTAATAAAAAAACCATGCTTTTAGTCTGCATTATCATTTCCTCTATCCATTTTTAAGTAAATATAAGATTGTCATCCTTGTGCTGTGGCCTGTGGCTGTATTGTTACCAATACTTTTAAATGTAGCCCAACTAGATTAAATGTAATTGGGAAATATTTAATAAAATAAAAATACAATAGAAAATAAATAATGTTAATATCTAGTTTTCTTACAGAAGTTCATATGTTTGGTTTAGTGATCCTGTTTCCCTATGAGTTCGATACCACCAGTCTAGATAACCAATAATGTGATTTGGTGCATTTACCAATTACCAAGATATAAGGACTCACTGAAAATTTAGTAACCACCTCTCCTAATACAATATAAGCTGGCTTCAGTATACCCTTTCAACATTGGAATTTCTATTGGATTTCAAGGAATCTCTTAAGGGTATCACCCAAGCCTGCTCTTTAAAAGTAGTAGCTAATGTTCCCATTATAACACTATTTCTATCCTCCTAGTAAACTGAGCAGTCCAAAGCCCCATACCTATGGATTGTCTTTGCTCTGAAAAGACCATTTTATAAAGCAGCTGTGCTAAATAATTTCTCTGGATAGGTATCAATACCTGCCAGTAGTTTAATAAATTACCTTCCTTGAGGAATTTGCATGAGGCCATAAAGTCTTAATCCAAGACATTAAATCTTTAGTACCATAATTCAGGCAGAGAGAGAGAGAGAGACAGAGAGAGACAGAGAGACAGAGAGAGACAGAGACAGAGACAGAAAGACAGAGACAGAGACAAACAGAGACAGAGACAGACAGAGAGAGAGGCCAAAGAAAGGATCTTTTGGAAATGAGATTTGGAAGTGTCCCTCAAATTAGAATAAGTAAGCAGCCATCTACTTTGCCCTATGTAAAATGACCTTGTTTGTGAAAATCAGCATATCAATTTTAATAGTACTAACTGTAAGACCAGATGTGTTCAGGTAAATGTTTAACAACCAGCTCTCTGGGAGGAGAAAGAAAAGCATACAAGTTCCACTTTTAAGTTTAATCTGCATTCTTAACATTTTCTTCATTACTTTCCTAAGTCTAGACAGACAATAAAACAATGAATTAGCACAATAAATCAAGCCCTGACGTATTACACTTGCCAATTTCTGAGATATAAATATTCATGCTGAAAATTCAACAACCAGATCTCCTGAGCCAGTACGAGCTTATTCAAGCATACACCTGACTTTGGCAAGAGTTTTAACCTTCCTGTACCTCAGTTTCCTCATCAGTACAATGAAGTTATAGGCTAGATGACCTCTACAGTCCTCTCCGGCCATGACTTATGATCTATGATCCTTTCATAATTAACTGACTTGCATTACATTGAAATTTTCTGTTGCAAATTGAAGCTGGAATTGAGTTTTCTAACTGGCAATGTGGAGCTTATTAGTTAGGCCTAGTCTCCTGGGTGTACAAAGATTGTATGGATCTGACAACACAGATTTCAATGCACGAAGAGTTCATTAGTGTTATGAGGGCACAGAAGACATCTCCCCATGCCTCATTTATCCTCCACCACTCCTCTGCCCCCCTTCTCCTTATAGGAATCCTCTTCTGAGCCACTACATGATCAGAATTTAAGTTGAGACTTAGAAGTAAAAGGAAGAAAGAATGTAAGATTGAAAAGGGACAGAATCCTGCAATTACTCAGAGTCTTTTATAATGTTTCATATGCATGTATCCATGCATGCATGTATATATGCATGTAAATATTTATGTTTATATTCAAAACATGTGTATATGTACATATACACATGCACTATATAGACAAATATGTATACAGGCATAGACACAAATAAATCTGTAACTCCCAAGAATTGGGCTTCAGTATAGCCAGACACTAAAAATCACAATAATTATACATTGTAATAATAGG
>CM053627.1:187614776-187643518 GCA_028646595.1 Phalanger gymnotis | reverse complement strand
CTCCTTCCTTCTGGCACTTTGTGGGTTTTGCAGCTCTAGAATTGGTTCAGAGCCATTTTTTTATAGGTTTTTGCATGGACTTGGTGGGGAGCTCATACCAGTCACTACTTCCCAGCTGCCATCTTGGCTCTGCCCCCAAAAAATATCTTCTTACCTGGGAGTTAACACTGTCAAAGTAATTCCAAAAGACAATTTAATTGAACCACCACCAGAAACTGAAGAAGAAATAAAATGGGTAACTTTACCATCACATTTACCAATTTACATGTTGTATTCTACCTCTTCCCGAGTAGAACACAAGCTCCTTGAGGGAAGAGGGGCATATTTTTTTTTCTTAGTTTGGGTTGGTCATTGTAAACCTAGACCAATGGCATTTTTGTTATGTCACTGATCCTTTTGATAGGCTGATGAGACCTATTAACTCTTTCTAAGAATATTTTAAATAAATATATAAAATTGAAAAGGCAACCAACTAAATTGAAATGAAGTTATCCGAATAGTTGTTTTCTTTTGTTTTTAAGTTTACAGACCTCAGGTTAAGAATTCCTATAACTAGACCATAGTATAAAAGCCTAGGTGACTAAAAAATGTTTATTGAATTGAATTACTGAATCACACTAAAGATCATAGTTATTTTTGCAGCTGTCCTTCCCTGGTAGATTTTATGTTCCTTAAGCATCTGTTCTTCTGTGAAACTATCTTTGTATTCCCTGGGCCTAGAACAATGCCTTGCCACATAGTGGGTGCTAAGTAAATATTTGTTGAATTTAACTAAATTAATTGTCACAATCCACAGCTCCTAAATGTATTAGCATTCCTGGGTTGTGATATAGTGGAAAGAAGACCCAAGCTGGAGTCAGAGAACCTGAATTTGAACCTAGTCCTGTGTAGTAGGAAGGCCAAATTTATGATCTCAAAAAGGATTATATATATATATGAATGGTTCAAAATCGTTGGGTATATAGAATTCTCTAAGAAGAAGGCATCAAAACATTTATTTAGGGCCCACTGTGACAGATTCACGAACCAGCCTCCCCATTCCAATATTGTGATCACAAGCCTCCAGGCCCAGTAGGCCCACCTCACAAGAGTAACCAGAAGTTACAAGAGTAACAAGAAATAACCAGAAGAAAAATAAGATGGCATAAATCATATTCACTGGCCTCAAGTCCTCGCTGGAACTCCTGAGTCTGCTTTGGCTTCGGCTGTAGTTTGTTGCCTCTCCTGGAAGCCAAGCCTCTTGCGTTCTCAAGCCCCGCCTCAACGAGCAGAGACCAGAGACCATTGCTTCCCGAGTTGGCCCCTCTTAAGTCATTAATCTATGCCCACACAGGTTTCACACCTGATAGGGCTTTGGGCTTGGGGCTTAGCATTTAACAGCTGAAAGTATTTTTACTCAAGGTATACAAAAGCCAAATTCCTCAAGGGCACCCCTTAAACTAAGTACTAAGGAGCCCATTTTGCATTACTGACACATCCTGCTCTTTATTTTTTGTGTAACCAGTGATAAATCACTTTTGCTTATAGGGCCTCTCCTTCTTCAACCATAAAATGAGGAGCTTAAACTTAATGATCTCTAAGGTCTCTCCCAGCATGAAATAACATGATTCTGTCATCTGACACAGAAAATATTGAACATCCATCAAGGGGGAAAAAACAATTTTGTACCAAGGAGATATTGACTTTAGATGTGGTGCAACTAGCTGGAGAGTCCAGGTAAAATAGGTAGCATCATCATCTGTCTAATATCCCTGTGACTTTACAAGATTTTTAGAGACCTTGTTGAATGTAAAAATAATTTGGTAATAAGTACAAACTATGATGGAACATAGAACTTTCTCTGGAATTATTCCAAATTTGTATATTCTTAAGACTAGACATCTTAGAGACATTTTCTTAGAGAGAAAAAAAGTATATACGAATGATGATACACTTACAGAATTATCCTCAAGCCTTGGGAATATTGCTGACCTGTACTTCTGTTGTTTTTGATCCCTTAGTAGACTCTCTTATTTGAGGATTCTAGAATTTATGCTTTCTCCTGATCTTAGTATGCATTCCATGTACAAGCTAGAATGGCCTTCAAGTCTGCCCATTTGTACTTCAATTGAATATTTGGCTAAGGTCCCTGACTTTTGTTTTTTAGATGTTAACTATTCATGAGGTTCAAATTTAAGATAGTGTTCCTACAATTTGCCCGTCTTTTACCAATAAAACAATGTACTTCCTCTCCCCCATTCAATTGACTCCATTGACTCCATATTACCTCCAAGATTAAATGTGGACTCTTCTTTTTGCCTCTTACAGTTGTTGATAACCTGACCCTTTCTTGCCTTCCCATTCTCCTTATACTTTACTTGCTAGATCATGAACTCTATAATTTAGTTATACTAGCCTACTATACTTGCTGGAGATATATAAATAGATAGGTAGATAGACAGACGGATAGATAGATAGATGATAGATAGATATAGAGATATCTCTAGATATTTAGATAGGTGCTGGAGTTACACAGACAGACAGACACACACACACACACACACACACACACACACACACACACACACACACACAAGCAAAATCTGGCCCTCCTGTCAAGGAGCTCACATTCTTATGATAGGAGACAATATATAATTAATAATATATATGATACAATATATATGATATAATATATAAACACTATCTCATGTATACATATGTTTGTATATATAATATGAAAAGAGAGCCTACTTACTGAATAGATTTAGAAATATACATGCACAAATAGATGCATATATACATGCATGCATATACATATGTAGTATGTGTTTATGCACACACACATGTATGAATATATACAATATGTATTTCATTGTTGATATATTGTCTACCTCCTTTAGAATGTGAACTCCTTAAGGGAAAGTTCTGATTTTGCTGTTCTTTGTAACTCAGGCACTTAGAAGAATGCCCACCATAGAGTAAATGCTTAATAAATGGTTTTTGACTGATTTTGTTATGGAAGATTATGCCCATTAGCTTCTTAGTGGAACAATTTGATGCATGCATACAAGCAAATTACTTTCTAGTTATAGCATTATATACATTCTTTCCCTAAAGTCTTAGTACAGTTTTAAACTAAAAAACTTTTAAACTTCATTAAGACTTTTGAGAAACTCTTATGTTTTTAGAAACATATATAATTTTTTGTAATCTTTTTTGTGTCTGAATATCACTGCCAGGTTAATCTTCCTAAAAGAATGCCATTCGTGTCATTCAGTATTGAATGAAAGAATGTTTAACCACTTGTCCAAATTCCAAGCTCTCTAGCCTGGCATTCAATGATCTTCATAGTTTGGGCTCAATCAACTTTCTTGGATTTTTCTGTCTACTTATTTCTTCATCCCTCCATTCTAGCCTATTGTAGTAGGAAGGCCGAATTTATAATCTCAAATATAATCATGTATATGTTTGAATGGTTCGAAATCACAAGGTATGAGAGATTCTCTAAGTAGAAAACAACAAAAAATTTATTTAGGCCCCACCGCAGCAAAAACTTGAACCAGCCTCCCCATTCCGACATCTTGACAAAAAGACTCCAGGCCCAGAAAGCCCGCCTCACAAGAGTAACCAGGAGGCCACAGACAAACAAGATAGTATTTAGCCAAATCATTTTTACTGGCCTCAAGTCTTTGATTGCACTCCTGGGTCTACGCACGGGTCAGCTCTGCTTCCGCAGGTTCCTGCCTCTGAAGCTTCCTGCCTCCACTGTAGCTGTCTCTTGGCTCGCCTTTCCTCACAGCCCAGCCTCTGGAGTTCTCAAGCCCCGCCTCAATGACCAGAGACCATTGGTTCCCAAGTTGGCCCCTCTTAAGTCATTAATCTACACTCACACAGGTTTCACACCTGATAGGGGTTTGGGCCTGTGGCTTAGCACTTAACAGCTGAAAGTACTTCCACTCAAAAGAAACAAAAGCCATGCTAAGGAGACAATTTTGCTTAACAACACACCTATCTAGTATATTTACTACACCTCAAACATACTCTTTGCTTTCCAGCCTCTGCATTTTTGCCCATGAAAATTGTACTACCTAAAATTACCTTTTCCTTTTTCTCTACCTCTTTAAACACTATCTGTCCTTTAAGATCCAGTTCAAATTCTTTTGCTTCCATGAAGATTTTCCTGATTCTCCCAATGCACAGTAATTTGAACTCTTCTGAAATCCTAATAGTATTTCATGTCTCTACTGCTTATTTAGTAATTAATCATATTGTGTTTCCTGAGGCTGCTTTGAGCTATTTGTCTCTTCTCTTATTATGTATTTTTTCATATATTTTATGTCCTATCTCCAAAAAAGTATGTAAGATGCTTGAGGCCAAGGGCTATGTCTTATTCTTTGAATTCCACAACACTATGAAAGAAAAGGCCCTGTTTTCATATTATGTGTTTCATAAATATGATCAGATGGATAAATGAGTTTTCAAGGATAACATTACATATCATGGACGATGTTATTCAGAAATATAAATAAGTTCTATTAAAGGAACCATAAAGAATAGGAAATTCAGCCTTTCTTTATATCTCCTGGACTTTGCCCAGTGACTGGCTCCTAGTAAGGACCTGCTAAATTCTAATTGACTTGAATTATTGAATGACCAGAAAAATGAGATTGGCAAATATAGAAGGGGCAACAATAATAACCCCAAAATGCCTGGATAAGCTTCAGTAAAGTTTAGAAAACTGGGTCAAGTCAAGGAGGAAGAGACAGAGGCTGCCATCAGAGCCGCCTCTGGGGTTGAGAGGCTGGAGACAAAACCACTGCTGCTGCCTCCCCTGGAGGCCTCGGGGCCTGAGGGTCCCCATCTGGCTTTCCCCAGCAGCTGCATCAGCTCTGGCCTGGAAGTGCCGGGAGGCCCTGTCGCAGCAGCAGCCATTGCAGCTGCCAGTGGCCACTGGCAGCCCCAGATGACAGTGCCATTATCTGCTGCATCTGCCAGAAGCTAGGGGACCTGGTAATGTGTACCAGTGTGAATTCTGCTTCCATTTGGAATGTCACCTGCCAAGCCTGCAGGTGGTGCCTGGGGAGGAGTGGAGCTGCTCTCTGTGCCAGGAGGTAGTGGACTGTAAAGATGAGGTCCCTTTTCCTGGCCCCAAGAGTGTGGCCTTGACCCCCAGTGGGAATACCTGCCCTGCTAAGCTCTCACCTACTAATCAGCAGAAATGTGAGCATGTGCTGTTGGTCTTGCTCTGCCACGAGCCGAGTTGTCCCCTACACTGACTGGCCGTGGACGCCACACTCTGCAGATCAGCCAGGCACCCTGGACCTCACTCTGATCCTCACACACCTTCAGGAGAAACTGTCGGCCCTGTACAGCTCCCCACAGGAGTTTGCCCAGGACGTGGGCTGCATGTTCAAGCAATTCAACAAAATCATAGAGGACAAAGCTGAGGTCCAGACAATCATTGGCCTTCAACACTTCTTTGAGACTCACATGAATGAGGCTTTTGGGGACACCAAGTGTTCGGTTATTCTGGTGGAGCCCCTCTCACCCCTTATTCCGAGGCCCTGGCCTGGCCCCTCCAGAGCTGGGGGGGGCCAGCAATGGTAACTGAGCCCCCACCTTGCCCCAGAATGGCCCCATCATCCCCTCACTCATTCATTCCTTCACCTGTTGGTCCTTCTATATCCTAGCCCCAGATGCGGTTTTTACTTCTCTCAATTTGATAAAAACGTAACCCAGCTGACAAGGTCCCACAAGTCACATAGACCCAGAGCAAGCAGGGTGTCCTGGGAGTCCCTGGCATAGGCTTCGCTGGTGGGCATAGCGGCTTCATGGGCTGCGCTGGCTGATGCAGAGCCCTCCCTTCCCCTTAGTGTGAGGCTTCTCTTGGATGCAGGGAGGCCCCCTGCCCCACAGCTTACAGCCCAGGGAGGGGAGAGGACCCCAGCCCAGAAGCTCCCAAGTGTCCTTCCCCCTTCCATTTAGACTAGACAAGTCTTCCCTCTTAGGGCCCATGAACCTGTTTCTAGCCCCCACAGTCTGAATGGTTGGAAGTAGGATTAGTTAGACAATCTCTCCCTGGAGAAGGTGGGGCTTGGAAGGGGCTTTGTGAGCTGCTTTGACTTTTCTTTGTCATCTGCTTCTTGTACTGAGCATGGAGTTCACTGAAACACCCATCTAACCAATAAACTTGCCAGCCATTGCCTCTCCCTGCCTCCAAAAAAAAAAAAAGACACTGGAGTGATCCCGAACTGATTGGGTTTCTTAGTGGGACCTACCTATGCACTCAGTAGGCAGTCAGTCAGGCAACAAGTTTTGTGACTTTCTCCATCTTCGTTTAGCAGTACAAGAAGAGGAGGTAAATTGGAACCTTGATGAGAGACGCTCAAGGTTGGAGTCTGACAAGGACAAAGGGGCAAGGCCTTAAATTAAAGGATTAGGAATTGAATGTACTTAGCTTCTTTTTTTAAAAAAAATTTCTTTTACTCTGAGCTTAAGAAATAAAACAAGCAATTCCATAACAAATTGAGATACAAAAGTAGAAGATTGCATTTGAAATGGCAGATCCATTATGTACAAGTTGCTGTTCCTTTCACAAATATTACAAAATTATCATGTAACTCTTTTTTTTCTCCCACCCAAAAAAAAAGTTGAGATGATTACTATTAGACACAAATTTGTATGTGTATCTGTGTATGGTATTCTGAACTGCCAACTAGCTTTTTGGGGTGGTGGAGGGAGGAAAGACACTTCATCCAACATCTTTTGTATTGACCTCTCTGAATTGCTCTGAAGCAACACAGAAGGAAAATGTACTGACCAGTGCTCTACTCAATGCACCACCTAGCTGCCCCAAGTCTTTTCTATGAATAAAAATCTTTATAGTAATTAAACAGTAACAAAAAAAGAAAGAAAACTGGGTCAAAAGAAGACTGAATTATTTCTTTTAATGAAAAGTCCCTGTTCATACTATTTATATTTGTAAAATGATTCATCTTTTTGGGATCTTTTTCAAGAAGTGATTGGTAGATTCCTTCAATTTCTGTTTAGCCCTCTGGTTCTAGAATATCAGGGCAGTTTTCCTTGATAATTTCCTGAAAGATGACGTCTAGGCTCTTTTTTTTGATCATGGCTTTCAGGTAGTCCAATAACTTTTAAAATTATCTTTCCTGGATCTATTCTCCAGGTCAGTGGTTTTTCCAAAGAGATATTTCACATTGCCTTCCAGTGTTTCATTTTTTTGGTTCTGTTTTTATAATTTCTTGATTTCTCATAAAGTCAATAGCTTCCACTTGCTCCATTCTAATTTTTAAGGTGGCATTTTCTTCAGTGGTCTTTTGGACCTCCTTTTCCATTTGGCTAATTCTGCCTTTGAAGGCATTCTTCTCCTCATTGGTTTTTGGTAGCTCTTTTGCCATTTGGGTTAGTCTATTTTTAAGGTGTTATTTTCTTCAGTATTTTTTAGGTCTCCTTTAGCAAGCTATTGACTTGTTTTTCATTATTTTCTTGCATCACTCTCATTTCTCTTCCCAATTTTTCCTCTACTTCTCTTACCTGATTTTTCAAATCCTTTTGGAGCTCTTGCATGGCCTGTGACCAATTCATATTTTTCTTGGAGGCTTTTGATGTAGGATCTTTGACTTCGTTGACTTCTTCTGGCTGTGTGTTTTGATCTCTTTGTCACCAAAGAAAGATTCTATAGTCTGAGTCCTTTTAACTGCTTGCTCGTTTTCCCAGCCAATTACTTGACTTTTGAGCTTTTTGTCAGAGTATGACTACTTACAGAGTGAAGAGTGCTTTGTCCCAAGTTTCAGGGGTTTTCGCTGCTGTTTTCAGAGCTACTGCTATTCTGAGGTGGTATGATGCTCCTCTTCTGGCCTATGCCAGACTGTGAGTACAAGTACTTCTTTCTGCTATGTAACCACCACGAGGATTCCCTCCCCACAGCCACCACAAAGCTCAGCCACACCAGCCCTCCTCCTCTTCCAAGAACCTCCAACTAGGACCTGGACCTAAATATGAGCAGGGCAAAGCAAGAGAACCTTGGCTCAGTGCCAGCAAAGTGATCTCTGCACTCCCACTCTGATCAGCCACTTGATTCCCACTTTGTGGGCCTGGGACTGGAAGTAGCCACCTCAGCTGCTGCTGCTGCTGCTGCTGCTGCTGCTGCTGCTGCTGCTGCTGCCACCACCATCACCAGTGCAGCACCTCCACCACCGCAGGGCTATGGCCACACTTTGCACTTCCCTTGTCTAGGTCCAGCAGTTTTCCTGCTGTCCTCCATTTTCTTTGCCATTTATGAGTTGAGAAGTCTAGTAACTGCCCTAGGGCAGTGATTCAGGTCTCTGAGGCCTGCTCTGCCCAGTCAACTCTGGCCTGGTCTGTCCTGGAGTGGCCCACTTTGAGCTGTGCTCCACTGCCAGTAAAATATGATAGACCCTTCCCAGCAACCATCCAGGTTGTATTGGGCTTTAGACTTGTTTCTCTCTGTTATTTTGTGAGTTCTGTAGCTCTAGAATTTGTTTAGAGTCATTTTTACAGGTGTTTGGAGGGATTTGGGGGGGGGAGCTTAAGTGAATCCCTGTTTTCAAATGAAATGCCCCCTTGCACAGGGGCGAGCAGCTCACCCTGCACAGGGGCAAGCAGCCCCGCCCCCTGCACAGGGGCGCGCAGCCCCAGCGGTGTTCCACTTACTGGAGCGCTGTAACCCCAGAGTAAACACAATTCACTGAGCAACACTGATCAAACACCTAGCATAAATCATTAGATCTGTTTGATCCCCAATTCGCTTCGTTTAACTGCAGTCTCCTGCTTTTGTAATGGCTTGCCTGCACCTGCTCTAGGCTCAGGTATAAAAGGCTTCAAATCTTTGTGCTCAGGGCTGCTCTCTAGACTTTCAGTCTACAGGACAGTCGCTGGCCAGCTAATAAATGATGCTCAAAAGATTTTAATTGGCTTGGTCTACGTTTTCTCAGTCTGTCCATTTCACAAACATCCATCTTGCCTCCACCCCCTCTAAAATGATTCCTCTTAAAAGAAATAACAATACTACTCTCAGTGAGGTCTGAATTTGTTGCCATCAATATCTCTTAATGTAATTTATCTTTCTGAAGAAAATATTCTTGCCAAATAAGAGTGGGAGTAAGGAAATTTAGTCAGAGAGCAAGACTCTTTAGTTGCATAATTCACTCATGTACTCAACAAGTGTTTAATGAACAGTTGTTATGTGCAAGGCATTATAGGTGCTTTGGGAGAGATAAAAAGAAAGTTTGGGCATTTCCCTAGCAAAATTTATACTGAAATAAGAAAGATAAGATTAAAAAAACACTGTTGTGACATAATACATAGTATAATATGAAAAGTGTAAGAAGGTAAAATAAAGTTTTGCAAAAGTTTAGAACAGAGTGAAATTACTTCTGGTTAGGAGAAATCAAGGAGGGCTCCTCAGGGGAAATAATATTTGAGCCAAGTTAGATCTCTTAAGACGAGTGCAGTGTAGAAAATGGAATTACAGGTAAAAGGTAATGGGAAAAAGTAGCAATCAGGTATGGGATAGGTACCTGGATCTGTGAATTTAGTGATAAGTCACTGAACTTCAGGAAAATGAAACTCCTTCTACTAATATAAACTTATATTTTCAGAAAATTGCATAGATCCTGAGATTACATGGCAACTATTTCTCAAGGCTTCAAGATCATTTCCTGGCTCAGAGGTGAGCTCTCTATTCAGGATGCCATGCTATCTATAAGAATTCATAGAGAGAAAAGATGAGGTAGGAGGCAGAGCCAAGACGGCAGGGTAAAAGCAGGGATTTGAGTTCTGCTCCAAAACCCTCCAAATACCCTTTAAAAATGACTCTAAACAAATTCTAGAATAGCAGAACCCATCAAAAGATGGAATGAAAAAAAATTCCCAGCCTGAGAAAACTTACAAGGTCACCAGGAAAGGTCTATTGAACCAGGTTGAAAGATAACCATAGTGCAGTAGCTGGATCAGTCCTCATGGTGACTGAATTGCTGGCACCTATGGCACTTTCCAGAGCTCTTAGCCCACAGACACCAGGGACAACTTAGAAGTTCAGCAGGAAAGATGTGTAGTGCCAAGGTGAGAGTGGAGCACAGTCCAACACAGGACACACCAGGATAGCATAGCCCCAGTAAGCTAGGAGCTGGCCTTGGGAGTGACTGAATAAGTAGCAGCAGTGGCAGTGCCTGCTTCTGGGGGTCCCAGCCCACAGATGGTAAGGGGGTTAAAAACTGGTCAGAAGGAGATCATAGGGGTAAGTTTGCTAGCACTGGGGCAGGACTCTGTTGCTATGCCTACATTTGGAACTGGGTCCCTGTCCTGGGTGGTGGTCCCAGGGCAAGGAGAAGCATTGGCATAGCAGATCTTGTGGCAGAAGTGGAGGGTGAACTCTCCTCACAGTTCCAGAGAAGAAAAGAGTGCTTGTGTCACTCACAGAGCAGAGTACAGGCCAGGAGAGTAGCAAACACCTCTCCTTAAATCATACCATCTTGAAGAACTGAAAACTTATAGGTCACTAGAAGTATCTCTGAAAATACTTGAAAAAGATCCCCAAAACTTGGGACAATGAACCCTCCATCCAGGAAGTAGGGCCCTACTTTAACAAATAGTTAAACGTCAAGTAATAGACTGGGAAAATGAGCAAACGATGGAAAAAAAAAACCTCTGACTATAGTAAGTTGTTATGGTGACAAGGAAGATCAAAACGCACACTCAGAAGATAGCAAAGTCAAAGCTTCTATATCCAAAGCCTCCAAGAAAAATATGAATTGGTCTCAGACCATGGAAGGGCTCAGAAAAGATTTTGAAAATAAAATGAGAGAAGTAGGGGAAAAATTGTGAAGAGGAATGGGAGCGATGAAAGAAAATCATGGAAAAGAGTCAACAGTTTGCTAAAGAATAACCAAAAAATACTGAAGAAAATAATACATTAAAAAAATAGACTAATCCAAATGTGAAAAGAGGTCCAAAAGCTCACTGAAGAAAATAAATCCTTAAAAATTAAAATGGAGCAAATGGAAGCTCATGCCTTTTTGAGAAACCAAGAAGCAATAAAACAAAGGCAAATGAATGAAAAAAATAGAAGACAATGTGAAATATCTCATTGGAAAAAGAACTGACCTGGAAAATAGATCCAGGAAAGATTATTTTAGAAATTATTGGACTACCTGAAGGTCAGGACCAAAAAAGAAGAGCATAGACATCATCTTTCAAGAAATTATCAAGGAAAACTGTCCTGATATTCTAGAACCAGAGGGCAAAATAGAAATTGAAAGAATCCACTGATCACCTCCTGAACAAGATCCCTAAATGAAAACTTTCAGGAATGTTATAGCCAAATTCTAGAGTTCCCAGGTCAAGGAGAAAATATTGCCAGCAGCCAAAAGGAAACAATTCAAGTATTGTGGAGCCACAGTCAGAATAACACATGATTTAGCAGCTTCTACATTAAGAGAATTGAAGGACTTGGAATATGATATTCTGGAGGAGAAAGGAGCTAGGATTAAAACCAAGAATCACCTACCCAGCAAAACTGAACATAATCCTTCAGGGGAAAAAATGTATATTCAATGAGATAAAGGACTTTCAACCATCCTTGATGAAAAGACAAGAACTAAGTAGAAAATTTGACTTTCAAATAAAATATTCAAGAGAAGCATAAAAAGTTAAACAGGAAACAGGAATCATAAGGGACTTAATATGGTCGAATTGTTTACATTCTTACATGGGAAGATGATATTTGTAACTCGTAAGACCTTTCTCACTTTTAGGGTAGTTAGAAGGAGTATATATAGACAGAGGGCACAGGTATCAGTTGACTATGAGAGGATGATATCTAAAAACTAAATTAAGGGGTGAGAGAAGAACATACTAGGAGAAAGAGTAAGAGAGAGATAGAATGGGGTAAATTATCTCACATAAAAGAGACAAGAAAAAGCTTTTACAATGGAGGGGAAGAGGGGAGATGTGAAGGGTAGTGAGAAATCCTTACTGTCATTAGAATTGGTTCAAAGAGGGAATAAGACAAATGGGCAATTGGATAGAGAACTCTATAATACCCTACAGGAAAGTAGAAGGGGAGGAAGATAAGAGAAGGTGTGTGATGATAGAATTGAGAGCATATTGAGGGATGGGGTAGTCAGAAATGAAACATTTTTGATGAAGAACAGTTTGAAAGAAGAGAAAGAATAGAATAAATGGGAGTAGGGGGAATAGGATGGAGGGGAATATGGTTAGCAATAGCAATTGTGAAAAAAATTGAAGCAAGCTTCTCTGATGAAAGCCTCATTTCTCTAACATATAGAGAATTATGTCAAGTTTATAAAAATAAAAGTCATTCCCCAATTGATAAATGATCGAAAAATGTAATCAGTTTTCAGCTAAATTAATTACCATTATCTCTAGCCATGTGAAAAAAAATCTTCTACCCTCACTATTGACTGGAGAAATGCAAGTTAAAGCAATTCTGAGGTACTACTTCATACCTATTAGATTAGATAATAGAACAGAAAAGATAAGTGACAAATGTTGGAGAGAATGTGGGAAAAATGAGACATTAATGTAGTGTTGTCAGAACTGTGAACTGATTCAACCATTCTATAGAGTGATTTGGAACTCTGCCCAAAGTTCTATAAACCATTCATACTCTTCAACCTAGCAGTACCATTTCTAGGTCTGTATCCCAAAAGAGATTTTTTTAAAGAGGAAAAGGACTTATATGTACAATAATATATGTATATATACATATATATATATATATATTTATATCAGTTCTTTTCTGAGGGTAAAGACTTAGAAATTGAGGTTATGCCCATCAATTGGGGAATGGTTGAAGAAATTATGATATGTGATTACCTTGGAATACTATTGTACTGTAAGAAATTATGAGCAGGGTGATGTAAAGAAAATCCTGAAAAAAAATTACATGGGTTGATGCCAAGTGAAATGCCCTGTGTACAACAAAGTAACAGAAATATTGTAAGATGATCAGCTGCGAATGACTTAGCTATTCTCAGCAATACAACAATTCATGACAGCTCTGAAGGACTTAGGACGAAAAATGCTATCCATTCCCAGAGAAAGAACTGATGGTGTTTGAATTTAGAGTGAAGCATACTTTTTTTTTTTACTTTATGTTTCTTGAGGTGTTTTTTATCTATGTTTTCTTTCACAACCTGACTATTATGGATATGTTTTGCATGACTACACGTATATAAGCTATATGGAATTGTTTGCCTTCTTAATGCGGAAAGGGACAGAGAATTTGGAACTCAAAGTTTTAAAAACAAATGTTAAAATTTGTTTTTACATGTAACTGGGGAAAAATTAAATGCTAAGTATATACCAAAAAAAAAGAATTCATAGAAAAAAAAGACAATCAATCAAGTTTGGCTAGAATATAGTTTGCAGGAATGTGAGTGGGATAAAGTTGAAAAAAGTCTTTTTGGTACATCATTGTCCTAAATCTAGTAGGGACCCTAGAGACGACCTACTTAAACCATTTATTTTTATTTTACAGATGAGGAAACTGATGCTTGGGGATGTTAATGTCAATTGCCACAAAAAGTAATAAGCATCAGTGGTAGGATTTGAATACTGATCCTCTGACTCTAAGAAAGGTGCTTTTTCAATTATATCATATTATAATTTGTAGCTTTCAAATAATGGACTTGTTTCCATATGATGTGATTCTATTACCACTGTATGACCCAAGGCATAATCTGTTCACATACTAAGTACTTCAGTGCAATTCAATACCACCCATTCTGTGCTAGTCCTGTTCTAGGCAGCGCAGCACAATGGAAGGGTTAGACTTAAAATCACAGGACCCAGGTTCATATTCTGTCTCTGCTACATATTACCTGCTTGACCAGGAACAAGTCATTTAATCTCTCTAGGCCTCAGTTTTCTCATATGTAAAATGAAAGGATTGTACAAGATGATCTCTAAGCTTCTTTTTATTGTTAATTTTTTATTTCTTTGTTTTTACATTGCTTGAATTTCCTCCTGTATCCCCTCACTCCTATACCTCCCGGAGAACAATCCAAGCAAAGAAAGCTTTTTCTAAGGAGAGAGAGAGAGAGAGAGAGAGAGAGAGAGAGAGAGAGAGAGAGAGAGAAGAAAACCAATATCTTTTTAAAAATTGAAAATCTATCCAATGTTCCATGTCTATGAACATCCCACCTCTAGAGGAGTGGGGGAAGGTGTCTTCTCATATGACCTTTTGTGGTCATGCTTGTTCTTTGGATTTTTTTAGACTAGATTTTTCCATCTCTTTCAGGCTGGAAGTGGAGGGGTTACTCTTGGACTGTTCTTTGTAATCTTTCAGCATTCTTTTTTTTAATTATTTATTTATTTATTTTTTATTTATATTTTTGTTTTCAACATTGATTTCCACAAGATTTTGAGTTACAAATTTTCTCCCCATTTCTACCCTTGCCCCAATGTGGCATTCTTTTTTTTTAAAAAAAAATCTTTTTGATTTTTACTCCATTCACATTTTCGTAGTCATTGCCTGATCTTGTTTTCTTGGCTGTTTACTTCTCTATACTCCCTTTTAAGTCTATGATTCTATAACAAAATATTTCTATGAATTTCAGTTCTTCTCTACCACTCTTTCATGTGCCAGAGGTTTATTCATTTTCTGTCCCCTTGTGTACTCTAAAGCTACCATTAGTACTTGGTAAGAACCAGATACAATTCATTCTATATTGACAGGCTGAGAAGTGTCTAACGATGGATTGCAAAAGTATCTGTGGATATCTAGGAAATCAGGAGCTATTATTCAAAGACAAATACAAACAAGCCCAAAGCAAGAAAACCATACAGCTGTCTCCTAAACCAAATAGCCAATGCCACAGAAATTCTATTATGCATATTTATGTTGTATCATTTGATTAGATCAGTATTAAAAGGGCCTGAGGACAGTTAAGGCACAAATACATCGTTAAGCTGCAGTGCAGCTCAAACCAGAAGGCAAGGTTCCAAATTACAGGAGATAACGATAGCCTACAGATTGCTGTCTGACACCACTAATCATGAAGGAAAATTGCAACTCCTGAAAATTAATGTAAGGGAGTTGATGAATTTCAATTATTGTAGCCAGCCACCCAGTATAAATACCAGTATAACCAGGAGGAGCAGCTACGACTTTCTCATTATGACCAGAAAGAAAAAATATTACTTAAAGGGGAAAAAAATTGCTTTCTTTAATGAAAGTCAATGAGGACATTTGGCAGTTATAACCATGAGTAGAAACCAGTAGGAATGTTGGTGTCTACAGTTTCTACCAGAGTCCAGGTCATTTAAGAATACCAAAAATTTCCTTAAAATATCATTTCCATTTAAAAATTTAAAATGATGTATAAGAACAAACTTCAAAATATTATCAGGGTATAATTGGCTATAAGTTTCTAGGCCAGGGCTGTCCAAAATACGGGCCATGCACCCCCATGAAACCCACCTGTATCTACCAGAAGCACAGAAATCGACACAAACGCTTTTTAGCTAAAGCATTTACGTCAATTTCCACGCCCGTAGTAAACACAGGAGGGCCACATAAAATCACACTGTGGGCCGTACTTTGGACAGCCCTATTCTAGGCTAATGTACCTTCTGGGAGCTCTCCCACCTAAAGAAAGACAGGGGCCTATCTGATAGATAAAAGATGTTTTCATGTGGGGTTTTAATTTGTGATTTGTTTTTGTTTTCCTTGAGCATTCAAAGCATAGTACATGAAGTTTAGAAGAGCTGGTCGATCCTGCTTATGAAATATAAAGCTAAGGTTCTGCTAACAAATGCCCACTGAGGAAGTATGCTACATTTGGAAGAGTGTTAGACTTGAAATCAGAAGAACTGAGTTCAAATTCTAGCTTTGCAATTTGCTATTTATGCTGATCTTGCTCATATCACTTAATCCCTCTTGTCCTCAGTCTCATCATCTGTAAAATTAATGGATTAGAATAAACCATCAGGTTTCTGCCAGCTCTAAAACTATGATCCTTTGATTCCCATTAGAGCCACTGCACTGTATTAGTCCATAGTCAACCTTAAATTCATATTTTAATGCTTTATAAAATTTAAACTTTATTCAAATTTATTCAGTCCAATAACCATAAACTCAATTTTTCATATTCGAAGGACTTACTATCTACCATATGAATAATAAATAAAGAAAAAATACCTATCATATGAGAATTGTTTGAAAGAATTAGGACATTTAGTCTAGAAGAAAGACAATGGAGGCACTGCTTAGTGTGCTCTTTCGAAGGACAAAAAGAACCCAAGGAAATTTTGCAGAATATTAGATGAATCCTCTGTAGAAGATTAACAGAACAACATAATATAATAAATTCACAGATTTAAAGTTTTAAGAGACTTCTAAGGTCAAATCCAACTTTCTCATTCTACAGATGAGAAACTAAAGCCAAGAGAAGCTAAGTGACTTGCTTGGAGTAATACTAGTTAAGTATTTCAAATAAGATTCTAACCCCAGTTTTCCTAGCTTTAAGCCTAGCACTCAATTCACTGCACCTGCAAGCAGCCCACAGGAAGAATTATGGAGAGTTTGTTATCCAGTCCAGCTGAGAGTGGGCCATCCCTTTGTGTTCAGGTATATGCATGCGCATATGTGCATATATACATACAGCTACACATATACACACATACCTATATACACATATATACATATATGTACGCAGGCATATATGCATGTTCATATAGGTATATACACATATATGTGCGTGTGTGTATGTATATAGTATTTTCGAGAGAGTTTTCATATGAGTTTTCACAAAAACTTCCTAAAGAATCATTGCATATAAGGTGTGTGTGTGTATTTTTTTTTCAAAAAAGTTTAGGGTTTTAGCTTTTACTATGAGGAAAATTCATTTTAATGGTGTATAATTTGATTATTATTAATTTATAATATTCCCTTTTCTATTTAAAATCTCCACTCAATTTTAGCTTACATAGTTTCCAGAAACTGGCTGAGAAATATGGTCATATACCAGCCCTTCCTAGGCCCTAGTGTGGGAATTTCTGTTTATCTCATAAATAAAACCTAAAGTGAGCTGGTTCATATTATCACAGGTTAGCAAGATTCATCTACATGACCTTGGTCCCTTCATTAGAGTTTGGGGTGGCCTGTGTCATGAAGGAGAAATAAAAACAGATAAAACTCATTTGGAGTGCTCAAATGGCTAGAGGGGCTCAAAACTCATAGGAAAGCTTCATTTCTCAGTTGAACTCCCCCTTCCCCTAAACATAAGTAATCCAGAGAAGCTGAGAGCTCTCAACCTACTTCCTCATCAATACACACAAATCGGGGGTTGCATTTCTTTTGTCAGGGGATTTCTCAGTAGTTTGCTGTCAGGAAGACAGACTTGGATTTCCTAATACTGGATTCTCCATTAGCAGTTTTGTTTACTTAGAGACACCACTGACCATCAATTTACTGATTACTGGCTAACCTAATTAATAAATTGATTTTTAGTATCGGGAAACTTTGTCTCTCAGAATTTTATTCATAACAAGTGATTATGACTTATTATTTTCCATGACCATTCTTAAGTTAAGATGGCACAAAACAGCTTACATTTCAAATAAAATTCTAATTAGAATTATAGTGATCAATGAATACAGTGAAAATCTTTTTTTTTTTGGTCAAGTAGTTGTGGTTTTTAGCATGTCCATTCTTCTGTTCAAATATGAGATTGAAATCACTTGATCTTTGATTTTCTTCATTTTTTCTTTGTTTTTACTGGGTCAATGGTTATAGGTAGTTTAGTAACAGTTTGGACATAATTCCAAATTGCTCTCCAAAATGGATCAGCACACAATTCTAACAATGAATTAGTGTCCCAATTTTTCTACATCTTCTCCAACATTTGCCATTTTCCCCTTCTATCATTTTAGCTAATCCAGTAGATGTAATTTAAAGTTTACATTTAAAATATTGCACAACTTGATCTCCTGAGATAAAATTTGGGACACAGTCTTGAGAAAGGGGATGACTTCAGAAAATTCAGGATATGTGAACTCTATTAACCTTTTAGTATTCACTCAGATAACTATTTCAGTCCAGGCTTTTTTTCAGTATTTTTGCTATAACGTTTACTAAGATTTGGCTTGAGCTGCATGATACCTTTACTGGAAATTTTCCTTTACATAAAACTTGTTGAATCAGTATCAGCATGCCAGCTGTGCCTCTGATGTGCTCACATGTGTATAGACCATCATAGTAATGCATGCAAGTACTCAAGTTATAATTGAGTGAATCCCACCCCTCGACCTTTTCTTCTAGCTATTTGCAACGCTATTTGGTCCAATATTCCAAGAAAATGGTTTACAACTCACCTCACAAAATTTGCTGTGTTTATGATGAATGAGGTCCTCCAAAGTGGAGGGTGTGAGGCATTGACCCAGGTGTTGTCAGGATCTAAGGACAGTTTTTAGAGTTGAGGCAATTAAACAAGTTTTTGCCTACATTTTGGCAGCTATAAACATGTCATTTACAATTAAGCCATGTGAATAAGAGGAAGAAAAGCAACTAATGCACTTTCAGGTTTCCACACATTTTTGCTCATTTATGTGAAACAGGCACACACACACACATGAAGTTAGAAGCAGCAGAGAGATTAATCATCTAAGAACTAGGACACTAGTTCAGAGTGGGGAAGAGACAAGAATCAGTGAAACCTTTGTTTCCCTGTCCATCTTAAGATGCACATTCTAAATCAATGTTTTTTTGTCCTTTAAATAAAAGTCACATTGTGCCAAACAATACTTGAAAAGATTCATCTTCCTGACTCCTTTTCTTCCCTTCAACAATGAGGTGAATGTGTGGACAGGAGTGGGGGTAGGATTTTAAGACTTGACTGACAGTATTTGCATTTTAACCATTAAAATCATATTTTTTTCATCTAAAAATTTGGATAGAAATATTTCTTGCCTTTTTGATGGGTGGGAAAGGGATGGAAGGGATAGAGAGAATTCAGAACTGAAAATATATTTAATTAAATTTGATTTTTTTAAAGTATGGACACAGAATGGTATACTGTAAAGAGTATTGTAATCAAAAAGAGGTGAGCCAAGGTCTGAGTCTAGTCTCTGACTTATATTTGCTGTGTCACAACAGACAAGTCATGTAATCTGAGTCTCAAATTAAGGTGCAATTATATGCAGAGATTCTTCCTCACATACTCATTCTGAGAATAAAATGAGATAAGGTATATAAAATGCCATATAAATGTCAAGTATTATATTAGAATATTAGAGCTTGAAGGGACCTGAGAGAGACAATTCTTTCACTTTGCAGATGATTAAATGCAGGTCTGAAAAGTTGCTTTTTGAGGTCATGATCCATGTTAATGTTAGAGCGTGTCTCATGAGTCTCAATTGGAATCTGTTCTACTATCTCATGCTGCTTCCTCGTGGTGACGAAAACAAATATGTTCCTTACTCTTGCCTGGGGGGATTACTCTGTTCTGATTGATGAATGCCTCATCACATGGCCCACTAAATATAGCCAACACAGCCATGCGTCATTTTATACCTAATCCATCTTCTTGCCATCTGCCTGCCATTATGTGTATATTCTCCCTCACCCAGCTCCCTTTCCCCCTTTTCCCATTACAACAATGAAATCAATACTGCCATTACTACTAGAAAGCATATACCAGTCTACTCTCCTGTGACCTTACTCATCATTCCCATGAAAATCGAAACTAAAACAATATCATCTCCTCCTGTTAAAATGGAAGCTACTTGAGGGGAGGGACAGTCTCATTTTTGCATTTATATCTCCAACACCATTGTTTGGCTCACACTGAAAGCTTAATAAATACTGCTTTTTCATTTTTAAAAATGTAATCCAGCTTTCCAATCTGGTATATTTTTCATTGAATTATCCTAAATGTCACAAATTCTGGTAGGATATTGCATGATGGTGTGACAAGTGGAATCAGTATGATAACTTTGGAGAAGAGAGACTTTCTTTGACAGAAATTCACCATGGTTCAAGAAGCTATTGGGTAACAATATGAAGAGAGACAGATTTAGAAGCTGCAGATAGGTAAGGGAAGCCAGCTTGTCAACATATCCCTGATTTTCATTTCACTTCTCTGGTGATTCTAGAGAATTACCTATTGGGGGAGCACAAGCCATCTTTATTATTATTAATATTAATATTAATCCAAGATCTCATCACACTTCCATTTAAAGAGCTTATCACTATATGTTTTCTGGTATGAGGCTAAACTGGTTAACACTTTAAAGACAGAATCAAAAAGACCTAGATAATCTAGAATAGTGCCTAACATAGTCCTTAGCACATAAAAATACTTTTGTTTTTATCAATCAAATGCCTACCTCTAGATTGACTTATTTATGTTTATCAATCAACAAACATTTATAAGGCACCTGCTGTGTACTAGTCAATGGGGGTATAAAGACAGCATATTAAAGAATCCCTGTTGTAGCCTAAAGAAGAAGGAACTTAGCAGGGGGCATCATAGCTATTTACGAGGTTGTCCTATAGAAGAAAAATGAGATTTGTTTTCTTGGTCTCAGAAAGCAAGACTAGGATCAATGGTTGGAAGTTATCGAAGGACAAATTTAGGCTTATTGGAAGGAAGAAACTTCCTAACAATTGGAGATGTTCAAAAATTGAATGGGATGGGGTAGAGCCAAGATAGCAGAGTAAAAGCAGGGACTTGCTTGAGTTCTCTTCCAAACCCCTCCAAATACCTGTAAAAATGACTTTAAACAAATTCTAGAGAAGCAGAAACCTCAAAAATGATTGAGTGAAAAAAATTTCCAAGCCAAGACAATGTGGAAAGTCAACAGGAAAGATCTGTTGCACCAATCTTAGAGAGGAGTGCAGTACAGCGCAAAATGCTCCAGCACAGACCAGGATCCAGAAAATCTGTAGCAGACCTCAGGGGATTGAATCACTGGCAGCTGTGGCAGTTTCCAGACTTCTCAATCCATGAACACCAAAGACAACTTAGAAGGTCAGTAGGAAAGGTCTGTCAGACCTGTGTGAGAGGGGAGCATGGTCTGGCTCCAGTCCCAAAGCAGTCACCACTTCCTTGGTGGTGGCAGCTGCTTCTGGAGCTCTGGGCCCATGGATTGTGGAGGGATCGAGCAGCTGATCAGAGGGGAATTTCAGGGATCTCTTTGCTGGTACTGAGGCAGGGTTCTCTTCTTTTGCCCACACTTGGATCTGGCTCACAGTCCTGTGTGGCAGTCCTGGGGTAAGGAGGAGCACTGGCATGGTAGAGGTTGTGGCAGTGGTAGAAAGGGAATCCTCCTTACAATTCCAAGGCAGAAAAGAGTGCTTGTGCTCATTCAGAGACCAAAGCAAACCAGGAGAGGGGTAAACAACTCTCCTTTGATCATACTACCTTGGAAGAACTGAAAAATTACAGGTCCCTAAAACTATCTCTGAAAACAGAGTCACCAAACCCCTAAAGCTTGGGACAGTTCACCCTCCACACTGGAAGCAGAGCCCTGCCTTAACAAAGAGCTCAAACATCAAGTAATTGGCTGGGAAAATGAAGAAACAGTGGGAGAAAATTCAGACCATAGAATCTTACTTTGGTGACAAAGAAGATCAAAACATATAACCAGAAGAAAACAACAAAGTCAAAGCTCCTATAGCCAAAGACTCCAAGAAAAATATGAATTGGTCTCAGGCCATGGAAAAGCTCAAAAAGGATTTGAAAAATCAAGTAAGAGAAGTAGAGGAAAAACTGGGAAGAAAAATGAGAGTAATGCAAGAAAATCATGAAAAATGAGTCAACAGCTTGCTAAAGGAGAGCCCCCAAAATGCTGAAGAAAGTAACACCTTAAAAAATAGACTAACCCAGATGGCAAAAGAGGTCCAAAAAGCCAATGAGGAGAATGCCTTAAAAAGCAAAATTAACCAAATAGAAAAGGAGGTCCTAAAGCTCTTTGAAGAAAATATTCCTTAAAAATTAGAATGGAGAAAATGGAAGCTAATGACTTTATGAGAAATCAAAAAATTATAAAACAAAAACAAAAGAATGAAAACAATACAAGACAAGGTAAAATATCTCATTGGAAAAACAATTGACCTGGAAAATAAGTCCAGAAGAGATAATTTTAAAATGATTTGACTACCTGAAAGCCGTGATTTAAAAAAGAGCCTAGACATTATCTTTCAAGGGATTATCAAGGAAAACTTCCCTGATATTCTAGAGCCAGATGGGAAAATAGAAATTGAAAGAATCCACTGATCACCTCATGAATGAGATCCCAAAAAGAAATCTCCTAGGAGTATTATAGCTAAATTCCAGAGTTCCCAGGTCAAGGAGAAAATCTTGCAAGCATCCAGAAAGAGAAAATTCAAGCATTTTGGAAACATAATCAGGACAACACAATATTTGGCAGCATCAGAGGGCTTGGAATATGATATTCCAGAGGTCAAAGGAACTAGGATTAAAATCAAGAATCACCTTCCCAGCAAAACTGAGTATAATCCTTGAGGGGAAAAAATGCTTATTCAATGTAATAGAAGACTTTCAAACACTCTTAATGAAACACCAGAGCCCAGTAGAGAATTTGACTTTCAAATACAAGAATCAAGAGAAGCATGAAAAGGTTAACAGGAAAGAAAAAATCATAAGGGACTTATTAAAGTTGAACTTTTTACATTCCTACATGGAAAGATGATATTTGTAACTCATGAGATCTTTCTCAGTATTAGGGTAGTTTGAGGAAATAAACACACACACACACACACACACACATACACACACACACACACATACACACATACACGCACAGAGCAGGGGGCAGATGTGAGTTGGATATGAAGGGATGATATATAAAAAATAAAATTAAGGAGTGAGAGAAAAATATACTGGGAGATGAAGAAAGGGAGAGGTATAGTGGGCTAAATTATCTCACATGAAAGAGGCAAGAAAAAGCTTTTGCTTTGGAGGAGAAGAGGGAGGTAAGAGAGACTGAGTGAACCTCACTCTCATTGAGTTTGGCTTAAAGAGCGAATAGCATACACACTCAATTGGGTATGGAAATATATCTACAAAAAAGTAGGGGGGAGGGGATAAGAGAGGAGGAGATGATAGAAGAGCATATATTTCAGGAGGGGGTAATCAAAAGCAAACTCTTTTGAGGAGACACAGAGGCAAAAGAGAGAATAGAATAAATGGGGGCGACAGGATGGAGGGAGATAAAGTTAGTCTTTCACAACATGATTGCTACAGAAGTGTTTTGCATGACTGTACATGTATAACCCACATCAAATTGCTTGCCTTCTCAGTGAGGGTAGGTGGGGAGGGAGGAAGAGAGAGAATTTGGAACCCGAAATTTTAAAAACAAATGTAAAAATTATTTTTATATACAACTTGGAAATAAGATATACAGGCTATGGGGTATAGAAATCTATGTTGCCCCACAGGAAAATATAAGGGAAAGGAAATAAGAGAAGGTGGGGTGTGATAGAAGGGAGGGAAGAATGGGGGAGGGAGAAATCAGAATGCATGCTGTTTGGGGGTGGATAAGGGGAAAGACGGATAGAAAATCTGGAACTCTAAATCTGGTAGAGGTGAACATTCAAAGATAAAAATTAATTAATTAATGCGTAACAAAATAAATTCAATGGGCTACTTCAGGAGACAATGGGGTCTTTTTCGCTATAAGTCTTAAGTAAAATCTGCATGTTGACTTTTGGACTATGGAGTGAAGATGCATTTCAGGCGATTGAGGGTTGAACTTAATGGATTCTAAAGTGCCATTCAATTCAGATTTTGTAATTTTATGGTTAGTCTCTCTGACTCAGATCTCTTTCTACTCTAACCTATATTGCACTCAGCTGTCAAAGTGATATTCCTAAGGCACAGGTTTGATCATGTCACCCATACTCAATAAACTTGAATAATTGCCTATCACTTCCAGGATCAAATATTCAATCCTTTCTTTGATGTATAAAACCTTTCACAATCTGACTCCCTTCAAACCTTTCCAGTATTCTTCAATCTCACTCCCCTCCACGCTGATATACGGTGACACTGCCCTTCTTGCTGTTCCTTAGACACTACATTTATTTCATCTCCTGACTCCATTCATTTTCACTTAGTGTTCCTCATGCCTAGAATGCTCTCCAACTCTGAGCTTTCTTGACTTCCTTCAAGTCCCAGATAAAGTCTCACCTTCTTCAAGAATTCCTTCCCCGTCTCTTTTAATGCTAGTCTTCCCTTTCCTGATTATCTCGAATTTATTCTGAATACATCTTGTTTGTAAATAGTTGTTGGCATGATGGTTCTCCCTTTAGACTGTGATCCTTCCATTTCCTCATTCTAATATCAATGTGGCAGCAGAAGCAGGGAAAAGAGCATTTCATCAGGCTTTAGCAGATGAGATGTGCTGTAGGGGATAGAGAGAATGAAAACAGGAATAAAGACATGAGGAAGATCAGGGCTTTGTCCCAGGTTTTTGGGGGGTGAGATTTATGGAGGTGCTGACAGCACTTGTAATCCTTCAGCGGGATAGAGAAAGGCGAGCTTTTTGCACAGCAAGAATCAGTAGTTCAAGTTGGAAGCTTCTGGATTTCATGCTTTAAGGAAATTGCATTGCACATTTGCTTCTACTTGGCCTCAGCCCAGGCTGATCACCGTCATTTTTCTATAGTTAAGACCTCTACCACAGCACCATCAGCCCAAGCTAAATTGAGGTCATGTTTAATGCTGCTTGTCCTAGAAGCAAAAATTGCTACTTTTAAGGAGTTCTGATATACAAAATTCCCAAATCTTCCTCCTTTCCCTCTGCCCCAATCATTCATATCTGCATTGTGGTGAGAGAAAATAAGAAGCATTTCATTTTATATTTCTTCTGGGTTAGTAAATTTGTTTGTTTTTTTGGAGGGGGGAAGGCAGGGCAATTGGGGTTAAGTGACTGGCCCAAGGTCACACAGCTAGTAAGTGTGTCAAGTGTCTGAGACCGGATCTGAACTCAGGTCCTCCTGACTCCAGGGTCGGTGCTCTACTCACTGTGCCACCTAGCTGCCCCTGGGTCAGTAAATTTAAAAAAAAACAAATCTGTGAAGAATTGTTGTTCTCGTATTATCCCTGCCCTTTTTGCCTTTCACTGCCATATAATGGCTGATTTGATCATAGTTTCTATTGCTTTTTTTTCCTAAGTAGTTCTTATCAATGTTCTAAAACTCTCATCTTCATCCAGATGATCTCTAAACTCCTAGGATCTTCCTAGTCTTAATCAATGGGAAAATGTGCAATATTTTCTAGAAGAACTGGTTGTGATGTGGAAGAGTGGGAGTGGACAGAAAGAATATGTATTGGCTTAGATAAAAAGCAAGATATAGGTGGAGAAACGGCATAGAGAGTGAAAATAATTGGGCAATCAAGGATAATAGAGCTTCACTATGATGTGCAATTTCAGCTTCTCTCCATCAGTTTCAAGTGACCTACACAAGACATTCTATTTCATTGTGTGATCTGGAAATTCTAGTGGACCATTCATTTGCTGAGAACAATAAAAGAAAATCCAATGATATTAATCCACAATTTAAACAATGACCAAGGTGACAAGAAAAAAATGCAATGTGCAATTAATCCATTCTTTTTACAATCTCCCTGTCATTTCAAGTCCTTCTGGGATGCCATATGGACTGGTTTATTGCTTGGATGAAGTTTACAAATGTGAATTAATATTTTTATATATTCCAGCTGAGTCAAATATGGTTGGATTTAATGCAATGCAGACTGCAGAGATTATTGTTTTCTTGAGATGATGAGGATTTATTTATTGCAGAGAAAAAAATCTAAGTAAGTTTACTTCAACAAATCTATAAATGCCCCAAAAAAACTATATTTCATGAAAATTGGTCACAAATTTAGATAAGCCTGCTATCTTGCACCATAATTCATACCTCACATTATTCTTTGTTTTTCAACTCTCTGCCACATGTGCTGTTTACTTTTGATTATCATTGAGAACTATGGTTTTCTGTGTTTATGACACATCCCTCTAGTACACTGTAAGTTACTTGAAGAAAGTGCCATTTCACCTTATTTAACTGTGTAAGTCTCTCCTGGTGTCTTACACATTGTTCTACATAATATAGGCATTTATAATATTTATTGAATAAATATACAAACTGACCATTTATTGGACAACAACTGAGTTTGCCTGATCAGTAGCCAAGGATCATTAAGCAATATGTCACATTCTGAATATTTTTTGAAAAGGAACAATGCAGCATAATTGTTGGGTTGGTAATCCTCAAAAAGATATGATTAATAGTTAGAACCCATATTGTTGGACATCAGGAATTTGCTCTTGGCTTAGCTTCCCATTTCAATAACAATGAGTTACAAAGCATCTGTGGATGAGCTCAGTAGAACTAAATAGTACTTGAATTTAAGGAGATAGGAACATGAAAAGTGGAAGATGCCAACGAAAAAGGACAGAGAACAAGCTATTCTTGAAGAAAAAATAAAGTCCCTGTTAACATAAGCAGCTCACTACAGCAGTCAAGAGATAGAATGTTCTTTAAATGTGTCTACCAGATGGTGTCAAATGATGGTAGATTTCTGCTTACTCAACACAAGCTGGTTTATTTTCTGGCATTTAAGTCCAAGATTATAAATGTAAATTAGGAAATCACTTGGTACATGCCAGAGATTTTTGAACAAACATATAAATTGGAGAAACCCAGTGGAAATAAGTCATTAGCACAGGTGGAGGTGTTGGTGAAACTGAAATTTATATATGTCCATGTACCCATGGGATGTTAAAGTTTGAAAATAACAAGACAGCTCTATAAACTCTGTCTTTAAAATTAGATCTACCAGAGAAAATGAAATTGTTAACTTGGAAAAAAAGGTCTGGTTCATCCTTTCCCTTCCTAGCTATCCAACACCTTCTTTAAGATGGATTGGAATTTGGAGGATCATGCCAAAGTGGAAGAGTATAGGCTAAGATGCAGTCGGTCTCTCCCAATACTATCCTCCAAACAACTTTAAAGTAATGCCTCAAATCAGATTTTTAAATGATAGAGCCAACAAAATGTCAGAAGAAGACATTTCTCAACACAACGACAACTTAGGAGGTTGACAGGAGAGGTATGTAACACTGAGGTGAAGGCAGGCCTGCAGTGGCAGGATTGCCAGTGGTGAGCCTTAGAGGCTGCTGACAGCAACAACAACAGCTTTAGGAACTCCGAGCCCAGAGATGGTAAAAAGATTGAACAACTGGTCAGAAAGAGGTAACAGTGGACCCTTTGCTGTTACTTGGTGGAGCTGCCACTGATTGAAAACTCTACTGCCCATAAGCAGATCTGATCCCAGGAGGAGAAGAGAGCTTGTGATTGGTTGCAATGGATCAGGGACCCTGGCCATAGTTCCAGAGACAAGTGGAGAACTAGTGACTAAAGCTTCAGAGAAAAAGAATCCCTACTTGGGTTAAAGACCAGATTTCAGATGGAGTGCAGTAACTACACCTCTTCCAGGATAACATCATATTGAAAGCACCAAAACTATCAGATTCCCCCCAAACTAGCTCTGAAAACAGCAGCATCAAAAATCCTGGAACTTGACACAGTGTCTCCCCACCTCCAGTTGAGCAGAGCCCAACTTTAACATAAAGTTCTAAGTGAAGAAATATGATGGGGAAGTGAGGAAGCAATAAAAAAGAACTTGACATAAAAATTACTACAATGGTAGGAAAGATTAAGACATAAGCTTAGAAGAAGAAGAAAAAAATGTGGAAACAGCCACAAGTAAAGCCTCAAAGAAAAGTGCTAATTAGACCCAAGGCCAGCAAGAATTTCTGGAAGAGTTAAAGAAAGACATGAGTAGCAGAGGAAAAATATGGGAAAGGAAATGAGAGTGACACAAGAAAATTATGAAAAGAGAATTAACAGTTTGGTAAAAGATGTACAAATAAATACTGAAGAAAATAACACCTTTAAAAAATTGGCCTAATTGTAAAAGAGGCACAAAATAATTGCTGAAGAAAATTTCTCAAGGCAGAGCCAAGATGGCCACATGAAAACAGCATCTTACTGTAGCTCTATCACACATTCTGTCAGATATCTCTAAAAAAGTGCATCTGAGCAGATCTGAGAGAGTTAGAAACCACTAGAAGACTAAATGGGGCAAATTTCCAAGCCAGGAGAGTCCAAAAGGTTGACGGGATGGATCTGTAGGCTGGGAGAGTGCCTGGCATGCAGAGCTGCACCAGGCAGCACCAAAGCAGAAGCAGCTGCAGAAACCAGCCAGTGATCCAGGCTGGGAGAAAGCTGGGTGCATGAAACCAGAGGAGATTCCCAGGCCTCTCAGCATAGGACAGGAGTCTGTCAAAGTGATGAGAGGCAGCAGTGCAATGCCTGCAGCTGTGAGACTTGTACTCCTGAGGCTTGCAGCCCAAAGGTTTGAAACATGCCTTCTTGAACTTCCAGGAGACATAATGGCCAGGTAAATGGCTCTCATCCCTCCCTCCCTGACCCAAAGAATTCCTTGGGAAAAGTGCTGAAGTAGAGGTGACAGAAGCAGGGCTTCAGTGGCCAAGCAGTGGGAGTTCCTGAGTCTCAAAGGGGCAGAGTCAGCAGGGGTCAACACCAGGAGCCTGACATATCTTTGCACAGCCAGGAGAAGTGGCAGACACCAGCACAGACAACAGCTGAGACCATTGCTGGAGAGCAACAGGGCTGGACAGCAGCCCCAGGAGAAGAG
>CM053627.1:187596993-187614276 GCA_028646595.1 Phalanger gymnotis | reverse complement strand
ATGGAGATTCAGAATCTAAATAGAGAAAATGACACCCTGAAAGGTAAAATCAACCAACTGGAAAAGGAGACTCAAAAGCGAAATAAAGACAGCAACTCATTAAAAATTAGAATTGAACAAGTAGAAGCTAATGACTCTGTGAAGTATCAAGCATCAGTCAAACAAAATCTAAAGAATGAAAAAAAATCGAAGAAAATGTGAAATATCTGATTGGAAAAACAACTGACCTGGAAAATAGATCCAAGAGAGACAACTTAAGAATTATTGGTCTACTGAAAATCCACAATGAAAAAAAGAGCCTAGACAGTGTCTTCAAAGAAATTATTAAAGATAACTGCCCAGAGGTCCTAGGACCAAAGGGTAAAATAGTGAATGAATGAATCCACCAATCACCCCCTGAAAGACATCCCAAATTGAAAACTCCAAGAAATATGATAACTAAAGTTCAAAATTACAAAGTCAAGGAGAAAATGCTGCAAGCAGCCAAAAAGAAACAATTCAAATACCAGCGAAGAACAGTCAGGATCATGCCGGATCTTCCAGCTTCTACATTAAATGGCAGGAGAAATTGGAATATGATATTCCCAAGGGCAAAGGAGCTTGCACTACAACCAAGGATCAAATGCCTAGCAAAATTGAGCATAATTTTTCGGACAAAGAGATGGGCATTCAAAAAAATAAGGGAATTCCACACCTTCCTGATGAAAAGGCCAGAACTCAATGGAAAATTTGATCTTCGAATACAAAACTCAAGAGAGACATAAAAGGGTAAAGAGGGAGAAAAACCTCCACAAGTCTTGTTAATCAATAAGGGCAAATTGTTTACATCTTTACATATGATTATATCATTTAATATGTTATATATATATATAGAAATATAGATATATATGTCAATCTTGATAATAGTACAGTTATTATGACAACTGAAATGGATACATATAGACTGTGATAAAATAACTGATATAATGATAAAAAAAACACAATTAAGAGATGCAAAAGGAGGGTTCTGGGAGAAGAGTATGGAGGTAGTAGAAAATGGTAAATTACATCAAATGAAGAGGCACAAAAATACATTATAGTAGAGGGGAAGATGGGAGGGAGAAGAGTAGTATATGAGCTTTACTCTCATTGGATTTGGTTCAAGAAGAGAATAACATGCTCCAAAAAGTATAGAAATGAAACTTGTACTACAGGCAGTGGGAAAGGAAAGGGGAAAGAAAAGGTGGGGGTGGTCAGAAGGGAGGGAGGAAGTAGCAAGGGGAAAAGGGTAAGATAAGGGAGGGAATTCAAGAGGGAGGGTAAATTTAGGAAGGAGGTGGTCAAAAACAAACTTTTTTTGAAGAACAGAAGGGGGAGGGAGAAATAAAAGCATAAACAAGGGAGGAAACAGGATGGAGAAAAAGACACATCTTGTAATCATAACTGTGAATGTGAATGGGATGAACTCTCCCATAAAACAGAAGTGAATAGCAGAATGGATTAAAAACCATAATCCTACAATATGTTGATTACCAGAAACACATTTGAAAAAGGGGGATACACACAAGGCAAAAGTAAAAGGATGGAGTAGAATATATTGTGCTTCACTTAAAGTAAAAAAAAAGCAGGAGTAGCAATACTAATCTCAGACAAAACAAAAACAAAGATAGATCTAATTAAAACCAGTAAGGAAGGAACCTATATTCTGCTAAAAGGCACCATAGATAATGAAGCAATATCATTATTTAACATATATGCACCAAATGGCATAGCATGCAAGTTCTTAGGGGAGAAGTTAAGGGAATTATAGGAAGAAATAGACATCAAAACCATCCTAGTGGGGAACCTCAACCTCCCCCTCTCTGAACTTGATAAATCTAACCTCAAAATAAATATGAAAGAAGTTATGGAGGTGAATAGAATTTTAGAAAAGGCAGATATGACAGCTATCTAGAGAAAACTGAAAGGAGATAAAAAGGAATATGCTTTTTTTCTCAGTGGTACATGGCACATATTCAAAAATTGACCCTGCACTAGGGAATAAAAACCTCACAATCCAGTGCAGAAAGGCTGAAATAGTCAATACTTTCTTCTCAGATCATGATGCAATAAAAATTATTTCTAATGAAGGACCATGGAAAGATAAACTATAAATTAATTAGAAACTAAATAATCTAATCCCAAAACATGAGTGGGTCAAAGAACAATCATAGAAACAATTAACAACTTCATTCAAGAGAATGACAATAATGAGACAAAATACCAAAACTTATGGGATGCAGCAAAAGCAGTTCTTAGGGGAAGTTTTATATCTCTAAATGCTTATGTGAATAAAATAGAGAAAATGGAGATCAATGAAAAAGGCATCCAACTGAAAAAACTAGAAAAAGAACAAATTGAAAAGCCCCAATTAGATACCAAATTAGAAATACTGAAAATCAAAGGAGAGATTAATAAAATTGAACTCAAGAAAACTATTAAATTAATAACTAAAACTAAGAGCTAGTTTTATGAAACAACCAATAAAATTGATAAACCTTTGGTCAATTTGATTTTTAAAAAAAAGAAGAAAATCAAATTACCAGTATCAAAAATGAAAAAGGTGAATTCACTTCCAATGAATAGGAAATTAAAACAATAATTAGGAATTATTTTACCCAATTGTATGCCCATAAATTTGATAACCTCAGGCAAACGGATTAATATTTACAAAAATACAAATTGCCCAGGTTAACAGAAGAGGAAATAAAATTCTTAAATAAACCCATCTCAGAAAAAGAAATTGAACAACCCATCAATGAACTCCCTAGGAAAAACATCTCCAGGCCTAGATGGTATTACATGTGAATTCTACCAAACATTTAAAGAACAATTAAATCCCATACTTCACAGACTATTTGGGAAAATAGGTGAAGAAGGAATCCTACCAAATTTTTTTATGACACTAATATGGTACTAATACCTAAACCAGGTAGAATCAAAACAGAGAAAGAAAATTGTAGACCAATTTCCCTAATGAATATTGATGGAAAAATTTTAAATAAAATATTAGCAAAAAGATTGCAGCAACTTATTAGGAGAATAATAAACTATGACCAGGTAGGATATATTCCAGGAATTCAAGGCTGGTTCAATATTAGAAAAGCTATCAGCATAATTGATCATATCAATTACAAAACTAGCAAAAACCATATTATTATCTCAATAGATGCAGAAAAAGCTTTTGACAAAATACAACACCCACTCTTATTAAAAACATTAGAAAGTATAGGAATAAACGGAGTCTTCCCTAAAATTATAAATAGCATCTACCTAGAGGCATTCCCAATGAGATCCAGGGTGAAACAAGGATGTCCATTTATTATTACTCAGTTTGGTACTAGAAATGTTAGCTTTAGCATTAAGACAAGAAAAAGAAATTTAGTGAATTATAATAGGCAAAGAAGAAACTAAATTATCACTTTTTGCAGATGATATGATGATTTACTTAGAGAATCCTAGAGATTCAAGTAAAAAACTACTTGAAATAATAAACAACTTTAGCAAAGTTGCAGGATATAAAATAAACCCACATAAATCCTTGGCATTCCTATGTAATACTAATAGAGCCCAACAGCAAGAGATAGAAATAGAAATTCCATTTAAAGTTACTGTAGACACTATAAAATATTTGGGAGTCTAACTGCCAAGACAAACCCAAAGCCTATATGAACACAGTCATGAAACACTTCTCACACAAATAAAGTCAGATCTAATTAAATGGAATAACATCAGTTGCTTGTGTTTAGACTGAGCTAATATAATAAAAATGACAATTTTACCTAAATTAATTTACTTATTCAATGCCATATGAATTGAACTACCAAAAAATTATTTTACAGAGCTGTACGCAATAATAACAAAATTCATCTGGAAGAACAAAAAGTCCAGAATATCAAGGGAACTAATGAAAAGAAATGCTAGGGAAGGCAGCCTAGCCATACCAGATATTAAACTGTACCATAAAGCAGCAGTCCTCAAAACTACTTGGTACTGGCTAAGAAACAAAATGACAGGTCACTGGAGTAGATTAGGTGCACAAGACACAGTAGTCAATGACTATAGAAATCTACTCTTTGATAAACCCAAAGAATCCAGCTTCTGGGCTAAGAATTCACTATTTCACAAAAACTGCTGGGAAAATTGGAAATTAGTATGGCAGAAACTGGGCATAGACCCACATCTTACACCAAAATAAAGTCAAAATGGGTACATGATTTAGGAATAAAGGCTGATACTATAAGCACTTTTGGAGAGCAAGGAATAGTTTACCTGTCACATTCATGGGAAAGGGAAGAATTCATGACCCAACAAGAGACAGCATTACAGAATGCAAAATGGGTAATTTTGATAACGCTAAACTGAAAAGTTTTTTTTTGTATAAACCAAAGCCAATGCAACAAAGATTAAGAGAGAAGCAGAAAATTGGGAGAGAATCTTTATAACTCTCTGATAAAGGCCTCATACATAAGATATATAGGGAAATGAGCCAAATTTATAGGAATAAAAGTCATTCCCCAATTGAGAAATGGTCAAACAATGTGAACAGGTAGTTTTCAGACAAAGAAATTAAAGATATCTATAGACATATGAAAAAACGCCCTAAATCACTATTGATTAGAGAAATGCACATTAAAATAACTCTTAGGTACCACATCTTTCCTGTCAGATTGGCTAACATGACAAAACAGGAAAATGATAAATGCTGAAGAGGATGTAGGAAAATTAGAACATTAATATATTGTTGGTGGAGCAGTGAACAGATCCTCCAGCCATTTTGGAGAGCAATTTGGAACTATGCCCAAGGGGCCGTAAAAATATGCATACCCTTTGACCCAGAAATACCACCCCTAGGGCCGTATCCCAAAGAGATCACACAAGTGGGAAAGGGACCTGTATGTACAAAAATACTTATAGCTGCTCTTTTTGTGGTAGCAAGAAATTGGAAATTAAGGGGTTGCCCCTCAACTGGGGAATGGCAGAACAAGTCGTGGTATATGATTGTAATGGAATACTATTGTGCTATAAGAAATGGGGAAGATACAGACTTCATAATAACCTGGAAAGACCTACATGATATGATGCTGAGTGAGAGGAGCAGAACCGGGAGAACATTATATACAACGACAGATGTATTGATTCCGTGATGACTAACTTTGATAGACTCGGTCTCTACTCAGCAATACAAGGCTCAAAGATAGCTCTAAAGGACTCATGATGGAAAAAGCAAGCTACATCCAGAGAAAGAACTGTGGAATCTGAATGCAGATTGAGGCAAACTACTTGCTGTCTTTTTTTCCTCTCTTTTTTGGTTTTGTTTCTTTTCTCTCATGATTCATTCCATTGGACATAAGTCTTCTTTGCAACTTGACTATTGAGTAAATAACTTTAATGCAAAGGTCTATGTAGGATCTATATCAAATTGCACACTGTCTTGGTGGGTAGGCGGGATGAGAGGGAAGGGAAGAAAAATTTGAAACTCAAGAACATGAAAAACTAAGTGTTGTAAACTAAAAATAAAAAATCTAATTAAAAAATAAAACAAAATAAGAAAAGTTCTCAAAAAACAAAATAGATCAAATGGGAAAAAAGAGGTAAAAATATCTCACTGAAGAAAGTAATTCCTTAAAAATTAGAACTGGCAAGGAGTGGAGCCAAGAATGTACCTGAACTCTTACAAGTTCATTTCCAAGACACTATAAAATGATGACTTGAAACTGGAGAAGCAGAATCAACAAGAGGAATTTCTAGATCAAGACAACTTAGAAGGTTGGAAGGAAAGGTCTGTCTCACTAGGGTAAAAGGAGAAAACAATCCAGTGTAGGTGACATCTGGTAAAGCCAGGAGCAAGCCATACCCCAGCAAGTTAAGTGTGAGGCTCTGAGCCATACACCAGCAGGCCAGTGGCAAAGCCCCATACCTCTGGCACAAGAAGCTTGGGAGAGTGCCAATTTACTCCAGAAGTGCAGCTCAACTTTAAAAATTCATGAAATATGGTGGGAAAATGAGGGAAGAAAAAGAAGAAGCTGACCACAGAAAGTTACTATAGTGGCAGATAAGAGCCAAACCCACAATCATAAGAGAAAAAAGGAGGTTAAAACTCCTATGTCCTAAGACTCAATAAAGTTTGAATTGGTCTCAGATCTAAGGAAAAAAACTTCTGGAAGACCTCAAGAATCATTTTATACATCACATAAGAAAGGTAGAAGAAAAATTGGGGTGATGAAAGAGAATCATGAAAAAAGTTCAACAGTTTTGTAAAGGAAGCACAAAAATGGGGGAAAAAAGATGTATAAAAATTCACTGAAGAAAACAACTCCTTAAAAGTGGAATGGTCAAATGGAAAAGGAGGCACAAAAGCTCACTGAAAAAAACAATTCCTTAAAAATTAGAATGGGGCATGTGGAAGTTATTGACTCTTTGAAACATCAAGAAACAATAACACAACATAAAAATTCAAATGGAAGAAAATGTGAAATATCTCATTTGAAAACAACTGAAATACAATCATAGAAAACTACTACAGGAATAGAAATGACTGGGGTTCATCTTCAGAGAAGGATATTGAAGTAAAGAAAACTCCAAAGATTAATATCAAATGGTCACTTGCCCAAAAAGAATTCTTAGAAGATCTTAAAAAAGACTTTAAGTATCAAATGACAGATGGAGGAAAAACTAAAAAAAAATAAGAATAATCCAATAAAAACAAGAAGGTTATGAAAGGAAAGTCAATCTATTAGAAAAACAGATCCAGAATCTTAAGGAGGAAAATGACATCTTGAAAATTAGAATTGGGCAAAGTGAATCCAGTGAAATTATAAGAGATCAAGAAATAATTAAACAAAATATGAATAATGAAAAAGTAGAAGAGAAAGTGTAGCATCTTATAAGAAAAACAACAGATTTGGAGAATACATCTAGAAGAGATAATATAAAAATAACTGGACCAACTGAAAATTCTGATCAAAAACAGAATCTTGATACAATAATAAAAGAAATAATTAAAGAAAATTGTTGTGAAGCACTAGAACAAGGTAGGGAAGTAGAAATAGAAAAAATTCATCAATCATCACTTAAAAGAGATCCGATGAGGAAAATTCACAGGAATATCATAGTCAAATTCTGAAAACCCTAACTCAGGAATGAAATATCAAAATCATCAAGATTAAAACAAATTAAATATGATGATGCCACAATTAGAATTACACAAGACCTATCAGCAGAGACATTAAAGGACCACAGGTCTTGGAACACAATATATAGAAGAGCAAAAGAACTGGGGCTCTGGCCAAAAATATCATACCTTGCAAAGTTAAGTCTTATCACAAATTTAAATAATGGACCTTTGATAAGACTTTGTTAAAAAAAAATCCTGAACTTAATAGAAGATTCGACATATAAGAACCAATAGAAGCATAAGGTACATACCACAGATTGATTATAAGGAATTCATAAGGACAGACAGTGTACCTTTACATATGTAAAATATATTTCTAAGGTTCTTATTAATAATTGGCAAACTCATAAGAAAGATTGGGAGAAGCCTGACTATTATACTAATTTAAAAAGTAAAACCATTTAAGAATAGCTAAAAAGAGTAATTATTTTATATGATGAGGTCTGAGAGGAAGAATGGATACAGAGGAATTAAATGGGGGAGGAGGTCTGGTAGTTCTGCTAACCTACCTTCATCAGGATTGGGAACAATAAATATATATTTAGAAGAGTATAAAAGTCTTCTAAATTTAGAAGAAATAAAATGGTAGGGTCATAGGGAGGAGGAGAGGACAATGGAGGGATTTTTAGAGGGGAGAATGAGGGAATAGATAAAAGGGGTGGTATAGAAGGGTGTTTATATTTGTGGGAATGGGAGGATAGGAGAGAGATCCTTGGAGAGGGGTAAGCAAACAACAGGAGGGCAAGGTAATGGTTAAAAGTAAAGTAGAGGAGTCAAGAGGGATAGGAAACAAGAGATATGCACAAACATAAAAACAAGACCAGGAGTAGAGGATGTTTGGGAAAGTATATGTCTATATATGTATGTGGATAGATAGATAGATAGATAGATAGATAGATAGATAGATAGATAGATAGATAGATGTGTGTGTGTGCATGTGTGTGTGTGTGTATCTATAGCTATAGAGAAACATATCTAAACTTTATTGTAGCCTTCTGGGGTGTGAGGGGAAGGGGAAAAGAACAAAGTAAAAGCACACAGCAGAGAACAAAGGAAAACTCACTAGGAAGCAAAGAAAAGATGGACAATTCTCACCATGTGTATTATTTATCATACAGGCTTTTTTGGAAATGAAAATGTATTCTTACATATTTTGAATCCTCTCTTATGTTCTACTATGCACAAAACATGCTTTTTTTCTTACTTTGCATTTAAGATTCAATATTTAAGTTTATGACATGCTTTGTTTCTTTTCCCTCTTCTGTATTTATGTTCTGGCCCTTGAGTCTAAAATAAGATTAAAAAATGAAGAAAAACAAGTGACCTGGAAAATTGGTCAAAAAGAGATAATTTAAACACTGTTAGACATCCTAAAAGCCATGATTTAAAAAAAGAGCCTGGAAATGATATTTCAAGAAATTATTAAGGAAAACTGCCTAAAACTAAAGGGTAAAATAAGAGCTGAAATAACCTAGCAATCATCTCTTGAAAGAGATCCCAGGAATATTATAGCCAAATTCCAGAACTCTTATGTCAAGGAAAAAAATACTGGAAGCAGAAAGAAAAAAAAAACAATTCAAATATCATGGAGCCACAGTCAATATTTCAGCCTTTAGCAGCTACATTAAAGAATATGAGGACTTGAAGGATAATATTCTGGAAGGCAAAGGAGCTAGGGTCACAAAAAATCACCTACCCAACAAAATTGAATTGAGGGGGAGAAACGGAAACCCAATGAAATAAAAGACTTTCAAGAATTCCTGATATAAAGAACAGAGCTGACCAGAAAACTTGCTTTTCAAATACAAAACACAAGAGAAGCACAAAAAGGTAAACAGAAAGAGAAAACATAAGGGGTTAAATAAGGTTAATTTGCTGGCATCCCTGCATGGAAAGATAATACTTGTAACTCTTAGGTTATTTTTCACTATTAAAGTAGTTAGAAGGAGGATGCATAGACAGAGGGTGTAGAGATAACTTGACTTTGATGGGATGATATCCAAAAAAATAGGAGGGTGACAAAGAGGATTGCACTGGGAAAAGAGGGAAGGGAGAGGCAGAATGGGGTAAATTATCTCAGATGAAGAAACATGAAACACCTAGTATGGTTGAGGAAAAGAATTTTTGAGGGGGAGGAGGCATCACTTGAACCTTATTCTCATCATGTTTAGCTCAAAGATAGAAGAGCACACATTTAGATGGGCACAGAAATCTTTCTAACCCTATAAGAGGCAAGGGGGATAATAGAAGTGGATGGACTGATAGAAGGGAAGGTGGATTAGGGCAGATGGTGGTCAGAAGCAAAGTCATGGTGAAAAGGAATAGAATAAAAAGAGAGAGAGAGAGAGACACACACACACACACACACAGAGAGAGAGAGAGAGAGAGAGAGAGAGAGAGAGAGAGAGAGAGAGAGAGAGAGAAGGATAACTAGGGGAAAACAGGATGGAAAGAAATACACAATAATCACTACTGTGAATGTCAATGGATAAACTCATCCATAAAACTGAAGCAGATAGCAAAGTGGATTACAAAACACAATGCAACAATATCATGTTTACAAGAAAAGCATTTGAAACAGAGAGACACACAAAGAATAAAGATAAAGACTGGAGAAGACTCTATTATGCTTCAACTGAAGTGAAAAAAGTAGGGGTAGCAATCATGATCTCCAACAAAGCAAAAACAAAATTAAATCTAATAAAAAGAGATAAGAAGGAAACTACATCTTACTAAAAAACATCATAGAAAATGAATCATAGCAATACTAAACATAAATGCACCAGATAGTAAAGCATCCCAGGTTTTTAAAAGAAAAGTTAACTGAGTTTTGCAGGAAATAGTAAAACTAGTAAGGAGCCACATCTTTCCCCTCTCAGAACTAGATAAATGTAACCAAAAAGTAAACAAGAAAGGAATTAAGGAGATGAATGGAATTTTAGAAAACTTAGATGTGATAGACTGCCAGAAAAACATTGAATGGGGATAGAAAACAAATATTTTTTTTTTCCTCAGTGGCACCTACAAAAAAAATTGACCACATGTTAGGGCATATGTAACACCAATACTGCTGGCAGCTGCTGTAGACATGTAAGGTCAATAACACCAGTATACAGGAGGGCTGCTACTGTGGGTTCTTTGATCTGCTTTTCTAAGTAAAGCAACTTTAAGAGGTTTACAATATCACTTTAATTAAACATACATGTATCATTCACTTAGTTCAAGGGAAAAAGTTTTTGCCCTGAACTTCAGAGAAAACACAAACAGAAATTACAAGTAGAAATTGTAAACAGAGAAAATAACGCAAATCAACAGACGGCTTCTAACTGTCTGACCATAACAATACAAATAGTTACCAGAGAGAAAAGCACTAACATCTGGGTTTTCAAAGCCATGGGGCTCCTTAAGAACTACCCAGAGTCTCCACACAAAGACTCTTCCAATGAGTGAGCAAAATACTAACATCTGAGTATATATACACTTTTTCAGCATCAGAGGGCATCACAACCATGTGATTCAAACTCATGTGACTTAGGCTTTCTTATGACTTAAGCAGGTCATCAAAGACTCTTGATTGAAACAAGGGCAAGACACAAAGGCACTTGATTGCCTTAGTGCTTGTAATGGCAAGCAAAGTGAGACTTTTTGTTATCTTTTGTTTTGGAATGCTTCTCAGCACTAAGGCAATTAAGTGCCTTTGATGTGTCTTATCTTTGTTTCTATCAAGAGTCAAAGATTGGAAACAGTATATATAACCTGGTGCTAGTCATGATTAAAGATCTTTCCAATATCCTTTTCCTGAATAGATGCTAAGCCTCAGGCCTACACTCTTTTGCTAAGTAGGCAATAGGCCCCAGGGCCCTAAACAAGGTATATATATGCAGGTTAGCATTTTGCTTTGGGGGCTTACTCTTGGGAAGAGTGTTTGTGTGATTTGGCCACAGGAGACCCTGGGTAGCCAGAAGGAGGTGGGGGGTACCCGTTCCAATTTCAATAACCCAAATGTTGGTGCTTCTTTCTCTGGTAATTGTTTATGTAATGTCTTGGTGAAACAGATAGAAGCCTTGTCTGTTGATGTGTGTTTATTTGCTCTGTTTATATAATTTCTACTTGTAATTTCGGTTTGTGTTTTCTCTGAAGTTCAGGGTGCTTATTTTTTCCTCTGAACTAAGAGAATGATATATTGACATATATATATTAAAGTGAGATTGTAAACTCCTCAAAGTGTTTTCCTTAGAAAAGCACACCAAAGAACCTGTGCTAGGATCCCTTCCGTGTGCCAGTGTTATTGGTCTTAACCCCTCACAGCAGCTGCTAGCAACATTGTTGCTACAGTGCTGAAAAGCACTCCAAAAGAAAAAAAAACAACAGCAAAAAGTTCCACTTTGCTTGCCATAACATTCCACCCCTCCAGAATCCTTGGCCTTACAATCTAAATGGTCATGGGTCTTGAAGCAAACAGAGGCATTATACTTTGAGATCATACTCAGGAAACTAAAGCATAACATCCACAGCATAACAAAACATATCATAACAACTTATTAGCAAGGTGGCCACATAGTCTTAAATAAAACATATCCATCAGTAGCATTCCCCAAAATATTTGTTTATAGAAGCAGGGAGTCCCAGGCCAGGGTCTTGTCTAGCACAACATTTCATTCTTAAGGGGTGGCAGAAAATACAAACACCATCCACCCCTAGGTCACCGAAAGTTACAATTTCCTCAGTAAATGCAGAGTGCCCAAGTAAAGTCCTTCTTGAGCGTGTGTCCTCTTCCCCACACTGCTGTTGCAGGCTTCCTCCTGGCACTCAGGTTCAGGCATGCTTTAATGAGCAAAATCCCAACACAAACAAAAAAAGTCCAAATAAAGTTCTATTGGCAGAGTGTCCTTCTCCCCACACTGCTCCACCCCCTGTTGCCAAGTCCTGATGGGTAGCTGGGCAACAAAGCCAACAATGTGGTCCCTTGGGAGTCGAGGTCACTTCCCCCCACCCACCATAGACAACTCCACCCTTCCCCTGGGTCCCCAACCATCCCAGGGAGATGCAGCAAAAAAGCACACAGTACCTTGCTGCAAAGTTTTTATCTTGCCCTGGGGCTAAATTCCAAGCTCTGGGGTTAGTCCTGCAGCAAGAGCTAGAGACTCCTAGCTTCTGCCTGAGTCCCAATGTTCTCACCCAGGCAGTTCTCTACTCCTGCTAGTTCTGGCCATCCCCACCTCCCACAAGCTTGCTTTACTCCCAGAATTGTTGCTCTGACCTCTCTCTTCTGGAGTGCTAGTGGGGTAGGGAGGCAGAAGGAGAGGCTATCTCCTAGTGGCCCTGTTCTGAGTACTGTAATATTAATTAAGTTGGGACTTTTTACTGTTTTATCTTTTAGCACTTATTTAATCAAGTGCCCTTGAAGAGTTTGGCCTTTGTTTCCTTGATTAAATTAGGAGCCCTTGATGACCACCTTGCCTCAAGGGTAAGCCTAGTTTAAATGGGTTTGAGTGACATGTTTGTGACATCAGAGGCTTTTAGACCACATGGGTTTAAGTCGCATTTTTGTGATGCTTTTAGGTTAGGTGGCTGAGTGGCATTTGTGACTCACCTTTGACCCTAAACAAGATATATAAACCTAGAGGCTGGCATTCTCCTCTGGGTCTCTGAGCCACTGGAGAAGTGGCTTGTGACTCTGGGCCAGCCCCTGTTAAGAGCTCCCCAGCTTGTTAACTCAGATGTTGATGAATTCTTGGTGACTATGAATTGTGATCTAGTCTGTTTATATTTTGTATATTTGTAACTGGTTTGTATTTGCTCTGAAGTTCAGGTTGCTGGCTTTTCCTCTTGAACTCAGTGAGTTTATATACATACGTGTGATTAAAGTAAGATTGTTAACCCCCTAACATTACTTTCCTTAGTAAAGCAGATCAAAAGACACTATGCTGGCAGCATTATTGTTGTTGGGCTTGTGCTGGTCTTTCACCCCCATAACAGCTGCTAGCTAAATTGTTACAACAGGTACCTGGCCAACCACTCCTATCACTGCTACTCACCTGTTGTCCCTCAGGCCACTGATGCTCCTGGGGCTCCACAGAATCATAGCCACCAAAACTGGGAAACAATGAACAAGTATCCCAGGCCACACGCTTTCCTTTTAGTTTGCGGATCTATGCCATTTTGTAACAGGAATACTACTGGCAGCTGCTGTGGACATGTAAGGACAATAACTAAACAATATAAACCTAAATAATGAGGGGGTCAAAGAACAAATCATAGAAACAATTAATAATTTCATCAAAGTAAATGACACTTTGATGAAAAGTGAGACAACATGCCAAAATTTATGGGATACAGTCAAAGTCATGTTTAGAGAGAAATTTTTATCTCTAAATGCTTATGTTAATGAAATGGAGAAAGAACAGGTCAAAAATTGGGCATACAACTAAAAAAACCAGAAAAGGAAGAAATTTAAAATCCCCAATTAAACATGAAATTGGATATCTTGAAAATCAAAAGAGAGATTAATAAAAATGAAAGCAAGAAAATCATTGAATTATACATAAAAGTAAGAGCTGGGTTTTGGGGGGGACATAATAAACCACATAAAGCTATAATCATCAAAACAATTTGGTACTGGCTAAAATCAATTGTAAACAACTTGGCTACTCAGATTGATATAATCATAAAAGACAATTCTAAAGGACTCACAATGAAAATGATACTATCTACCTCCAAAGAGAAAACTGATGAATTCTCAGTGCAAATCAAAATATACTTTTCTGTTTGTTTGGGGTTTTTTTGTCCTTTTTTTGACAATGTAGCTTTTATAGAAATAGGTTTTGTGTGATTTCACATGTATAATTGATATATAATCTGCCTTCTCAGTGGGTGAGGGAGTAGTGATAGGGAGAGATAGAAACTGGAACTCAAAATTCAAAAAGAAAATAATATTAAAAATAAATAAAATATTCAAAATTTTAAAATAAATTTTAATTCTCTCCTGAGGGTAGCACTGGTTAGTAGATAGAGTACAACTATTGGAGCCAAGGAATCCTGGGTTCAAATCCTGCTTCAGGTACTCAACATCCATGTGAACAACTCACGTAAGCTCTTTAGACCTCCATTTTTATCATTTATAAAGTCCTAATAATAACATTTTTACCACATTCTCTAACTACAAAATTATAAAGCTCAGATGAGGCAATATTTCTAAATCATTTTTTAAAATGTTAAATTGTTATTTGAATAGCATCAATCATCATTATTATTCACTGAAGAGGTATATATTGTTACTTTGCTCTGGTACTGCTGCTGCTACTCTAAAGGAAGACTTTGTCCAGATGTTAACCACATTAAGAGATAAAAGAAACTAGAAGGTTTCTATTCTAGTTCTGTTCTTCTTACTATTTGTTTTCACACATATTCTAATTTAAGTGATCAGTTTTTACTTTTTAGGTTTTGTTTTTTTTTTCCATTCTACCTGTACATTTGTGTCTGTATATTTAAATAAAGCATGGCACAATAAAGTGTTGAAAGGTAAACATCTGATAAACCCAAAGAATCCAGCTTCTTGGATAAGAACTCACTATTTCACAAAACCTGCTGAGAAAACTGAAAAATAGTATGGCAGAAACTGGGCATAGACCAATATTTTACACTGCATGCCAAAATAAAGTCAAAATGGGTTCACAATTTAGATATAAAGGCTGATACGAAAAGCAATTTGAGGAAGCAATGAATAGGTTACCTGTCAGATTCATGGAGTCAGAAAGAATTTATGACCAAACAGGAGATAGTGTTCTGAAATGCAAAATGGATAATTTTGATTAGGTTAAATTGAAAAGGTTTTGTACAAACAAAGCCAATGCAAGCAAGATTAGGAGGGAAGCTGATAACTGGGAAAGAATTTTTACAACCAGTGTCCTGATAAAGGTCTCATCTCTAAAATATACAAGGAACTGAGTGAAATTTATGAGAATACAAGTCATTCCCCAATTGATAAATGGTCAAAGGGCAGGAAGAGGCATTAAAGATACCTATGGTTATATGAAAAAATGCTCTAAATCACTATTGAATAGAGAGATGCAAATTAAAACAACTCTTAGGTACCACATCTCTCCTGTCAGATTGGCTAACATGACAAAACAGGAAAATTATAAATGCTGGAGAAGATGTGGGGAAATTGGAACAACTAATGCATTTTTGGTGTGGTTGTGAACTGATCCAATCATTCAGGAGAACAATTTCAAACTATTACCAAAGGGCTATAAAAATGTGCATACCTTTGACCTAGCAATGCCACTTCTAGGGCTGTATCTCGAAGAGATCATACAGATGAGAAAAGGACCCATATGTACAAAAATATTTATAGCAACTCTTTTTGTGGTGGCAAAGAATTAGAAATCAAGGGGATACCCATCAATTGGGGAATGGCTAAACAAGTTGTGATATATTAATAGAATGGAATGCTATTGTGCTATAAGAAGTGAGTAACAGGAGGACTTCATAATAATCTGGAAAAATTTATATGAACTGATGCTGAGTGAGGCGAGAAGCACCAGGACAACGTTCTATGCAATTACAAACACATTGTGTCTGTGATGACTACCTCTGATATACCTGGCTCTTCTCAGCAATGCAAGGTTCTAAGACCTAAGTCCAAAAGACTCATAATGGAAAAAGCTATCCACATTCAAAGAAATAATTATGGAGTTTAAATGCAAACTGAAGTAAACGATTTGCTCTCTTTCTCTGTTCTTTTTTTCATTTTTTGTTTTGTTTCTTCTTTCTCGCAGTTCATTCCATTGATTATAATTCTTCTTTACAATTTGACTATTGTTAAAATATATTTAATGCGAAGGTATATGTGGAATCTATATAGGATTACATGCCATCTTGGATGGGGGGAAGGGAGGAGAGGGAGAGGAGGAAAATTTGGAACTCAAAAATTGTGAAACTGAATGTTGTAAAATAAAAACAAATAAATTTAAAAGAAAAAAGAAAGGTAAACATCTCAGTGCACACTCAAGAGCTATAATTTGAGTGAGCATAGGTATGTAGGTCCATAGTGCCCACATGTGGGAATGTACCCTACAACACTATGGCTACTTATGTATATATTCCCGCAACACCATGATCTTTATGAGATCAGAAAACATATTTTCTAAAATTTGTATTTTGCTCAGAACTTAGCCCAGGGTTACTCATAGAAGTACCTTAATAAATATCATAAATATGACACAGAATTTAATATTATATATTAGCCAGGAGGCACATTGGATAAGGTTAGACCCAGAGTCAAGAAGATCCAAATTCAAATCTGGTCTAAAACACTTAATGAGTGTATGACTTTGGTAAGTCTTTTATCTTTTTTTCTGCCTCACTTCTTTCATTTGTAAAGTGGGGTAATAGCACTTTTCTCCCAGGGATGCTGTAGGGGTAAAATTACATAGTATTTGTAAGGTGGGGACAGCTAGATGGTTTATTGGATAGAGTGCTGGGTCTGGAGTCAGGAAGACTCTTCTTCCTGAGATCAAAATCAGACTCAGATACTTACTAGCTATGTAACCCCAGGGAAGTCACTTAACCTTCTTTGCCTTGGTTTCCTCATCTGTACAATGAGATGCAGATGGAAGTAGAAAACTACTCCAGTATTTTTGCCAAGAAAATCCCAAAAGGTGTCATGGAGAGTCAGACACAGCTGAAAAATGACTAACCAACAATTAGTAAAGTGCTTTGCAACCTTAAAGTAAATGGTCACTATTACTACTGCTGCTGCTATCATCATCATCATCTTTATCATCATCATTATTGTAATATTTTAAATGTTGTTCAGATGATTTGACTTAGCAAGATATCACACAAAACTCTGTGCTAGTCCATTTTATCCTCAATTGTGTTTTACAGCTTTTTAAAGGAATATTATGAGTAATTATACTGTATTCTTTTCTCTACTACATTTTGTCTATCTGGTATCTTTAATAGGAAGACTGTTAATATAAAAATGATTATGCTTCAATACAAAAGTCAGATAAAGTGTCAACTTAATTTTCATTAAGCAGAGATCGTGTGTTAAGAATAACTCATTTAGGGGGCGGAGCCAA
>CM053627.1:187577995-187596493 GCA_028646595.1 Phalanger gymnotis | reverse complement strand
AAAAGTCAGCACCCTGGACTTCAGAGTATGTACAAACAAATTGAAAGCATACATTACAAACAAACCAAATACAATTCACAGTTACCAAGAAACCATCAACATCTGGGTTGATGGGAGGCTCTTTCAGTGGCTACCCAGAGTCTCACACCAACACTCCTCCAGGAGTGAGAGTCTCAAGCAAATAGCTCTGCTCTATCTTTTTATACACTCTTTGGATGTCATCAAACATCATCTGAGTGACCAGAATTTAAGTGCATACTTTTGGCTCTGGTCTTAGCAACTTCCCTTAGGGCCTCAGGGCTTCATGTTCACATCTGCTTAGCACCTAGTAGATAGGGGTTTGGGCCCAGGGCTTTGCACTTAGTAAGGCTCAATCAAAGACATTTAATTGATTTAGTATTCTAAAACAGTAAAAAAATCCCAACTTAATTAATATTAGATACCCAACTGAGTGTGTATGTTATTCCCTCCTTAAGCCAAATTCAATGAGAGCAAGATTCACTCAATCCCTTTCACCTTCCCCCTCTTCCCTTCTATTATAACTGCTTTTTATTGCCACTTTTATTTGAGATAATTTACCCCATTCTGCCTCTGCCTTTCTCCTTCTCCCAATATATTCCTCTCTCATTCCTTAATTTTATATATATGTATGTATGTATAATATCATCCCTTCATATTCAACTTGTCCTGTGCCCTCTGTCTATATATATATATATATATATATATATATATATATATGCATATTCTCTTCAACTACCCTAATACTGAGAAAGGTGTGATGAGTTACAAATATCATCTTTCCATGTATGAATCTAAACAAAATGGTTCAACTTTAGTAAGTCCCTTATCATTTCTCTTTCCTTTTTGCCTTTTCATGCTTCTCTTTACTCTTGTGTTTGAAAGTGAAATTTTTTATTCAACTCTGGTCTTTTCATTGAGAATGCTTGAAAGTCCTCTATTTTATTGAAAATCCATATTTTGCCCTGCAGTATTATCCTCAGTTTTGCTGGGTAGGTGATTCTTGGTTTTAATCCTAGTTCCCTTGACCTCTGGAATATCATATTCCAAGACCTATGAACCCTTAATGTAGGAGCTGCTAGATCTTGTGTTATCTTGATTGTGTTTACACAATACTCATTTTTTTTTTCTTTCTGGCTGATTGCAGCATTTTCTCCTTGACCTGGGAACTCTGGAATTTGACTACAATATTCCTAGAAGTTTTCTTTTTGGGCTCTTTTTCAAGAGGTGATTGATAGATTCTTTCAATTTCTATTTTCCCTTTTGGTTCTAGAATATCAGGGAAGTTTTCCTTTATAATTTCTTGAAAGATGATGTCTTGGCTCTTTTTTCAATCATGGCTTTCAGGTTGTCCAGTAATTTTTAAATTCTCTTTCCTGGATATATTCTCCAGGTGAGTAGTTTTTCCAATGAGATATTTCACACTGTCTTCCATTTTTTCATTCTTTTGGTTCTGTTTTATAATTTCTTGATTTCTCATAAAGTCACATGCTTCCACTTACTCCATTTTAATTTTTACGGCGATATTTTCTTCAGTGGTCTTTTGGACCTCCTTTTCCATTTGGCTAATTCTACTTTTCAAGGCATTCTTCTCTTCATTGGCTTTTTGGAGCTCTTTTGTCATTTGGGTTAGTCTATTTTTAAGGTGTTATTTTCTTCAGTATTTTTTGTGTCCCCTTTAGCAAGTTGATTTGTTTTTCATGATTTTATTGCATCATTCTCATTTCTTGTCCCGATTTTTCCTCTATTTCTCTTGCTTGCTTTTCCAAATCCTTTTCTGAGCTCTTCCATGGCCTGAGACCACTTCATATTTTTCTCGGAGGCTTTTGATGTGGGAACTTTGACTTTGTTGACTTCTGGCTATGCGTTTTGATCTTCTTTATCATGAAAAAAAGAGTCTATAGTCTGAGTCCTTTTACACTGCTTGCTTATTTTCCTAGCCAAGTATTTGACTTTTGAGCTTTTGTCAGGGTATGACTGCTTTCAAAGTGGAGAGTGCTTTGTCTCAAGCTTCAGGGGCTTTGCACTGCTGTTTTCTACTACTTCTATTCTGAGGTCTTATGATGCTCCTCTCCTGGCCTGTGCTCTGACCTTTGAGTGCAGGCACTCCTTTCTGCCTTGTAACCACCAATAGGACTCCCTCTTATCAGCCACCACAAAACTCTGCCACACCAGCACTCCTCCTCCCCCAGGAACCTTCAACCAGGTCAAGGACCCAAATCCAAGCAGGGCAAAGCAAGAGAACCTTGATTCAATGCCAGCAAAGTGATCTCTGCCTCCCACTCTGATCAGCCACTTGCTTCCCCCCACCATGTGGGCCTGGGGCTCTGGAAGTAGTAGCTGTTGTTGCTGCTGCTGCTGCTGCTTACGCTCCTCTTGGTGCTGCTGTTGCTGCCACCACTGCATCCCCCACCATAGCTCCAGGGCAGTGGCCACACCTTGTACTTCCCTGACCTAGATCCAGCAGTTTTCCTACTGACCTGCTCCACTGTCTTTGGCATTTGTGGGTTGAGACGTCTGGTAACTGTCACAGCTCAGTGATTCAGGGCCCTGAGGCCTGCTCTGCCAAGTCTACTCTGACCTGGTCTGTCCTGGTGCAGCCCACATAGGGCTGTGCTCCACTCCTAGCACAGTGCGATCGACTGTTCTCAGCGACCATCAAGGCAGTCTTGGGCTGGAGACTTGTTTCCCTCAATTATTTTGTGTGTTATGTAGCTCTAGAACCTGTTTAGAGTCATTTTTACAGGTGTTTGGAGGGATTTGGAGGAGAACTTAAGCGAATCCCTGTTTTCAAGCCACCATCTTGGCTCTGCCCTTCCAGTGGTTCACTTTCACTTCCAAATTAAATATTCTATTTGGTCTTCAAAGCCTTTCATGACCTACCTTTTGCACTTGCCAAGGGCCACACAGTTAGCAAGTGTCAGAGGCTGGATTTGAACTCAGGTCTCTATGACTCCAGGCCTAGCACTCTATCCACTGCACTATCTAGCTGACCTATGGTTGAGTTGAGTGATATTTGTTTGACTTGCTGCCACTATCATATTTTTCCCTTTTAATTTCATAAACCATATGGTTTATTTGACCTTACATCACCTCTGAATATTATTGACCATCTCCTCCTTCTCCTGGATACTCTCTTCTCCTTATATTTTCCAAACACTGATCTCTGCTGATTTTCTTGCTACCTTTCTGGCCGCTTTTTCAGCTTCCACTGTTAGCTCATCATCTATCCCTTCTCCCCAAGCATTCGTTTCCGCAAGACTTTGTTCTCAACCCTCTTTTCTTTATGCTCTCATCTCGAGTGATCTTGCATACTCTACTGGTTTCAGTGATCATTTCTTTGCATCTAGTTCTTAGAACAACATCTCTTAAACTTCCTATCTTAAACTCCAGTTTGATATTGCTATTCGAATATTAGATATCATCACCTGGATGTCCACAGTGTTACATTAAACAGTGTCTAATGTGTGTCTAAGCGTCTAACTGTCTAAGCATGCCCAACCCACACATTTCCCTGTTTTATAACAACAACATTAACAACAACAAAAATACTTATTATTATTATTTCCTTTATCAAATCATCTAAGAGTTTTATTTATCTTGGATTCTTCTCATTCCGTCATCATCTCTCTGTTTTCCTCTCAGCTCCTATCACATGCAATGGGTTCCCAAGTTGTATAATTGCACAACTTTTGTCTCATTCATCCATTTACTTTAGGTCTTCATAACATCTTCTCTACACTATTGCAATGGATTCTTAATTGGTATCCAACTCAATTAATTCATCTCCAATTTCAGTGTTTCCACTCTGTCCTCCCTCCCCTGAGCAGCAGCATGAGTAGAGAATTGGCCTATCAATAATGGTGGATATAGAGTTGGCCTTATAGTCAAGAAGATCTGGGTTCAGTTACTGACTCTGATGAAATTATCCTGGACCTATCACTTGACCTCTGTATCCTATGCAAATATTAAGTTTCTGAAATCATAACTTCATGCTAAGAACAGATGAACAAAACAACAGCAATAAAAATCCTGCTAATGGAAAGCATTAGGAAAATGTAAATGCTCAAAATGTGATTAAAAATATCTATAACCTTCACTTCCAGAGTTTTGATTAAACTCTAAAACAGTAGCTATCAAAACTGTCTGGTTTTGGCTAAAAATAGAAACAAAGATTAATGGAAAAGATAAGGTAGTCCGCAACTAAAAATTAATGCTCGATAAATTTAAAAACCTTCGTAAGGACAGGGACTACACCTCATGCTTCTTATTCAACTAATAGTTCCTGTTTGTGGACTAACTCTCTTTGTACAATCTGAGTCTCAAGGACATATCGCTTGTGTCACTTCTCATTTATGTCTCCATTTACAGGCTATGAAAGAGACAAGGCAAATAATATTTAGTGTCTCCACAACAAGATAGATACAATGAGAATATCCTTGCAGAAAATATTTGAAAGGAATAAATGGGTTTTGCTGACAAATTTTAGACTGAGAGGTGGAGAGATGAGAAGTTGCTACTCTGTCTAATGTTTGTGAATTACCAAAAACAAAAAAAGCACACAAGTAATCCTCCTTTCCAAAAAAATAACTCAGGCAGACCAACTTTGTTCTTAAAGGTTCTCCTTTGATGCTGCTTCTCCCATCTTTGTATTATGATCGTATATAACAGACTTCATGGAAATAAATTTATTTAGTGATTCTCCAAAAAGCAACAAACATGCGGTATCACGAATCAATAACAGCATTTTCCAGTGCCATGAGTTAGGTTCTGTGCAAAATCCAAGTGAAGGAGAAAGTCACTATTATCAGACAGGTTTTACAGATGACCTTTTTTGGGTGTCATATTGAGGTGTTTGCATCAAGCCCTAGATCACTACGAGGTCTTCTTTATGAGACTGATGGTCAATCAAATGATAGTAAACTAGACAGCCTTACAAGAAATTTTGTTTAATGAAATGCTTTGTTTTTTGTTTTATTTTTTTTCTTAAAATTTATTAATTTATTTTTAGCTTACAACAGTTTTTTTTCCCTTTGGTTTTAGAAGGCAGAAATAGTCCAGGTGGTGTGGGAGATAGAGTTCTGGGCCTAGAGTCAAGAAGACCTGAGTTCAAGTTCAGTCTCAGACACTTACTAGCTGTGTGTCTTTGGGCAAGTCACTTAATCAACTGTTATGCCTCAGTTTCCTCAACTGTAAAATGAATATAACAATAACACCTGCATCTTGGGCTTGTTGTGAGAATCAAATAAGATATTTATAAAGTGATTAGCACAGTGCCTGTCACAGAGTAGGCAATATACAAATAACTAAATATTAACTAGGGTTTACAGGTTCAGGCAGAAGTGAAAAATACAAGCTTGATGTCAGGGAAGCAAACTTTAAAAGTTAAAGATATCTAAAAGTAGAATGCAATACTTCAAGACGAAGTGTGTTTCCCTGTATTGGAGGCCTTTAAACAAAGAATTGGTGGTCATTTTGAGGCTATATTATAGGGAAGATTCTTTTTCAGGTATGGATTGAACTATATGGTCACTGAGGTTCCAACTCTGGTGTTCTTATGATTCTATTCGTCCTTCAATATTTATGTCTTAGACACTACAAGAGCTCTAGAAAATATAAAAAGAATAAATCAGGTTAGATTTGAGTTTGAAAAATGGGCAATCCTTTCTTTGATCCCATGCTGTTCACTGCCACAAAACTCCATCTTTTTAATGCAAGTATTATGCAGGTGATGCTATATGATCATGATTCATGGAGTGCCCATGATCTTAGAAAAATTAATACTGCAAGGTAGGCCGAATTCTGAGAACAGATGCATGTACAGAAAGCGGCATGAGAGCTATCTCCAAGGATACATCCTCTTGAATAAAAGAGAAACCTGGTACCATGTAGTATTCAAAGCAAATAATAACAAGTGCTCTCCTGGTGTGCAGTTAGTTGGAACGATGGATAGAGTGCTATACTTAGAATAAGGAAGATCTGAGTTCAAATCTTGACTCAGTCACTAGCTGTGTGGCACTGGGCAAGTTACAATAGCTGCCTCAGATTTCTCATCTGTAAAATAGGAGAATAAATTTGTTTATGAGACCAAATAATATAGCAATACATAAGGCATTTTTTCAGATAATGAAGTACCCTATAAATACCAGCTTTTGTAATTATTTGATATTCTTATTAAAAGATCTGGAGAAATGCCTACAGACTATTTGGTTATATTCTTTATAAGAAGATTCCTGGACAGAACTCAGAATGGACTGCAAAGGATGAGAGGGTAATGATCTGTACCAATGGCATTAATCTGCATCCATGCCTATAAAATGAAAAGATGAAGTTTTGAAATATATCACCACAACATATCCTTCAAAGAAACTCAAAGCAGTAGGAGTCTCAATCTTATAGGCTTACATATTTAATCAATTCAAATATTGTGGCACCCTGGTCAGCCAAGATAATCAATCAATCAATTACTTCAGGTATTCGATCTGGAGGAATTTTGCATTGATTGAATTTGCTTTTGCAATGTTTGAACTAGTTTCTTTTTTGTCATAAATGTCATTTATTAAACATTTAAGTTTACAAATTAATGTGCACCAATTAGCAGTATTGATTTAGTTGGAGAGTATTGCACCTTCTCCAAGCAGCATAACGAGACCCTCCAATGGCATGGTAGAATTTGTGACCCTTTCCAAGACCCCAACTCTTTCAGCCAGCTGAGGTAAGCCCTCGCATCTCTCCGTGTTTGTACACTGGCTTAGCCATCCATTGAGTGGCAGGGTTTTGTCTAATAATGGATGATTAAGAATAACCTCAGAGAATTTGTAGGCTGAATCTTCACCCACCCAGTATGAGTTCAACACTCTTAGGGCCCCACAGTGGCAGCCCGTACATCCTTCTGCTACAGTCTGAAGGCTCCTGACAAACTTCAGCTGATTGACACCACGATGTAAAGGTTTACCATAGGTTGCACCATTGGGACCTGGAGGCTTTTGGCCACCATGCCTAACTCAAATATGGTAGATGACATAATCTTGCTAGGCCTTGTAGTCCAGCCTGCTAGCTTTGTTGTGTCTGGTGTGCCTGGGAAGATACTGGCAGCAGCGCACGCGTAGCAGGGACCACATGACATCCTACTGTTTCTTCCTTCACAGCTCCTGGATGTACTCGTAGGCCCCCATTCTGCCTCATACCTAGCCTGCCTGAAGGCTGCCACTCACCAGGAAGTGAACTAGTTTCTATAGGTACACATGATATCCTAGGAAGAGTTAATATACATGTCAGTGTCCCTCAAAATGCTTAGCTATCTCACTGATGTAGAGCCTGCTATAATTTATTATAAAATTTTATTAAAACTCATTTTCAGTCTATCGTATGATTTATTTCTTTTTTAGTTGGATATGAGTTACAGAGGCAGTATGTTATAGTAAATAGAGATCCAGCCTTCAAAGGAGATCTGAGTTCAAGTGTGTGGTATATGTGTATTCACATGCACGAATGTATGTGTGTGTATACATATCCATATATATGCGTATATATAGGTATGGGTATGTATATGTGTATATGTGTATACATATATGCATATATATATATGTATGTATGTATATGCTTGTGTGTGTGTGTGTATTCCAATATGTACTGGCTGTATGATCCAGGGTATGATCCAGGGTAAGTCACTTAACCTCTTAGTGCTCTAGGCAACCTCTAAGACTCTAAGTTACAAGGAAAGTGTTAACTTGTACTGATAGAAAAGTTTTCTTCACTTGGGAATTCTCTGCACCAACAAAATCAGTGGTCCAGCCCTTAGATATGAGTTAAATGAGTATAGACTAAAACCCTAAGGGACATAAACTTGAAAAGATTTTTACTTATTCAGGGTCAAATGTCATGGCAACATTGGATGTGAACAGAGAGCCTCTCTCTCCTGGCTTCCAGCCGCTGTATTCTTCATTTGGATTATCTTCCCAGCAATATGACGAATAGTTTCCAATACTATGAGTAATGGGAACATAACTGCCTAGGTGTCAGCAGCGTCCTTTTTGGACTAAATAGCCTTTGGGTATACAGGCATTCTATTCAAGGAAAGCATCAGAAATAGAATGACTTTTCTCCCTTCTTGCCCTCTTCACCCCTGTTTGCACGGCTTCCTTCTCTGCTTATTTTATCTTTCCTTTATACGTGCTTTCATTGGGCACAATCAGAAATGCCTCCTTGAAAGGAAAGGATAAATAAAAATGACCCAAATAACTTTTTTTTGAAAGTTTCTCTGCATTTGAGTTTCCTACAAGTGTTTTCCAGGTCTCAGTTTCCTCATTTACAAATTGAAGGAGTTGGCCTAGATAGGCTGTAAAGACCCTTTCACCCTTCTCTATAGGATCCTGTGATCCTTAGGTGTTTGTAAGATGCTCTAATGCATTGTTTTAGAAAAGTTTTATACTTCAAATCTAATATGCTTATGCTTCAGTAATAGGAAATGCCTAAAGTTCTCAGGACAAACTGGGGTCTAAAAGTACTTTTGTCCACTCACTCAGTTGCTCTTGTAAATGTGTCCTTGATTGTTAAATTGGTATTTGCCTATCCCTGGCAATAGAGAATGGCATTAGTCATTTCTGTCCCTGCACATTTTTAATTAGAGGGATGGATACCACACGATCTAGCGTGTGTGTGTTCATTATTCTTGTTACATCTGAGTATTTCCCTGTACTTTCCTTTGACATTAATTAAGTCAGTAAACAAGTCCTATGCAGATATTTAGTTTCAGTTTTTTTTTTCATAGACCAGAGATTTGCTTTGATTGCATGCCATTTGCTCCTTCTGTTGAGTTGGGATGGAGTCTTTGGATTTGCCTGTCTTAGCATTTGTATCACTGTGGGAGGGTTGCGTGCTGTTTATGTGTCCACAGTGAATTGTTTCCTGGTTTGCTTGAATTAGCTCCTGGCACACAACTCAACATTGACTAGGTTATATGCAAGCTGGCATTTGAATTTCACAGGCCCTTAATTTCTTCTAGGCTTTCAATGACAGCTGGAATAGTAGAGCAAATTCTGCCCCAGTATTCATTCATTCAATCACTCACTCATTTGGCAACTATTTATTAAAATTTATTATGTGCTAAAAGCTTTGATAGGTACTTGTGGAAATAAAGATCTAAAACTTGTAGAAGATATGTCCCTTGTCCTCCATGGAGATCACAATCTAATTTTGTTATTTAGTCATTTCAGTTGTGTTTGACTCTTTGTGACCCAATTTGAAGTTTTCTTGGCAAAGATACTGGAGTGGCTTGCCATTTCCTTTTCCAGTGCATTTTGCAGACAAGGAAACTGAGGCAAACAAAGTTAAACGACTTGCTCATATCCACACAGCTAGTAAGTGTCTGAGGCCAGATTTGAAATCAGGAAGATGACTCTTCCTGACTGCAGGCCTGACAGTCTATGCACTGCATCACCTAGCTGCCCACAGTCTAATAGGAGCATAAAATACAAGCATATACTACATGATATTGCACATTGGCATATATCATTTCTGGGTTAGTTGAGGCAGTGTAAAGCAGTATGAAGAATACTAAACTGGGCATCAGAAGATTTGGCTCCTTCCCTTTTTATATTTTCAATGTATATAATAGATCAAAGTGCATGGTAATCTATTGTAGAGTGACCTTAGGTAGGTCACTTTCTGTCTCAAGTCCTCTCTTTCCAGACTAGAAGGAAAGATTTCACAGAAAGTGAACAAACCCCAGAAAGTCAATATATCAAAGGTTGAAGAGTACCCTGTGTGAACTTTGGGGTATCTTTGTTCAAGCTCTTATTTAGTTAGATTCCCAGAAGTCAGCTGATTATTATTTCTCTCTTAGAGTTCTAGATGTAACACTGAGGAGTCAGTGGTAATTCTCAATGCCATTAGATTGAGATCTCACAAATGTGCTCTTCGTCAACATTATATTACACAATCAACTAGTATTTATTAAGTGCCAGCTATGTGCCAGCCAGATTTGAGTAGCTTTTAGAAAGGAATATTTATTAAGGTTGAACAAGAAAAATAGTTGGCACAAAGCAACCTCCCTTGCCCCTCCTCAATTCTGCAACACACCCACCCATAAGTACATTTAGCATTCAGGGAAAGTGGGCACATGATTAGGAAGCACATATGGGAAAAGGGCAACTCACAGATCCTGGTTATTGGAAGATTTTTTTTTCCTCCACAGGTTATTCAAGAATCTCTGCCTAGGTATTAGGAAGTCTCTTTGCTGGTCTCCTTGTAAAGGCATGAATCCAATCTGTTCTTGGCTCCTGATGATTCAGACATTGCCACCAGTTGATCCAAGAGCACCATTTAGGACACTAATAGAAAGAGAGAAAGTCCAACCCTTCTAAGCTATAAGGGACTCCACAGAACAGATGGAGAAGGGAGGAAGAGGAGTAAAGGCCAAAGACAATGCCTCTCTCTACTGCCCAGATCATTACTCCCAAGGAATCTACTAGAAAGCCTTGCACTTCAATTTCTAGAATTCTTTCCCCCCATATACATTCCAGCTAAATTGATGTTTTAATAAAGACATAAAAAAAGCTTAAAGGAATGATCACAGTTATTCAGTCATGTCTGACTCTTCATGACAAAAGTACTGGTGTGGTTTGCTATTTCTTTCTCCAGTGTGTCCCCGTTTTACAGATTAGGAACTAAGCCAAATAGAAGTTAAGTGACTTGGCCAGGGTCACACAGGTAGCAAGTATGTGAAGCTGGCTTTGAACTTAGGTCTTTCTGAGTCAAGGGTCAGTGCTTTTCTGCCACAGAGGAAATCCTACGTCTAATTAGGACAAAGCTATAATGAGAGTTTTACACAATCTCAAATCTTTTTATTCATCTATTTGGTTGAGCTACTCTTACCTGGTTAAAGTATCAGAGCTAAAATAGGGTGGGATGGTTTAAGCCTCATCCCAATGGAATAAATATGAAATTATTATTGAAGTACTAAAAATTAAAGCTTCCTTTCTCTTGATTTTAGCTTATCTTGATTTTGCTTATCTGTCTTTAGGTCACTCACTGGAAAAGAATGTGAATTCCTTGAGGGCAGGGTGTAATCTTCTATTTTTTTGTCTTTATATTCTCTGCACTTATCATAACACCTTGTACATAGGAGGCACTAAATAAATGTTTGTTGCATTAAATTAATAATCGAATTGAGGGGATTAATGTAGAAGATTACTCAGCTTTCTTCCAGTTCCATAATTTTCTGTTTTGTTTTCTTAGCTTAGGTGATTACAGCATATATAACTGGTTGGTTATTCTAAAATTGAGGTCCAGGACTCAAATTCAAGAAACATTTATTAAATATGTAGGGCAGCTGGATGAGTGGAGTGAATTCTTACCACCTATACAGATAAATGCAAGCATAGGAAATAAAGAACTGAGAAGGTGAATAGTACTTTGAAGCAGCTATACTTTTGGGGTTTTGTCTTTTGCTTCTTCCATTCTCCAGCACATTTTCACATGAAACAAACAAACGAACAAAAATCTAGAGTTGAGAGAAGTAATGCTAGCACTTGTGGTGGAGGTCGGTTGGGAAGGAACCATGAAAGCCAGAATATCCCTAGTACTCTAAAATATTTACCAAGTGATAGCATTTGGTAATTAAAAGTTTAGTTGAGTTACAAAGTTTTTCTAATCTTAAACCAAAAGCAGTCTTGGGAAAGAGAGCATGTCCCTGATGAGAAAGAGGGAGAAGGTTCAATGATAGACTTAAATCTGGTAGGTATAACTTAGCCATCTGTTTGTTCTGTGTTCCAGAAGAACTTAGTCCCTGGATGAGCAAAATCTTCCTCTGTAGAGGAAATAAAAGAAAAGGTTAATCATAACCAAGGTTCTGAGAACTGAGATATACTTCTTTTGGGGAGAAAAGCAGTAAATAGTCTTTCTCAACCGTCACTTTGAGAGTATGATCGTCTTTGGAAAAGAGCAGACCTTTAAGTCTTTGGGTTTTAAATAAAAAGAGAATTGATTGAATCTGTTATTCCTTTTATGGGGAGAGATAACACCCAAGCTGAGGACTTCAACTAAAGTCTAAACTTGGAAGTAAAGAGAAACTCTTCAACCTTATACTCAGTGGAGACAGCTCTGGCAGTGACCATCAGGGACTACAAGGACTCATTAGAACAGCATTTAACAGTGAGCACATGAGAACAGAAGGGAACAGTGTCCAATAGGCACAACAAGATGACATCACTGGGAGGCATTGCCAGCCTTGAAACCTTGGAGGCATGAATTGAACCTTCAAACATGTGCTTTTGCCATATTTATCATTCGTCTCCCATGTGTGAGTGTCCCTCCATAGATGCACTCTGACCATGTGTGTTCCCTATATATGTCCCTACCCTATATGTGTGTTATCTAGATATATCCACTCTTCCCAATGATCTTGTTTTAACTTGTAGAAAGTGTGTCCTAGATGGTGTTATAAATGCTCAATGATTATCAAAATCTACTAAATATCTTGGTTTTGAACTGTATCCTCTTTTTGAGTGGTAAAAGGAAACCAATCATTTAGTGGATGCAGACTCACAGAGTGCAGAGTAGCTTCTTTGGGTGGAAATGACTTTGGAGTGAGTAGATGTGATTCCAGGTGTAGTAAACATGCCTGTGATCCTTTATCTGAGGGGTCCTTTTGTTGATATGAGTACTGCCCCAGTATTTCAGGATCCAGATGAGAGTGGCACTAGACCTTCATTTGAAATGTCAATATTTTTCAGCACTAAGAAAGGGGAAACCAACATTAACAACCTGAAAAAGTCTGTTGTTCCTTGGTGTTATAAAGGTATACATAAAGGAGAAGCTACAGACAGCAGAGAACGTTCATTAACTTAATTTGCCATCAACATTATTTTTTCCCATATGGATAAAACATTATCAGGTGTTATGGGATCATTGCATTTGACCTCCAAGTCTGGTGAAGCATAAAGCTAGTCCATGATATATAATAAGCATTTTCATGGTGTTTTAGATTTTCTTTCTAATTTAACAGAACCTGTGGGGTTGAAAAAGTAGGAGATTAAATCAGTTTACAATCCTGTCTTAGGGAACCACATTTGGTCATCATGGTTATTACTCTAGACAACCATATGCTCATAGTTTTCTAAGGGTCATCCTATGAGACTAAGCTTGGTCACATGATTGACTATAGTATTTTTGGACATCTGTTTACATATACAGAGCCAAACAATTCTGAATTACTACTTTCGCCTTCAAATTATTCCAGCAAGTGGGTATTCCAAAACAATTGCAATTACAGAGTGGACATTACTTTGAGGGAAACGGTTCATTCAGTTAATCATTTGATTCAATTAAAAGGAGATGGGCAAAATTTGCCTTAGGGAGAAATGTCACGTTCTGAACCTCAGAGCTATAGTTTTGCTTCAGATATAACAGAAATGGGTATTGCATGCCACAGAATTATAAAATTTCATTGGTAAAAAGGGTCTTCAGTGTTGAAAAAGACCTAGGTCAATTCCATTCCTGTGACAAGATTTCTCAATTAGTGGCCAATCTGCTTCTGCTAAATACCTCCCATAATGCAATATTTCAAAAAAGTGTGTGTAGATTAACTTCTTTCAAGTTCCAACTAGAACCCCACCTTTCCAAGAAGCCTTTCCAGATCCCCATTGATACTAGGGTCTTTTATCTGAGATTGTCTCCAGTTTTTCTGTATAGATCATATATGTACATAGTTGTTTGCACGGTTTCTCTTCCATTATATTGCGGGATCCTTGACATTAGGAACTGTTTTCCCCCTTCATTCTGTCCTCAGTGCTCGACACAGTGCCTGGCACATAATTTGTACTTAATAAATGCTTGTTGACTTGGTAACTTCCAACAACTAACCTTTGCTGAATTAACAGAAAGCTCATAAGCTATAACCTGATAAGCTCAAATTTGATCCCTAATAAACAAATACATAAATTCACCATTTTTAATGGAATACTTGATGGATTATTAAAATGTATCATAAAGAGAAATGCTGGTCAATGAGTGGAAACATGTGCCTGGTTCCTTTGTTGTCCTCATGGATCACTCTAGTCTGGTGAAACCAATGGACCTTTCCTCAGAATAATGATTTAATTGAATAAAATAAACCCTAATATTACAAAGAAAAAACAACTATACTGAAATACAGCTATCGAATTAAAAATTCATGGACCCCCTGAAATCAGGTCTATGAATTCCAAATCAAGAGATACTAGGTTAGAGAATAGCTTGCAATTCTAATTCAAAATTTATCTCCTGCTTTGGGTCATCTACATAAGCCATGCTCCACACCTGGAATACCTTTCCTTCTCATGTCTATTATAACCCTTATCTTCTTTCAAGGATCTGCTTAGGTACTACTTCATCTGTGAAGCTTTTCCTCATCTCTATCTTGCCTTCTCCTCTAGGTTACTATTCTCCCCCTCTTCCTATTACTTTGTGTTGTAATTTTCTACTGTCGTGTTATCATCCCATTAAAATGAAAATTCCTGGAAGACAGGGATTATTTCATTTTTGTACCTTACATATCACATTGCACGTGCCATAAATTTAATACATTTTAATGGATTTGTTGATCAATCAATCAATAAATATTTATTACATGTTTACTATGTGCCAGGCACAGTGTTAAATGCTGGGGATACAGAGAGAGCAGAAGACAGTCCCTTCCCTCAAGGAGTTTACAATCTAATAGGGGAGACAACATGCAAGCAAATATAGAGAAAACAAGCTATATACAGGATAAATAGAAAGTAATGGACAGAGGGAAGACATTGGAATTAAAAGGGGTTAGAGAAGGCTTCCTGTAGAAGATGGGATTTTAGCTAGGACTTTTTAAAGGAAGCAAGAGAGGTCAGTTGTCAGAGTGGATGAGAGAGAACATTCCAAGAGTTGGGAGTAACTAAGGAGAATGCTCAGAGTAGAGAGATGAAGTATCTTGTCCATGGAATAACCAAGCCAATGCCAATGGATTGAAGAGTACGTGTAACGGAGTAAGGTGTAAAAAGACTGGAAATGTAGAAGGGGTCTAAATTAAAGGGCTTTGAATGCCAAACATAAATTTGAATTTGCTCATGGAGGCAATAGGAAGACACTGGATTTTATTGAGTGGGGGTGCTAACATGATAAGACCTGTGCTTTAGGAAAATCATTTTAGTAGTTGAACAGGATACATTAGATTTGGGAGAGACCTGAGGTAGACAGATCTATTTCCTACTTAAATCTGCTAGTCTATGTTTTTCTCAGTGGCTATGAGGGTCTTGGCAATGGAACTATTCAGTGGCTGTCCATAGATAGAAACACTAAGCTTATTTGCCTTTATGATAAAGTCACCAGATTGAAATATTAAGGAATTATTGGAAATACACTATCCCTAGATTGCAGGAATGTACTTAAAAAAGTAAATCATAATGTGTATGTAATATGGAAGACAAGATGGAATAGCATGGGCTGGTAGTTCAATTATGTAGATTTGTAGTTGAATGACTATAAATGAAAAATGCTGATTGATTTTTTTGATGATATTTTAAATGGAGGTTCATTAGTGGCTTGCTGTAAGGTTTTGTCATTAATTTCATCTTGCTTAACATTTTCACCAAAACCATAGATGGAATGCTTATGACGTGCTTATGGCTTATGAAATGCGTGTGGCACAAATATGAGGGTTGGCTATGATGCTAGGAGATGGAATAAGCTACTAAAAAGTACCTGACATATTAGAATAATGAGTAGAATCTAACAAGGCAACATTTAATAAAAATACGTAAAGTTCTGAACTTAGCTTTAAAAAATCATTTTTAGAAATACTGTAAGGTTAAGCAGGATGAAATCTTTTTTTTCTACTGTTTTCTCTTTCAGAACGCTTATGTAATCAAGTGCCTTTGATGAGAATGACCTTTGTTTCTTTTATTAAACCAGGAGCATTTGATGACCTGCTTACCTCTAGGGAAAGCCTAGTTTACATGGCATGTTTGTGACACCCTTTGACCCTGAACAGGGTATATAAACTCAGAGGCTAGCGTTTTGTTTAGGGCTCTCGCTCACTGAAAGAGTGTTGGTGTGGAGACTCTGGGTAGCTACTGGAGCCACCTGGCTTTGAAGAAAACTCAGATATTGGTGCTTCTCTTTTTTTGTAACTATATATGCGATGTCTCGATCAGACAAAGCCTATCTGTTGAATTGTGTTATTTGATCTGTTGGCATTTTCTGTTTGTAATTTTGATTTGTATTTGCTCTGAAGTTCAGAGTGCTGGCTTTCCCCCATGATCTAAGTGAATGATATATGTATGCTTGATTAAAGTGAGATTGTTAACCCCTTAAAGTTGCTTTCCTTAGAAAAGCAGATCAAACAACCTGGGCTAGCAGCAGCTATTGTTGCTGGTCTTGTTGGGTCTTACATCCCTACAGCAGCTGCTAGCCACATTGTTGTTACAAATACAGAAATTTTTAAAAAAATAGACATGTGAAAAAAGATGTCAGGAGCTTTGTTTACCATAAACTTAATATGACTTAAGAGTGTTGTGTCCACAACAAGAAGAGATGTTCCATTATCCTCTGTATTGGTTGAACTACATGTATAGAAGAGCTGGGAGATGTTAGGAGTATGCCCAGTTGACTTTCTTTAGCAATGTCCTAATTACAATTTTACACCTCTATTTGGAAAGGTTCACAATAACATTCTCCTTCCCTCTTCACTTCCAAAGAGAATAATAGGCTTTGGGAAAAGGGATGACAATGTGTCAGGTGATTTGGATTGAAGAGAAACTTTCTGTTGTCAATAGGGTTGGGAATTCTCTCTTTAAAACTGGCCTATTCTTAATAGGACAGCATCCCTAATAACTTTCCAATCTGAAATAGAGATTGCAATTCAAAATATATGATTTTTATACCCAATTTTCAAGACGAGTGATGGGGAGTATAGGGCAAATAACTGGCAGGAAGACTGAATTCTGCTCGACAGAAGAAAGGACTTTTTAACTATTACAGCTGTCCTAAAATGGTGCTAGTGACTTCTTTAACATCAAAACATTTAAGAAACATAAATTGGATACCCTTCTATCAGGCATGTTGAAGAGGGGATTTTTCCATGGATGATAATTGACCAAGATGACTTAAGTCTTCTTCTAAATTCTAAGATTCTAACATAAATTTTAAATTGAAATAAATAGATATTACAATTACAATCAATTCAGGTCTTGAATTCATGTCTATCGCTTCCCAACAAGGACTAGATTTTGAACTCCTAATTAGGTTCTTCCTTTGACCTACTAGGTGACCTTGAACAATCAGGCAACTCTCTAAGCTCAGTGGTTTTACACAAATCCAAGTAGGGAAGATCAGAAAGCTAAAGGGTATTGTGAGACATTGAAATCCTAGAACAAAAGTGATCCTGGATCTACTGAAGTAATTCTTTCAGAGTCATATTTTAGCTTCTATTTTAGTCACAAAGCACTGTCAGACTACAAAGACTTTTGGAAAAGATGTCACCATAAATGAAACCACTGGCAATATATCAATAGCTTCATTCTCACAAAGAACAGCATGATCATAAAATTTAAAGCTAGAAAAGACCGTAGAGATCATCAAGATGAACCCTTTTACTTTACAGATGGGAAAACTGAGGTCCAAAACTATTAAGTGACTTTTTCAAGGTCACAAGGTAGTAACAGAACAAGGAATTAAATTCATATCCTAAAACCCCAGACTTAGAGCTGTCTATAGTACATACACTCCTACTCCTGTTTAACTGATGACTTTTTTTTTGGAAGGGGGAAGGCAGGGTAATTGGGGTTAAGTGACTCACCCAAGGTCACACAGCTAGTAAGTATGTCAAGTGACTGAGGCCAGATTTGAACTCAGGTCCTCCTGACTCCAGGGCTAGTGCTCTACTCACTGTGCCCCTAACTCATGACTTTTAATAGCCTAGTTTATCCACATCCTTGACAACACCAATTCTCAGAATTACATGACCTCCAATAGAAAGGTTGTAGTGTGAGTACAGTTTCTTATCCTTCCACTGTGTAATTCACCTCACTCATATGAAACCTTCTTTTTAATCTTCCTTGTAAGCTCTAGTGCCCTGACCCTTTTCTGAACTTTAATCCATTTCTAAGGATTTTTCAAGTCATTTGGTATTGGATAGTCTTAATGGTTCAAAGCATAAATAAACGAAATTGATTCTTTGTACACTGTAAGTACTTTGTAAGCCATGAAATACTAAATAAGTTTGAGTTGCTAATAAAAAGAAATTTGTATATTATTTTCTAATAGGGTTCTTTATCCTTTTTTCTGAATGGAGATTATCTTTCTCAGCATCTCGTATATAGGCCTAAGACTATACAGTTTGATATTTTTTTTTACTTTTTTAAATTTTTTTTATTATCTAATATATTTAGTTTGCGGCGTTGATTTTCACAGGAGTTTGAATTACAAATTTTCTCCCCATTTCTACCCTCCCCCCCACTCCAAGATGGC
>CM053627.1:187566908-187577495 GCA_028646595.1 Phalanger gymnotis | reverse complement strand
TGCTTGGAATAATAAGGTATTAATAAATGTATTTTGCATTCCATTCTGTTACTGTAATGGAATACTATTATGGGCAGCTAGGTAGCATAGTAGATAAATTGCCAGGCCTAGAGTCTGGAAGACTTATCTTTACTAGTTCAAATCTGGACTCAGACACTTACGAGCTATATGACACTGGATAAGTCACTTAACCCTGTTTGCCTTAGTTTCCCTTATCTATAAAATGAGCTAGAGATGGAAATGGCAAACTGTTCTAGTATCTTTGCCAAGAGAACCCCAAATGGGGTCACAAAGAGTCAGACATGACTACAATGACTGAACAATAAAAACATGCAGAATATTATATTAGATACTAAGAGAAGTCGGCAGTCTGGGTAACATATGATCCCTGCCCTCATTTATAATGAAGGAATAGATGACTTACAGATCATAATAATATGCAGATAATCATACCATATTGCCAATGCATCAAAGCCCTTGAACTTCACAAAGTGCTATGTGAAGCACAAGGGGAAAAGTAATTACCATTTGGGGAGAGATGGCAATTGTGAAGGTTTTTATAGAGGAGGGGGCATTTGGGTTGAGCTTAAAACTCAATAGCAATAGGGGAAATAGCAATATGATAGGTACTGAGCAAGAGTAAGAACATTTTATACATGGATCTGTAGCATAAGCAATAGCAGAGATATCAAAAAGTACAGGGCATTTTTGGGAGACAGAGAGAAGTAGCTCAGTTTTATCGGAGCATAATTTAGGTGAAAAAGGACTATGAGCTAAGCTTCAAAAGACAAGGTGACACTAAACTGAGGAAGATCTTTAATCATCAGGTGAGAAGTTCACAGTCTAATGTTTTAGCAAAAGTTCTGGACTTGAGAGGGTGGAGCCAAGCTGATGGAGAAAAAGCAGGGACCTGCTTAGGCTTTCCCCCAAGCCCCTCAAAATACCTGTAAAAATGACTCTAAATAAATTCTAAAGCAGCAAAAGGCAAAAAATGATAGGCTAAAACAGATTTCTAGCCCAAGACAATCTGGAAGGCCTACAGGAAGAGTCTATTGCACCGGGCTCAGAGCAGAGTGTAGCCAAGCATGGACTATGCTGGCATAGACAGGACACTGAATCACTGGTAGCTGCAGTAGTTCCAGACTTCTCAACTCACGATTACCAAAGACAGCTTCAAAAGTCAGTGGGAAAGGTCTCTCACCTGGGTGAGAGAGGAAAGTGATCTGGCCCCAGTCCTAGGGCAGCAGCAAACATTGCAGCAGCAGCAGCTCCATCTGGAGCTCTCAGCCCACAGACAGTGGGGGAACTGAGTGGCTGATCTGGGTTGCAGCCCTGGGGGGCGGTCCTGGGATGAGGAAGAGTGCTGGTGTGGCAGAGCTTGTGGCAGCAGAGGAGAGGGAATCCTCCTCATAGTTCCAAGGCAGAAAAGAATGCTTGTGGTAGAACATAGACCAGAGCATAGGCCAGGAGAGGAGTAAACACCTCTCCTTTAACCATACCACTTTGGAAGAACTTAAAATTTACAGGTCCCTAGTAATATCTCTGAAAACAGCTGCACAAAACCCTTGAAGCTTGGGGCAGTACACTCTCAACTTAAAAAAGAACTCAAGTAGTTGTCTAGGAAGAGGAGCAAATGGGAAAAATCAGTCTGTAGAAACTTACTTTCTGGGTGAAAAGGTATTTTCTTATGTCCTTGGTGATGAGGAATATCAAAGCATACAACCTGAGGAAGACAATAAAGTCAAGATTCCTACATCCAAAGCCTCCAAGAAAAATGTGAAATGGTCTCAGGCCATGGAAGAGCTCAAAAAGGATTTTGAAAATCAAGTAAGAGAAGTAGAAGAAAAATTGAGAAGAGAAATGGGAGTGCTGCAAGAAAATCATGAAAAACAAGTCAACAGCTTGTTGAAGGGGACCCAAAAATACTGAAGAAAATAACACCTTTAAAAATAGACTAAAATTTCTGGACTTGCAATCTGGAAGAAGTAGATTAAAATCTTCCCTCAGTTACTTAGAAGCTTTATGACCTTGACTTGTTTTATTTATCTGGGCTTCAGTTTTATATTCTCTGTAAATTAGAAAAAGTAATAGTAACAATAAAACAAGATGAAGAATTAAATAGTGCTTCCTCTGTGCCAGGCACTGTACTAAGCCCTTTACAAGCATTATTTCATCTGATCTTTACAAGAGTCCTGGGAGAAAGATACTATTTTTATACCCATTTTACACAAGAGGTATTTGATACAGAGGTTAAACATGACTTCCCCAAGGTCACACAGGTAGGAAGTGTTTGAGGCTGGATTTGAACTCATACTTTCCCGACTTAATCTTTTCATTGTACCACTCATTTGTTGGATACCTAGAAGGTAACTACTACCTCAAGTTTCAGGTAAGCCTATAAGTCCGCATTCCTAATAGCATAGCATGTGAATCCTCACGTCCTTTCCATGTACAGACAGGAGACTCGAATTGTGATTATCAAAGGCATTTGGTCAAATGGCAAAGAAAGAACAGTAGTTGCAAAACACCGCTTTCTGCCCCCCCACCCCAATGAATCTGGGGTAAATTCAGTGGGTGTGTTTTGCATGACTATACACGTATAACCTATGTCAAACTGCTTGCCATTTCAATGAGGGGAGGAGGGGAAGTAGGGAGAAAATTTGGAACTTAAAATTTGAAGAAAAATTTAAATTGTTTTACATGTTATTGGGAAAATAAAATATTAAATTAATAAAAAAGTTGGTAGGAAAGGTGGACAAAAACTTAAAATGCCATGGTAGTCACACACACACACACACACACACACACACACACACACACACACACACACATACAAGGAACACATAGCCAAAGCAATCTGTTGCCCAGGGGAATTTAATTGTGTCTATTGACAGCACAGATGCTTTCCTGTCCTCCCCATATGCTACAAAATTTCCCCTTATCCCTTACAATGTAGAGAACTAGCTATTCATTTTTGAAAAAGGACATACCCTTTAAAAGATGCAATTACTGTCTTCATGGGTCACGTCTTTACATCTTCTTAACTTGGACCTGCTAACTTCTTGAAGTCTGGGAAGTACATACTTCCATTTAACTTTACTCTTAGGCAATAGAGAACCACTCAGGATTTCTTATAAGGTAAGTGATACTGCAAAATCTAAACATTAGGTCAGCATGAATATTAAGGCTAGTTCAGGGAAGAGGGAGATTCTAAAGGCAGGGGATCTTCCTTTTATCCAGACAGATAATAATAAGGGCTTTGGAAGAGTGCCAATAGTAAAAACAAAAAGCAATGTGTCAGAAACCAAGGGAACATTGAACCCAAGACTTCTGGAAAGATTGCTCTTGGTTTAGGCTTCAATCTTTCCTTTTGCCTCCAAAGAATCTTCATTTACTTGCTATAGTTTCAAGGATTGAAATGGCCCTAAAAGGGTCCGTGATATAGAATAAAGTCAAAATTCAATCTTGGAACAGTATGAGAACATAGTCATATGTTTATGCATATATTACCTATATATGATATATACACACACACACACATATATATGCATATATATAACATATATATATACACTATATATATATAAAACATTTTATACACATACACACAACAGTAAAATCATAGGAAATGCTAACAAGTTTTTTTTTTTAAATCAGACTATGAAAGATCCAGAAAAGCCCTGGTTCAGAAGAATAGAGAACTGAGAATACTACCCGTGTGACTTTGTACAAATCACTTCTTTCTCTGAGCCTCGTCTCCACATTTGTGAAAATAAAGGTTTGGCCTACATGACTTCTTGAATCCACAAGGCCTATATAACCATCTTGAGCTCTGTATGATTCTATATCTCATCATTGCTAGCATGCAATTTTTTTCTTTCTTTTTTCACTCCTCAACTCATCCAGGGCTGACTGGATGTAAGAAACTTGTTCATTCTAGACAAACTTGCAAGTAACTGATTTTTAAGACAAGTTGTCAGAATGTACGTGGTTAATAGAGCTATTATCAGAAATATTTGTGCTTGAAGTAGCACAACAAATGCTGCCTATGGCAAGGATCAAGATTCCCACCACAGGGGCAAAGCCAAGATGGCAGAGTAAAAGCAAGAATTCGCCTGAATTCTCCCCCAAACCCCTTCAAATACTTTTAAAATGTGAGACTGGACAAATTTTAGAATGGCAGAACACACAAAGAAACAGAGTGAGGCAGATTTACAGCCCAAGACAACCTGGAAGGTTGATAGGAAGGGTCTGTTCCACCAGGCTGAGAGAGGAAGGCAGTCTAGCACAGGTTGTACCAGCATAGACCCAGCCCCAGCAAAGCCAGAACAGACCTATGGGGACTGAATCACTGGCAGCAGTGGCAGTTTCCAGACTTCTAAACCCACAGATTCCAGAGGCAAGTTAGAAAGTCAATGGGAGAGGTCTATTGGAACTGGGTGAGAGAGAAGCACAGTCTGGTGCAGGACATGCCAATACAGCCCTAGCCCTGGCAAACCAGGAGCAGGCCTTGGAAATGACTGGATCAGTAGCAGCCGTGGCAGCAGCAGCTGCTCTTGAACTATAAACCTACAGATGGAATGTGTGAAAGTCACCTATTTCAACTTACTGGAGCCAACATCAGAGTAAGCAGTAAGTTGCCCTCACCTTCCCTTATTGACCTTGAGAAAACCAGAGAATATTGCACCAGGAAAAATCCTGAAATAGTGAAGCCAGCAGAAGGAGGAGTGCAGGAGTCTTTTAGTTCAGGAGGCTAAGGGGATTAAGGGAAAGGTCCCTCTTACTATGGCTGAAGGATACTAGTACAGGAAGGGAGTGTTCGAGTAAGCCAGCAGCAAGACCCACCTCTGCAGACCAGCAGGAGATCCTGGGGCTCTGGGTGGTGGAGCAGGCAAGCACCAACACCAGCCACAGACCAGCTGCCACCACCAGCTCCAGCTCAGCACCAGGTAAGCTACCAGCTTCCAGCTGCCAGCACTTGAGTCCCCAGCACACAAAACCAGTGACCAGGCCCCTAGTCACCAGCACAAGGAGCCTTGGACAGTGGCCCCTGTGTCTGAGAAGTAGAGATCAACTTTAAAAGTTACAAGAAAGGAAAACAACATGAGCAAAAACCAACAATAAAACAATGACCATAGAGAAGTATCTTGGTGGCAGGGAAGATCAAAACACAAATTCAGGAGAGGAAAATATTGTCAATATGCCCAAGTTCAAAACCTCAAAGGGGAATATGAACTGTTCTCAAGCCCCAAAAGCCTTCTTGGAAGAGCTCGAGAAGGATTTTAAAAGTCAAATAAGGAAGTAGAATAAAAATTGAACAATTCCTTTTAAAATACAATTGATAAAACAGAAAAAAATACACTGAAACAAAATATGACTCTTTAAACAGTAGAATAGGCCAAATGGAAAAGTAGGTACAAAAGCTAACTGAAGAAAACAATTTGTTAAAAATTAGAATTGTGCAAGTGGAAGCTAATGACTCTATGGGAGTCAAGAATCAGTCAAATAAAATCAAAAGAACAAAAAAAAATAGAAGCAAACATAAAATACCTCATTAGAAAAACAACTGACCTGGAAAATAGATCCAGAAGAGATAATTTAAAAATTATTGGTCTACCTGAAACAGTTATTATAAAAGCAACCTGGACAGCATTTTTCAAGAAATGATCAAGGAAAACTAGCTTGAGATCTTAGAACCAAAAGGCAAAATAGTTATCAAAAGAATCTACTAATCACCTCCTGAAAGAGACCCCAAATTTAAATGCTAAAGAATATTGTAGCCAAATTCCAGAATTATCAGTTCAAGGAGAAAATAGTCCTAGAGCCAGAAAAAAATTCAAATATCATGGAACCACAGTCAGGATTACACACGACATTGTAACCTTAAAAGATTGGAGGGCTTGGAATATGATATTCTGTAAGGCAAAGGAGCTTAGGTTACAACTAAGGATCAACTACCCAGAAAAATTGAGCATGATCTTTCAGGCAAGGACATAGACACTCGATGAAATATGTGACTTCCAGACTTTCCTGATAAAAAAGATCAGAGCTCAACAGAAAATTTGATCTTCAAATACAAGACTCAAGAGAGTCATAAAAAAGTAAACCAGAAAGAAAAAACAAAACAAAACATGTTATTCAAGAATTCCACCACAAGTTGAGAAGGATGGGAAAGCACAGCTCACCCCAATACTTGCATTTGGTATCTTAATATTTTGACTAATTGTATTTCCTAACTCATTGTTAATTTCTTTTGTTTTAAGTCATGTGATTGCCTTTTATATTTGGTTAGTTAACAAGCATTTGACTGGGTCCATTACAAATTTGCTACACAACCTCAAATTAGAGCTCACTGCTACTAGGCAATCAATCCTTCTATGCTTCCCATATTAATTCACTATCCCACTCTCCATAGTGTCTCTTCTAAACCTTTTCCTCCATACTCAAACCTTTTGTGCCTCCACCCCCAATCCTACTGTCTCAGCTGAGAATCTTGCGGATTTTATTGAAAAAATTGAGGCCCTTCACCAATGTCTCCATTTTCTCCCATCCTTCTGTCATCATAATACTCAGTTTTCTCTGCCACTATTTCTTCCTTCCTGTCTCACACAGAGATGCGGTCATATACCTTGCCAAGCTTTCTCTTATTCCTGGAATGTTCTCCTTGCTTAATTTTGCCTCCTAGTTTCCCTGGCTTCCTTCAAGTTTCAGCTAAAACCCTACTTTCTACAGGAATCTTTTCCTCAATCATTGTTAATTATAATATCTTCCCTCTATTAATTATTCCCTACTTATTATGCACATGGTTTGTTTGCATTTATTTGTACATCCATATTATCTACTCCACTAGACTGTGAGTTCTTCAAGGGCACTGGCTGTATTTTTACCATTTTTTTTACCTATCTTTGTATCCCCAGTGATTAACACAGTGCCTAGGACAAAGTAATCACTTTTTAAATGTTTATTGATTAATTTGTTTAGCACTTAATGTATACAAGACACTGTATGTTAAGCACTCAGGATACAAAGGAAGGGGAAGAAGATCTCTGTTTTCAGAGAGCTCACACTCTAGTGGAAGAGGCAATATGAACACAATTGTGTGCGAACACCACAACACAGTATATAGAGGGTAATTTGTGGCTAGTCACAGAGGGCAGGCACTAAGATTAAAGACGGTTATGAAAGGCATTCTATAGAAGGTGATGCATTAGCTAAGACTTCAAAGAAGACAAGAATGCTAGGAAAACAAAGCCTTCAGTACCCTGATCATATTATTGTTTTGGTAACAGGAATTACATGTTCTAGGAATGTTTGGATACTTCACCAGGGCTCCTTTCTCTAGTATCCAGATACCCAAAAGACCAATCATTCTTCAGAAGATAGCTTCTGAATAAGAGAAGTAATTTTTTTTAAGCCGAAGAAGCCAGCTATGCTCAACAGATATATCTTTCAAACAAATAGTCTAATGAATCGATATTCTCTACTATAAAAATATACCAATCTCATAGACTGGAATAATCATGTCCAGCGGTCAGAAAACTTTGTTTCCTGGGGTCATGTTTGTGATGCTGTTGAATTCTTACCCTCTAGTTCTTGTTTGTCTAGATTTCATGTGAGGCCATTTCCTTTAATAATGACACCTTAAATTTATATAGTATTTTACAATTTTCAAAGCACATTCAGCACAATCTCACTTGACTTTTTATTACGTCACCTCTTCATTTCAACATAATAATTCTATTTTACAACTCTCAAAATCACAATCTACTTTTTGCTGATTACAGTTTGGGCTGGCTGCTTCATGATAGCATAATGGAGGAGGTACCTTCATTTCATCAGTAAGCAATCTCCAAACTTATCATGTAGGATGAATCACTTCTGTGAAACATAGATTTTTCTTAACTTCTTTGTCAAAGGGCTGTCCTCTCTTACTCTCCTCCGTGTTCTAGGATTCACCTAGGGGCACTGTAGCTATATTAATTATGGAGTGAATTTCTCTAAGCCATGAACTTTGAGAATACCTTCCCCCTACCTGTAATGACGTATTTATTTTCATTGATCAATTCACAACCATTTCTTTAATTCTTCTTTAGAACTGTGACTGATATGCATGATAGCTAGTCCAAGATATGGAGATAGTCTGTAACTATGAACTAGAGTGAAATTAACCAATATTAGGGAAAAGTGGTGGGTAAGGACAATCCCTAGTTGAGAAAAAATAAAAATTTACCTTTATATAGCATACCTACATATGTGTATAATATCTATATATATCTATAGACATATACATAGATATACAAACACATATGTATGCATGTACATACACACTCGTATGTGTGTATACACATAGATAATTGTCATGAGATCCTCTTTTTTAAAGACCCTGTGAAACAGATATTACAGATCATTATTATTATTATTACAAGTATTAATTATTCTCATTTTAGAGATGAGGAAACTGAAACTCAGCGAAGTTAAGTGATTTGCCTATTGATATATATATGTATATATATATGTATGTATGTATATATATGTATGTATGTATGTATATAATTTAGTGTGAGTGTTAGATTCAAACTTAGGCATTCCTGACTTCAGGTGCAGCATTCTATTCATTATACTACCTGAGCAAGTATAATCATGTGACCATGTTGGCGTGAAGATTTCTTTGGCATGCCAAAATTCAAGAGGCCAAGACAAGTAGGAAAATTGGTTGCCACAGCAAAGATTAAAGCCAGGAAGTTAGCATCAAATCCAAAGGATCAGCTATGGAATGAGTGCTCAGGATTACCGATTTTAGGTCTCAGCCAAATTTAGGTCTCTCTTTGCCCCAGCAAAGCTTACATGTTTTTATGGTGGCTGTTTGTATTTCTTGCTTGTCTGTGTTTTGCTACTGTCCTGGTGTGGTCAAGTGTGCAAGGCCATAATTCCTCCTCCTATGTCAGTCATGCCTGTCAGGTTGTTAGCTCACAGTGGTGTTTGAATCCTATCCCCATCCCTCAAAGTTAAGCACTTTTCCCTTCAAGGACTAAAATACAGCAATTCAGGGCCTTTTAGCATGGATCATACTGGTGAATTCTTCTGTGAAATATTTTTAGGTCCCAGTAATGAATCCAAATACGGACAAAAATAAACCAGTATGATTTACATGGTTGACAAGAATTTGGAATTCTTAACCCACTAAAATTCTATAAAAATAGGCTAAAGAAGGGTTTAAATCAAGTCATGAAAGATAGATTCATACTAGGTTATGGTGAGCAGTTTCATATATTGGGGCTGCTCCAAAGTCTTAGGTGAAAATCATTGAAATTCAAATCAAAAAGCACTTTTCTAGGCACTGGGAACAAAAAGGCAGCATGAGAAAGCTTCCTTGGTCATAAGAAACTTATTTTCTACAGGAAGGTTATGTAACTGCATCCAGATTATAATTAGAAGATAGTTCGAAAAGGGAGAAAATACTAAGGGGGGCAGAGCCAAGATGGCAGCTGGAAAGCAGGGACTTGCCTAAAGCTCTCCCCCAGGAACCTCCAAACACCTATAAAAATGGCTCTGAACAAATTCTAGAACTGTAGAACCCATGAAGGGTGGGGAGGGGAGGGAAGCAGGTCTCCAGGCCAGGACAGCCTGGATGGTCGCTAGGTAAGGTCTATCACACGGAGCTGGGAGCACAGTGGAGCAGAGCCCAGCATGGGCCACGCCTGGACCAACCAGACTGGGAGCTGGGAGGAACATGCCATAGCACCCTGAATCAGTGAGCTATGGCAGTTACCAGGCTTCTCAACCCACAAACACCAAAGACAGCAGAGAAGGTTAGTGGGAAAAACTTCAGGATTAGAGCGAAAAGAGTTCATGGTTGGCCACCACCCTGGGGGCAGTGGAGGTGATGCAGCTCTGAGGCTGCTTCCAGAGCTACAGCTGCAGTTGCTTCTGGCTCCAGGCCCACGTGGTAGGAGTAATTAAGTTGCCGATCAGAGTGGGAGTGCAGAGCCTGCTTAAATCTGGGTTGCAGTCTGGGTTGGCAGTTCTTGGGGGAGCAGAAGCGCTGGTGTGGCAGAGCTTGCTATGTAGAAATAGCTCTGAAAACAACATTGCAGCCCTTCTAGCTTGCGACAAACTATTCTCTAATCTACAAGCAGTCATACCCCAATGAGATACTCGAGGGTCAAGTAGCTGGTTGGGAACATGAACAGGCAGAGAAAAGGGACTCAGATTTAGACTCGGACTTTGGAATCTTTATTTGGTGACAAAGAAGACCAAAACATACAGCCAGAGGAAGTGAACAAAGTCAAAGAGCCTACATCAAAAGCCTCCAAGAAAAACATGAATTAGTTTCAGGCCATGGAAGAGCTCAAAAAGGATTTGGGAAAGCAAGTTAGGGAAGTAGAGGAAAAATTGGGAAGAGAAATGAGAGTGATGTGTGAAAACCATGAAAAACAAGTCAATGACTTGCTAAAGGAGACCCAAAAAATAATGAAGAAAATAGTACCTTAAAAAATAGACTAACTCAAATGGCAAAAGAGCTCCAAAAAGCGAATGAGGAGAAGAATGTTTTGAAAGGCAGAATGAGCCAAATGGAAAAGGAGGTCC
>CM053627.1:187551225-187566808 GCA_028646595.1 Phalanger gymnotis | reverse complement strand
GATAGAAGAGATTGCAAATTAGAGGAGGGGGTAATGAGAAGCAAACACCTTTGAGGAGGGATCAAGTCAAAGGAGAGAATAGAATAAAGGGGTGCCAGGATAGGATGGAGGGAAAAATAGTTAGTCTTTCACAATATTACTGTTATTGAAGTGTTTTGCATGGCTACACATGTGTAACCTATATTGAATTTCTTGCCTTCTCAATGGGGGTGGGTGGGGAGGGAGAAAGGGAGCTCAAAGTTTTAAAAGTGAATGCTAAAAGTCATTTTTACATGCAACTGGGAAATAAGATATACAGGCTATGAAGGATAGAAATCTATCTAGCCCTACAGGAAAATAGAAGAGAAAGGGATAAAAGAAAAAGGGTAGTATGATAGAAGGGAGGGCATACTGAGGGAAGGGATAATCAGAATGCATGCTATATTGAGGTGAAGGGAGGGGGGAGAAGGGGAGAAAATTTAGAACTCAAAATCTTGTGGAAGTGAATGTTGAAAACTAAAAATAAATTATTTAGTAGAAAAAAAAAGAAGTTAGGTGAGGAGAGAGTGCACGCCAAGCATGGAGATCAGTCTGCATACAGGGACAAAGGTGAGAGTTTGGGGAACAACCAATTTGTGTGACATGTAGAGTGCATGAAAGGAAATAATGTGCCCTAGGTCTGGAATGGCAGTATAAAGCTAGACTATGAAGAACATTATATACAAGGCTGAGAAGATTGAATTTTATTCTAGAAACATAGGGCGGGGGCACTGACAATTTTTGAGTAAGGCAGTAATGTATTTGTTGACTTTGAAGCAAAACATAACTGTTGGTCTGTAAATAAGCGTTTATTAAGTAACCACCATGTTTCAGGCATTTTGCTAAGCTCTGAGGATACAAAGAAAAGCAAAAGCCAGTCTATGCCCTCAAGGAGCTCACAATCTAAAAAGAGAGACAATGTGGAAATGTATAATCAAGACGAATTCAGAAAAATTAAGAAATAATCAACAGAGGGAAGCACTGGAATTAAAAACAATGGGAGAAAACTTTCTTTATCAGGTGGGAATGCAGGGACTTGAAAGAAGCCAGGGAAGCTAGTAGGTAGAGATGCGGAGGGAGAGCATTTTGGGACTGGGGGGCGGGGAACAGCGAAAATGTCTGGAGCTGGGAGATAGAGTGTCTCCTTTGAGGAACAGAACAGAAAAGAGTTCATCAAAAAAGCACATTCCAGGATTTGGGAGCTGGTGTTAATGTGTAAGAAGCCTGGAAATGTAGGTGAGGGAAGGAAACTAGGTTATGAAGGGCTTTGAATCCAAAACAGAAGATTTTGTATTTGATTCTGGATGTGATAGGGAAACACTGAAGTTTATTGAATATGAGGTTAACGTGGTCAAATAGCACTTTAGGAAAATCACTTTGCCAGCAGAATGGGGGATGGACTTGAGTGGAGAGAGACTTGAGACAGTGAGACTTGAGACATCAAACAGCAGGCTATTGAAACAGTCCAGGAATGAGGAGAAAGGGCCTGTACTAGGGTGGTAGCAGTATCAGAATAGAAAAGGGTACAAATGTGAGAGATGTTACAAAGAACTTGACAGGCATTAGAAGTAGATTTAATATAGACGGTGAGAGAAGAGATAGTGAGGAGTCAAGGATAACATGTCAGTTGTGATCCTGAGGGATTAAAAGGATGTTGGTGACCCTTGATAGTAATAGGCATGTTTGGAAGTCGGGGAGAATTTTTGGGGGGAAATGGTGAGTTTGGTTTTTGACTTGATGTATTTAAGATATCTATCAGAGTTAGAGATGTCTAATTGTCAGAGATACAATCAGTGCAGAGATTAACAAAGAGATTAGGGCTAGATAATTAAATTTAGGAATCATCACCACAGAGATGCTAATTGAATCCTTGGGAGCCGATAAGGTCACCAAGTGAAATATTCTAGTACAAAGGAAGAAGAGAAGAGGACCCTTTGAGACATTCATGATTAACAGAGAAGACCTCAATGAAAATCCAGCAAAGGACACTAAGAAGTGGCCAGATACATAGGAGGAGGAGAGAGAAGTGCCTCCCCAAATCTAGACTGGTAATAATAATTATTATGATTATTGTGGTTAATGTAATAGTACCTTAGCACTGACTCCCTGTAAATGTTAATAACTCACAAAATTCTCTGACCATTGCTCTTAAGGATGTCTGCCTATGAGGCTGGTAGATCATTAGAACAGAGAAAAATTATACACTGGGCTATTCACAGGAGTAACATGACAAGATCTGTGCTACAAGATGATTATTTTTGCATCTGTGTGGAAGATGAATGGAAGAAGGTAGAGATAGGAATCAAGAACATTAATTAGAAAGCTATTAAAATAATTCAGGTAAGATGTAATAAGGGTGTCAACTAGACTGTTGGCTCTGGAAGTTAAGAGAAGTGGATGCAAGGGAGAAGGATAGGGAACAAGCATTTTTATAACACCTAAAATGTGCCAGGCATTATGATAAGGGTTATGTATATATGCGTGTGTGTGTGTGTGTACATATATTATCTCATTTTATCTTTCCAACAACCCTATAACATAGGTGCTAATATTATCCCCTTTTTACATTTAATGAAACTGAGACAAACAGAGGTTAAGTGACTTACCCAAGGCAACAGCTAGAAAGTGTCTGAGGTAGGATTTGAACTCAGATCTTTCTGTCTCTAGTGCTCCATCCACTGTACTACCTAGATACTATTGGAGGTTGATAAATGTTATGGATATAGGCTTTGTAACTGATTAGATATTGGGAATGAGTGACAGTATAAGTTGAGAACTTCCCTGAAGGGGGCAGAGCCAAGATGGTGCAGTGAAAAAGTTTCTTATGGGAGTTCTCTTAATAAATTCTATCTGATACCTCTAAAAATGTGAATCTGGGCAGATGTGAAAGAGTTAGAAGCCACTAGTAGACTGAGACTGAATGTGGCAAACTTCCAAGCTAGGAGAGTCTGCAGGGCCAACAGGGTGGATCTGTGGGCTGGGAGAGTACGTGGCATGGGGAACTGCACCAGACTACACCAAAGCAGTAGCACCTGCAGAACTAAGCCAATGAATTGGGCTGGGAGAGTGCTATGGGATTGTGAAACTGGTGGTGATCTCCAGGCTTCTCAGTCCAGGATTGGAGTCTGTCAGAGCTACGGGAGGCAGCAGTGCAGTGCCTGAGGCCAAGAGAGCAACTGCTCCGAAGGCTTGCAGCCAACAGTCTAAAGGTTTGAAACTCACCTTGTTGAACTTCTGGGAGCCATGATGGCCAGGTAAAATGGCTCTCATCCCTCCTTTCATCACCCAGATAATACTCCCTTGAGAGAAACCCTGAAACAGAAGAGCTAGAAGTAAAACTTCAGTAGCCAAATAGCAGGAGTTCCTGAGCCCCAGGGGGGTGGAGCCAGGAAGCATCAACACCAGGAACCTAGAGGTGACTTGCACAGCCAGGGGAAGTGGCAGACACCAGCACAGACAATAGCTGAGACCACCTATGCTGTAGTGCAGCCCTAGGGAAGAAGAGACTTCCAGCAGCCAGAACACCCCTCCCCCACACTTGACAAAACCAGAGGCCACAGCACACAAATCCAGCAACTATGCCCACAGTTCCCAGCACAAGAAATTTTGGACAGAGCCCCCTGAGCCCCAAAAACAGAGATCCATTTTAAAGCCAGGAAAAAAAGATAACCAACACGAAGAAGCAATCCAGAAAACCAAGGACTATTGCTTCTTTTTATGAAGACAGGGAAGATCAAAATACCAACCCAGAAGAGGACAGCATTGATACTATACCCACATATGAAACCTCAAAAGGGAATGTGAACTGGTCTCAATCCCAAAAAGCATTCCTGGAAGAGCTCAAGAAGGATTTTAAAAAAACAAATTCGAGAGGTAAAATAAAACAATGTAAAAAAAATCACTGATGAAAACAAATCTTGAAAAGTAAAATTGGCAAAATGGTTAAGAAAGTTCAGAATCTAATTGGAAAGAATGAATCTTTGAAAAGTAAAATTAACCAAATGGAAAAGGAGGTTTTGAAGTTAAATGAAGAAAACAATACATTAAAAATTAGAATTGGGCAAGTAGTAGCTAATGACTCTGGGAGGCATAAAGAGCCAGTCAAACAAAATCTAAAGAATGAAAAAATAGAAGAAAAAGTGAAATATCTGACTGGAAAAACAACTGACCTGGAAAACAGATTCAGGAGAGACAATCTAATAATTATTGGTCTACAGGAAAGCCATGATGAAAAAAAGATCCTGGACAGGAAATCCTCAAGGATAACTTACCCGAGGTCATAGAACCAGAGGGTAAAATAGTCATCAAAAGAATCCACCTATCACCCCCTGAAAGAGATCCCACATTGAAAACTCCAAGGAATATTGTAGCCAAATTCCAGAATTATCAGTTTAAGTAGAAAATACCGCAAGCAGCCAGAAAGCAAAAAAAAACAAATATTGTGGAACTACAGTCAGGATCATGCAGGATCTTTCACTTTCTACATTAAAACACCAGAGGAATTGGAATATGATGTTTGAAAAGCAAATGAGCTTGGACTACAACCAAGGATCAATTACCCAGCAAAACTGAGCAGAATTTTTCAGGCAAGGAGAGAGACATTCGATGAAATAAGGGAGCTCCAGACTGATGAAAAGACCAGAGATCAATGGAAAAATTTGATCTTCAAATAAAAAACTCAAGAGAAACACCAAATGTGAAAAAAACCAGGGGGAAAATGGGGAAAAAACAAAAAAGCGTTGTTATTCAATAAGGGCAAATTGTTTACATCCTTATATAGGATTATATTGATACATATGTGTGTGTATGTGTGTGTATGTGTATATATGTATATATATATATCAATCTTGAGGATAGTATATTTATTATGACAATTATAAGGGAGATATATATATATATATATATATACTGAGAGCATCAGTATAAAATAAGTGATATAATGATAAAAAACATAATTAAGGGATGTAAAGGGATGGTTCTGGGAGAAGAGGTAAGGAGGTGGTAGAAAAGGGTAAATTACATTGCACAAAGAGTCACAAAAAGATATTATAGTAGAGGGAAAAAGGGAGGGAGAAGAGCAGTATTTGAGCTTTACTCTCATTGGATTTGGTTCAAGGAGGGAATAACATGCTCTGATAAGTATAGAAAACAAACTTGTCTTACAGGAAGTAGGAGGGGAAAGGGGAAAGAAAGGGTTGGGTGTGGTTAGAATGGAAAAAGGAAGTGGCATGGAGAAAACTGAGGAAGGTGGTGGTCAAAAGCAAAATTCTTTGGAGGAGTGGAAAGAAGGAGGGAGAAATAAACGCATAAAAATGGGGGGAATAGGATGGAGAAAAAGACACAGATAGTAATAATAACTGTGAATGTGAATGGGATGAATTCTCCCATCAAATGGAGGTGAATAGCAGAATGAATTGAAAACTATAATCTTACAATAATGTTGTTTACAAGAAATATATTTGGAACAGGGGGTACACACAGGGTGAATGAAAAAGGCTGGAGTAGAATATATTACGCTTCAGCTAAAGTTAAAAAAAAGCAAGGGCAGCAATCCTAATGTCACACAAAGCAAAAGCAAAGATAGATCTAATTAAAAGAGATAAGGAAGGACACTCTATCCTGCTAAAAGGCACCATAGACAATGAAGCAATATCATTACTTAATATATATGCACCAAGTGGCATAGCATACAAATTATTAGAGGAGAAGTTAAGGGAGTTACAGGAAGAAATAGACAGCAAAATTATACTAGTGTGGGACCTCAACCTCCCCCTTTCTGAACCTGATAAATCTAACCTCAAAATAAACAACAAAGAAGTTAAGGAAGGGAATAGAATTTTAGAAAAAGTAGATATGATAGACCTCTGGAGAAAACTGAATCAGGATGAAAAAAAGAGTATACCTTTTTCTCAGTGGTACATGGCACATACTCAAAAATTGACCATGTACTGTGGCATAAAAACCTTTCGATCCAGTGCAGAAAGGCAGAAACAGTCGATTCATACTTTTCAGTTCATAATACAATAAAAATTATTTGTAATAAAGTACCAAGGAAAGATAAACTAAAAATTAATTGGAAACTAAATAATCTAATCCTAAAGAATGAGTGTATCAGAGGACTGCCCTCAGGATTGTGAGTCTGGATAATTATAAGCAGTGGCCAAGAATAGAGAGAAGGATGTTGGCGCGTGTGTGTGTGTGTGTGTGTGTGTGTGTGTGTGTGTGTGTGTGTGTGTGTGCAGGTTTAGGAGGAAGTAATAAAGTTCTATTTTGTACATGTTGAATTTTAAATGCCTACAAGGTATCTAGGTAGAGATGTCCAACATGTAGTTCTTGATAAAAGGCATAAATTTAAAAGAGATATCAGAGCTGAATATATAATTTTGGGAATCATTTGCCAAGCAATAACAAATGAACACATGTTAAATGAATACTTCTCAAAAAAAATCACTTGATTTCCTGTCATTGAAGAAATACTCATTTGGATTGACCAGTAGTCTGATTGAGGATGACAGTCATCATGTACTGAGTTCTAATCCATAAAAAACCTTCATGTCAAAGTTCGTTTAGAGGCAGTCGAGAAACCTAGTTCTGATTCAGGTAACTTTGTAAGGAGGTCACAAGTCATTAGCTGTAAGTTCTTATATAAAAGAAAAAAACAAATTAGACCTTTCTTTAGGAGTAGGTAAGACAGGAGGTCACCTCTTAGGCTGTACGCAGTATAGGAGGTCAAAATAAAAAAAATGAGCAATGGAATATGGTCAATCATCAGGGTTATAAATTATTCACAGAGCAAAAATTCCCCTAATAGATCTGTTTCTGAGAGTTTGAAATTAAAGCCAAAGGTTGGGGCAAAATAAGCAAACAAACATGGGAATGTTTGCTAAACCAGTGCAAAAATCCCCCTACTTACTATTGGTGGAGATTACCAAGAAAGATCTGTATAGCATTCTAGCTACTAATTTGGGTTTAAGACCTTTTTTAGAGATTTTTTTCCTTTACCAAAGTCTAAATTAACTGCATAAGAGATATCAGGTAATATATCCCACTATACAAGCGATATTATGTAGCTTGCATATTACCTGCAGATGCAGTTTTGCCTAGAATAGGGTTTCTTAAATTAGAGTTTATGGGCAGATTTAAGGGAGTCAGGAAATGTGGATAGGGAAAAGTACGTCTTTATTTTCACTATTTTCTAACTGAAATTTACTATTTCCTCAATTATAAAAATATATTATTTTGAAAAGGGGAACATAAGTTTCATCAGAGCATCAAAGAGGTCTATGATTAAAAAAAAAGTTAAAACCCTTGCACCTTGAGGGGGCCATACTGTTAAATTTTAGATGTTCCTTCTCAAACTTTACTTGCGTTATCTATCACTTTCCTCTTTTGCCTTAATCCTAATCATATCTTAATCTTTTTGTTTCTGCTTCCAAACACTGTCAATGGCCTTTCCCCTACCACCTCTTCCCAAAATAACTATTCCCAGTGGCTGCTGATCTCAATATTTCTCTTCCCTGATTTTTGTATTTTCCTTCCCCCCTCCACCTCTTAGTTTTCATTTCTCTTCCCCCACAGCCCCACACTCTTTTTGTCATGAGCTCTTCTGACTTGTTTCCTTAAGGTATCATTTAGACGAAAGCTGTTCTATCCCACTGGGGCTCAACATGAATAAGTTGGTGGCCCTTATTGGTTTTCATCACTAGCATCATTAACACAAATAGCATCACAGTAGTGCATTTTTTAAGCCTTTGAGATTAAAAAAATATATTCTCCAGAACTCCATTCCCCTGTGACATATGAAGACATTGTTTTCCTCAACTTTGGTTTAATGAGATGAGAAAAGAAAACTCAGCTACCTACTAAACAAGCCAAGGTTAGGGGAGATACCACCATTGTAGTACAAACTGATATGGAAAACATAAAGACTCTCCAAAGTACAGGCAGGCTTTTGGAGTGTCAGGTATGAAAAAGAGCTAAAAATTCTTCACTTTTTTTCAAATCTCAATGGATCACTTACTTCAGGAAGCTCATCTTTATCTCCCCCAGTATTTAGTTGTTTGTCATTGTTGTTGTATCATTTTTTCAGTCTTGTCCAACTCTTCATGGCCTCATTAGGATCTTGGCAAAAATACTGGAGTGGCTTGTCATTTCCTTTTTCAGCTCATTTTTCAGATGAAGATGTTAAGTGACTTGCCCAATGTCATGTAATGAGTCTGAGGCAAGATTTGAACTTGGGAAGATGAGTCTTCCTGCCTTCAGGACTGGTACTCTATCCATTACACCACCAATATGCCCACAGTTCTTAGTGCCTTTCCCAATTAGTGAATAATAACAATAAACAGGAATAATGTGTTTAAGGTTTGGAAATAGCTTTATTATATATACAAGTCTATACATATATATATATATTATCTAATTTGATCCTCATAATAACACTGGAAGTTAAAGACAATTACAATCTGTATGTTATGGATGAGAGGCTTGAGGATACAAGAAGGTAAGCAGCTTACACAGGGGCACATAGTTAGTGTCCAGGGCAGAATTTGAACTTAGGTCGTCCTGACTCTAAGCCCAGCACTCTATCATCAATTCTACCAAGCTTAGAATATGTTCTGCATTTAAACTTTTGGGCACTTATTGTTTCTTCCCAATAGAATTCAAGATCCTTTAGGATCATTGCATCTTTAACACTACAGAGAGTGATTGACACATGGTAAGCACTGAATAAATACTTGTTGACTTGACTTGGCTGTCACACAGAATTTCTACTTGAATAGGGAGGCCTCTAGCAAATTGAAAAGTGTATTTGTTTCCAGGCTGAGTGTAAAAAGGGAAGAGCTGACCAGTAGCTTTTCCCCAGTACAAACGCTCAGTAGGGAGACAAAATAAACATCCACATTTCTGGGAAGTTATGAGGTTATAAAATCAAGGTTACCAAGTCAGGTATTTTTCAGTCTGATGTTACAAGTTCTACTATACAGGTAGAAATTATCATTGTGTGGGAAAGAGATGAGAAGAAGTAAAGTCAGGCTTGTCTATTTATCCTGTATATGTCTTCATAACATAACTTTGAAATCTATGAAGAGAAATAAAAACAAAAAGTCGAGTGAAATATACCAATAGTGAAAAGGACTTTTTATTGCTAAAGAGAAATAATTCCCCCTGATGCTCGTGCTGTTTAGAAACTGTTTATTTTCCCCTCATGGACACACATACTTTAACTATCTAAAATGATTTCACCTCCCGATCTCCAGGCAGTAATTCTCCACTCTAGCCTGCTCCTTTCACAGGGCAATTTGTTGCTGTTGAAACAAAGTCACAAGATTTGCTTTATTGCTGAGGCAGATTTATATTCAAGCCCTTTCTCCCTTTCCAGTTTCTGATCATCAAATGTTAATATTTTCTTTGAGCTCAGTGTTGATTCCAATTCTCATTTTAGAGCTTGATGCAGAGCCAGGGAGATCCGAGGCAGGGTGACAACTGCAGCTCATCGGTGGCCTCAAAGCCTTACTTAAGTCCTATATTTCAACCACACAGAAAAGAAAATGACGTGGAGTAATTATTACTATGAAGAGGCTTTAATCGTCATCATTTTGTTTCTTTAAAGATGTATTTGAAACAGACCTTTTCCTGCATGTTGCTTTTTAACTCTTACCATTGAAGTTTTTTTTGGGGGGGGGATGGAGAAATGATTAATTATAGGAGTTATTTAATATAACAAGTCCTAAGCATCTATTATGTGTTTAATATTATTTGATAGACTCTAGGGATAAAAAGATAAAAAGAAGACATTCCTTGTAGATGCTGGCTGCTACAGGGGAATAGTCTCTGTTACTAAGGAGCTTAAAATCTAATAAAGTGTACTGAGTATAGTAATAACACAAACAGAAACAACAACAGCAATGACTAGCATCATACAGCATTTTAAGGTTTACAAAGCACTTTACAAATATTATCTCATTTTATCATGCTAACAACCCTAGAAGGCAGGTGCAGATACTAGCTATTTACAGGGGAATAGTCTCTGTTAAGGAGCTTAAAATCTAACAGAGGGGACTGGATGTGATAACAATAGCAAGGACAACCATAATAATAATAATCATAGCATTATATAGTGCTTTAAGGCATATAAACATATAAAATATTATCTTATTTTATCCTCCCAATAACCAGGTGATATTATTATCCCAATTTCACAGTTGAAGAAACTGAAGCAGACAGAGGTTAAATGCCTTACCCTGGGTCAGGCAGAAGGTATGAGGAATGATGCCAACTCAGGTCTTTCTTATTCCAAGTCTAGTGCTCTATCCACTTGGCACAGCCATACAAATATCTTGCATATTGCAAAGCAGAATGTGAGAGAACCAATGGCAAAGCGGCTTAAATGAGTTGATGTGTGTAAAGAGCTCTGCAAACCTCAGAGGCAACATAAATGCTAACTACTGAATGCTTTGAGAAATTAGGAGAGACAGAGGTCATTTCTATCTGAAGGACCAGAGAAGGGTTTATGGTAAAAGTAGCATGTGAGTTGGCTGCATTAAAAAGGAAGGGATTTTAATTTGTTAAAGATGAGGAAAAGTGCCTTTCTGGCATGAGGAGCATGAGAACAAAGATGAGAGAAGGAGAGATTAAAAGACAGTATTGTACTCTCATTTCACTCGAATAAAGAATAAGGGAGAGAATTGTAAACTTAAAGCTGAGAGGGACCTGAGAGGCCCTGTTGTTCTAACTACCTCATTTTATAGATGAAGAAACTGATGTCTCTCTAGTCTAATGTAACACAGGTAAGAGGTCAACCTGGGATAGTCCTACTGCCTCTAACACTGAAGCTCTTCTCATTGTATGGCTCTGCCTCTCCATCATATCATAGGATTTAGAGTTGGAATAGGTCTTCAAGGAGAGGGCAATTTGGTTTATCAAATGAAGTAACTTTCTTTTGTATCCCAAATGCTTACCACAGTGTCTGGCATGAATGAGGGCACATAATAAATGCTTGTTGCTTGATGGATTGAGAATACTGGAACTGGAATCAGGAAGATTTGGATTCAAATCTTGTCCCTAAAACTTGCTATCTGAGATCATGAGAAAGTAACTCTAGTTCTCTAAATCTCAGTTTCCCCATCTGTAAAATGGGGAAATTGAGATTCATAGAGCCTACTTCACAGGGTTATTATGAGGTTCAAGTAAGATAACCAGTGCTTAATACAGTGCCTGGAATATAGTAGGAACCTAGAAAAAGGTTTGTTAATTGATTGATAACTGATCAGCAAGCATTTTTAAAATATCTACTATATGCCAGATTCTAGGCTAGGGTAGGCTCTGGAGATACATTAACAAAGTATGAAATAATCCCTACTACTCTCAAGGAGCTTACCTATCTAATGCTATAAAAAATAAGTTATTGTTGTTAGGAGTTAAGGAGAAAAAATGTCATTTTATTGTAGGTAAGGAAAATGAAGCTTAGAGAGATTGTGACTAGCCGAAGTTCACCTAGCTCATAAATCCAGTGCTCTGTTCATAACATTACCCTATCACTCAGTATTGTGATAAAGCTTTCCTTATCAACATCAGTAATAGTGAATAAAACACTAAACATTTTCTAAAATACTTTGATTCTTCAAAAAGTTTTGATTGCCTCAGATGTGCAGAATTAAAGATATAAATTCTTAAATCTACTTTCCATGAGTTTTAGTGAAGTGGAATATGAATTGTGCAGGGCCTCTGTTTCTGAATGATTGACTAATTAGATGTTTTACCTTGGGAAAGTCACTTTCCTTCCTTGCCCCAGAATTTTCTTGCTTATAAAATGAGGGGATTGCGGAAAACGATCTTTCCAATTACTACCAATTTTGACATTCCAGGAGTCTTTGGATTTCCCTTGTACTTCATTAACAACTAAAAGGAGAATGAAGAGTGTGTGCTGTCTCCCTGACTTAAAGTAAAGGGGCAAATGAAATCATTTATTTTATTCTTGACTTTAGAGGACACATTGCCCTATACATTTTTTTAATGCTGAAAATTTCTTATGAGAGATTTAGAGAGGGAGAAAAGGAAAATGAAATATTTTGATAGCACATAAACATAGTTTTTTTTTCCTTTATGCGTGTTATATATTTGGTTACTTGATCATAGGATTTAGAGTCAGAAAAAGGTTATTTACGGGTTATTTGTTCCAGCCCTCTTATTCTACATGCAGTGCCCTCTGTCTCTACCATGATGATGGAGATAGAGATGGAAAAAAGATAAAACAAATCAAAAGGAAGTCAGGCTACACTCGTTGTTTCAGGGTCTGCCCTATCCAGAAAGTCAAGGAGATGAAAACAGACAGGCTAGGGCAGAAATGAGGAAGCTCCTGGCAAGAGTGTGAACACTGAGAAAGGAAGAAACACTGGGAAGTTCAAGGACAGAGTAAAGAAGGTAATCAATATGGGGACGTACTGCTCTAGCCTAGCCATTAAATCCCTTTAATAAGACAGTAAAGACCATAGGCAAGATATGGTTCAATTGTTTTGTGAGGCCTGTGGTGAGAAAAGAGAGGCTATAAAATTGTTTTTAGAGTGATAGACAAATTGGGGTGGGGGGAGAGAAAAGTCTTAGAGAATTCTTTCTGTACTGAGAGTTCTACTAAGGCATATCCCCACACAACAGGAGAGATTCCAGTCATTCCAAATTGTGATTTCCCTCACTTGACTAATACTTTTAAAATCCATGGATCAAAGATCATTTGAGAACTGCATTTTATTGTACAGCCTGGTTTGATCACTCCTAAAGAGGTAGAGACCAACAGATGGAATACAGACACCTTGCAAAATGTTCTAAAATTTTGGGGTTTCAAGTATGCCCATAGAATGGATGGGGACGACTTGGCTTTAAGAAAGGCTGCAAATATGCAATAGTTGTGAAAATGAATTCCTTATTTAATACCCCTTATTGTGGATTCTATCCCTATGAATGAAAGTAGATACAGTTAAGTATACTTATCTGCTTTGCTTACATGACTAACTCCATCATACCATAATTATATGACTAGAGCCCAATGAAATATGCCAGATCCAAGGAAGAGATAGAGCATTTAGAAGTTTGGGAGCTAAAAGATAGTCTGCTTTGATAAATAATAGGGACTACGTACCTTGCACTAACAACTTGACCATAGTCCCAGAAGGAGGCAGAGCCATGGAAAGGGGAAGTGGAGAGGAGAGTTTCTAGCTATCCTAGAACCATAGAGAGCTTAGCATACTCCCTCAGCAGTTCCCCTGGTATTGGGTAGAGCTACTCAGTGCCTAGTTCTTATTAGAAATAAGATTGGATCACTGTCTATCAATGTTACCTGTTAGTTAAATAAAAATGAGCAAACTGATAATCAGAGATGCTGGTCTCCCTGGTTAACCCCAGGTGGCTAAACACAATCTCCACCTTCATCCCTACTTCACAGGGCAGTCTAATTCTGTCCTGCCACCTGTGGCAGAAAAGCAAATAATGAATTAGTTCCTATTAATTGTTTAGAGAGTTCAAATGTTACCCCAATTAAGGGAATTTTCATTTTAAAAGAGAATTAAAAAGATAGGATGGCATTTCACCCTGCTCTTGGAACTTCAGGCACAGCTACACCTTTTGGAGAAAGAGAGCATTCTCCACACCACTTAAACTTGTGTCACATAGGCCTGGCACAAAGTAAATACTAAAAAAATACTTTGAAATGAATGAAAGACCTATTCTGTTTACATCAAGACCAGCACCTGGGTGTTGCTAATGCCTGGAAGAGCTTCTAAACTGAAGGATTTTGATATCTGAGCAGATGTTATGTAAATGAGCATTTAGTAAGTAAGTAGGGATGTATAAGTCTGGGCTAAGTACACTTGTACTTTAACATAGCCATCTGCTCTATTTACATAGCAAGCCACAGGCTGAATTGGTTACCTTGCTTCCTCATTACAGACTTATAACAGGCAAGAAATATAAAGGAACAAAGAGTACAACTCTCTTATTTTGAAAATGAGGTACCTAAGGTCCAAAGAGGGGAAATGATTTATTTACCCATAGTCAAAATTACAATAATAAAGATGAAATTAGAACCAGTCAATGTTTTTATTTTTCCTGGTATCATATTGCCTGTCCAAGACTAACAGTGAAAGTACTGTATTTACATGGCATAGGAGATACAAGGTTAAGCTCAGAGTAAAAAAAGGCCTGGGTTCAAGTTCTATATCTGATACATACTGACTTTGTGACTCTTGAGAAGTCACTCAAACTCTCCGTATTCTCTAAGCAATTTTATATGACTAGAAAATATTTCAACAAAGATACTGACATGGGCCTATACCAATGCAATCACAGGTCCATTCCCTATCCCCTATTTCCTTTCATTTTGAAAGACTGTTCTATTAATGTCTGACTACTACATAGACCTATCAATCAGTCGAAGAAAGAGCATGATAAAAATCTAAATACAGAAGATGGTGGCTGAAAAGCAGGGACTAGCGTGAGCTCTCCGCCAAGTCCCTCCAAAAACCTATAAAAATGGCTCTGAACCAATTCTAGAACTGCAGAAATCACAAAATAGCATAGGGAAGCAGGGCTCTAGCCCAGGACAGCCTGGATGGTCTCTGGGTAAGATCTATCCCATATGGAGCTGGGAGTGAAGGGGAGCGGAGCTGAGCGGAGCAGAGCCCAGCGTGGGTGGTGCGGAGCAGCCACACCAGGAGCCGGGCAGAGCGTGCCTTGGCACCCTGAATCAGTGAGCTGTGGCAGTTACCAGACTTCTCAACACACAAACACCAAGGACAATAGAGTAGGTTAGTGGGAGAAGCTGCTGGGGACTGAGATAGAGTTTGTGGTTTGGCCACCACCCCAGGGGCAGTGGAGGTGGGGCAGCTTTAGAGCTACAGCTGCAGTTGCTTCTGGCCCCAAGCCCACCTGGTGGGAGGAATTAAGTGGTGGATCAGAGTAGGAGTGTAGAGCCTGCTGAAGACTGAAGTCCATTCCAAGTTGGGGGTTCTTGAGAAAGGAGGAGTGCTGGTGTGGCAGAGCTGGCTCATCCCCCCAGGCTTGGAACATAGAACTCTTTAGTCTACAAGCAGTCATACCCCGCTGAAAAACTCAAGGGTCAAGTGAGTTGGCTGAGGACATGGCCAGGCAGTGAAAACACATCCAGATTCAGTCTCAGACTCTTGTATCCTTCTTTGGTGGCAAAGAAGAACAAAACATACAGCCAGAAGAAGTCACCAAAGTCAAAGAGCCTACAACAAAAGCCACCAAGAAAAACATGAACTGGTCTCAGGCCATGGAAGAGCTCAAACAGGATTTGGAAAAGCAAGTTAGAGAAGTAGAGGAAAAATTGGGAAGGGAAATGAGAAAGATGCGAGAAAACTATGAAAAACAAGTCAATGACTTGCTAAAGGAGACCCGAAAATATATTGGAAAATATACTGAAGAAAACAACACCTTAAAAAATAGACTAACTCAAATGGCAAAAGAGCTCCAAAACGCCAATGAGGAGAAGAATGCCTTGAAAGGCAGAATTAGCCAAATGGAAAAGGAGGTCCAAAAGACCACTGAAGAAAAT
>CM053627.1:187528633-187550725 GCA_028646595.1 Phalanger gymnotis | reverse complement strand
AAAAAAAACTATGCCTTTCTTATCTTTTGAACCATATATCCCAATGCTAGGTATATATTTAAAGTAGTTTAATAATAGGAAGAAAACTCCTTTCTTATCCAAGAACATTTTTTGTTCTAGCAAAGAACAAGAAAGAAAGATGTCTGTCTACTGGAGGATGGCTAAAGAAATTTTGTCTCATCAACATAATGGAATGTTTCTGCTGCATAATTTGAGTGAATATGAAGAATTCCCAGAAAAATGAGAAGACAAATAAGTTGATGCCATTACAAATGGATTGAACAAAAGTTGAATTAATAAAAAAATTAATTCTGTGATTTATGATGAGCAATGTTGGACCAAAAGAAGAGTTTAGAAAATGTCTTCCTCTCCACTTTGAATAGATGGAATACTGTGGTTATGAAATATTACACATATTTTTAGATATGACTGATTTGCTGATTGCTTTTGTCAAAATGTATTTTCTTTCTCTTGATTTTCTTTTAATTTTTAACCTTTATTAAGAAGGATGATAAATGTCGGGGAAGACAGAAGGCTATGTTTGGAAATGATGGTTATTTAAAAATGAAGACATCAATGTGAAATTTAAAAATGAAGTTCTTTGTGCAGGTTAATGTGAACTATTGCATTCTAGGCTGGCTTTGGAAAGATGGAGATAATGTGTCAGATCTGCTAATTTTATTCTTTTCTTAGCACTTAAAGCAAAAGAAACAAAGAACAAGCTAAAAAAAGTTTAGCTTAGGATAAGATCACTTCAGATTTACTCCAAAATGTTCTTTCTATTCCCCCTTTCATACAGGAGCTATTAAATATTTATTGAAAAAATACACGAGCAAATCATAGTATAGACAGGTAGATGCTCTACAGATCAGAGTTCATGAATATATTCAACAAAGTTCCTTGGAAAATATGCTTGAGGATTGGCAGGCATTAGGAGTCCACAAGTCATGTAGAATATACATGTTTTCAGTATTTTTCTGTGTATTATTCAGTCCTGTGGATTTTTCCCCTTTTTTGTTTGTTTTTTTTTTGGCCTTAAAATTCCATTATATGGAAGAAGTCTCTGGCAAGGGCAGGGTTCAGATAATGGGGAAAATTATAGTGATGTTCAAAAACTAAAGGGCAAGTCAATACTCTTTACAAATAAGTTTGATAAATTTTGAGGGCTTTGGGGAGATATTCTAATGAAAAGACCCTTAGTTTGATTAATGTTAACATAGTGATGGTTTGGGGGGGAGGGGGAAACTTGAGATTTTTAACCTGTACAAAATGCAGGTTTTAACCCCATTTCTTCAAATCATGGCATAAAGAAAATTTATCAAAAATTTTGTAAGATGTGTGGTAATGTAACAAAATATTTAGCTGAATCAGTTTCACTCTTCTTACTCTCTCAGGAATCAGTATTTTAAAAAAAATAGTGCTACATGGTCACAGTCCAATGCCAGAGAAGGGCAAAGAGATAGAGATCTTATGTAGCTCACTAAACAGATAAACCTATTTATATTCTAAATATTAATCTTAAAAGGGAGATCTATTTTTAGCCCCTTGAAGGTCATTAGCTATTATTTATGCGACCCAAATTAAAATATCTCAGCATCAGAAATTTTAATTTCAGTAAAGCTCAAAAATATTTTAACTTAATTAACACAATATAAAAATTATTAACAAAATTCAGTGTTTCTTTAAAGACTTTTAAAGGGTTGCTAACTTTAGATGTATGGGTTTGTTTATGAGATTTCTCTAACTGTTTAGGAATGTTCATACCTCTGAACGTTAATAGCCCATTTAGGGGATGGGGAGCAAAGCAGGAAAAAAATCTCCTTTAAAAGTACTGAGTTGTAGGGACAGAGCCAAGATGGTGTCATACAGGCAACAACTCAACTGAGTTCTTCCAACTTCCTCCCCCTCTCCCCTACATAGCTTAAAAATAATGCCTCAAATTGAATTCTGGAGCTACAGAGACAACAAAAGGTGAAGGTGAGATATTTTTTCAGCCTAAAAGTCAGTTTAGAAGGTTGGCAGTTGAGATTTTGCTGCTGGGGTGAGAAGTAGAATGCAGCTGCAACACCAGTAGTGGGCCATGGAGGCAGGTACCCTACTAGCAGCTTTGGGAGCTCTCATCTCAGAGATGATAAAGGGGTCAGAAAAATGGTCAGATTACAAAATACCCTTTCCTGACACTGGTTGCAGTGCTTGGTGCTATTGGCCACCCTGTTGCACTTCTAAGTCACAGTTCTAGATCAGAGAGGAGAACTCCTTGTCTGTCACAAAGGAGCAAGTGTCTTGGTCATAATTCAAAGACGTAGAGGAGCACTATTATTTATGGCTGCAGGAGAACAGGGACTCTTCTTGGATAAAGACCAGAGCTCTTTCCAGGGGAACAGTGACCAGACCTCTCCTTTGATCACACCACCTAAGAAGCAACAAAAATTTGCAGACTGCCAGAATAAACACTGAAAACAGAAGTCCAAAAAGCTTGAAGCTTGGGACATTGACTCCCCACTTCCAGGTAAGTAGAGCCAAGTTTTAACATAAAGTTCAAAGTGAAGAATTAAGCTGGGGAAGTATAATGTTAATCAGCACAGGGTTTTTTGCTTTTCTTCTCTTAAGTGCCTTTAATGATTCTGGACTTTATTTGACTAGTCAGGTAAAGTGGGATCTTTTGTCTTGGAGTGTTTCTCAGCCCTAAGACAATGGAGAGTCATTCAATTATATATGATATGGGCAGGCAACTAAAAAAGCTAGAAAAGGAACAAATTAAATCAAACCCAAATTAAATTAAACACAATTAAATATCAAATTAGAAATTCTGAAATCTAGAACTGTGCCTAAAGGGCTATAAAAATGTGAATATCCTTTTATCCAGCAATACCACTACTAGGTCTGCATCCCACAGAGATCATAAAAAATATGGGAAAATGGAAAAAATATTTTTAGCAGCTCTTTTTGTGGTGGTAGAGAATTAGAAATTGAATGGATGTCCATCAATTGAGGAATGACTGAACAAGTTGTCTTATATAGATGTAATGGAATATTATTGAGGTATGAGAATTGATGATCAAGCAGATTTCAGAAAAACCTGGAAAAACTTACATGAACTGATGCTGAGTGAAGTGAGAAGAACCAGGTCATCAAAGACTCCTGATTCAATCAAAGACTCCTGATTGAAATAAAGGCAAGACTCAAAGGCAATTGATTGCCTTACTGCTGAAAAGCAATCCAAGACAAAAAACCAACAGCAGTCCCACTTTATTTGCCATTACACTGCACCCCTCCAGGATCCTTGGCCCCACAATCTAAATGTGCATGGATCCTAGAACAAATAGAGAAACTATACTTTGTGATCGCATTCAGGGAACTAAAGCATAACATTCACAACATAACAAAACATATCATTCAGTATCATTCTCCAAAATACTTCTTTGTACAAGCAGGGAGTCCCAGGCCAGGGTCTTCCCTAGCACAACATATCATCCTTAAAGGGTGGCAGAAAATACAGACAACATCCACCCCTAGGTTACAGCAAATTACAATCTCTTCAGTCAATACAGAGGGGGAAGGAGAGGTTATCTCCCAGGGATCCTGCTCTAGGCACCCAGGAAATGCTTTGGTCATTGTTACTTGCCTGTTTTCCCTCGCTGTGAAACAATGAACTAGTATCCCAGGCCCCATGCTTTCCTTTTAATTTGCAGATCCTGCTGACTACACCATTTTGTAACAACAAAGCTACTTCCCGTTACAGTGTCTGTGTAAGGCCCATAACACCACCACACAAGAGAGCTTCCAGCACAGATTCTTTGATCGGCTTTTCTAAAGAAAGCAACGTTAAGGGGTTAACAATCTTACTTTAATTAAGCATGCATATACTATTCACTTAGTTCAGGAGGAAAAGCCAGCACTCTGGACTTCAGACATGATACAAGCAGAACTTACAAGCAGAAATTATATAAACAGAGCAAAATAAAACAAATCAACAGACCAACAGACCAAATCATCTGACCAAGACATTACATACATAGTTACCAGAGAGAGAAACACCAACATCTGGGTTTTTCAAAACTGGGGCTTGGCAGAGCGGGTTAAAGTCTACCCAAATCCTTGTCCAGTCAAATCACATGACACTCATCCAGTGGGTAAGCCCCCAAAGCAAAATGCTAACTTGAGAGTACATATACACTTCATCAGGATCAGAGGGCTTCACAACCATGCAACTCAAACCCATGTGACCTAAGGCTTCCCATGACTTAAGCAGATCATCAAAGATTTCTGATTCAATCAAAGAATCCTGATTGAAACAAAGGCAAGGCTCGAAGATGCTTGATCGCTTTAGTGCTGAAAAGCACTCCAAAACAAAATACAATAAAAGTCCCACCTTACTTGTCATTACACCAGGCCAGGAAGGAGGTTTGCAAAACCATACACACACACACACACACACACACACACACACACACACACACACACACAAACATGCCCCCCCACATATACACAATTAAATAACCCCCATTCCTTCCCAGAAAACATAGTATGGAGTAGATTCTATAGTTTATGAGTTAGCAACCTGGGTTCATTATCTCTTATAGAACACACCATCTGTACGAAAGACAGTAACAATTTCCCTCCCTCTTTTTGTCTGAGCTAGTTGATTCACTATGAATAATAACTCCTCCTACCTTAGCCATTCTTTTGGAGAGTCATGGGGATACCCTCACTATCCTGTTCTTGTGAAAATGCAAAGTGTGAGATTTGCTAGACAAATTACATGTACTTCTCTCCCACCCCCTACCAAGAATATACATAAACAGATGCCATGTTCTTTAGTACAGAGACAGATAATTCTCAGAATTGGCTATGTTCCCCCATGTGACTAAAGCAGATGCTAGTTTATCTGCCTTTCCCAGTGCCTATCAGGTCATCTCAGTGTTAAGTCATAGCAACATTTCAGCCACATGCTCAACGAAGATAAATATGTGGTTTAGTGTTCCCCTTTTCTTCACAAAAAGGGAAAAATGATACTGTTAGGAAGAGAAAAATGACTACGATGATAAGATTCTACTTGATAGCTCAAAACATAAGAGAAATATAACCTTGAATTAAAAAAAATCACTCCACAAATAAGTTGAAGCGAGAGAATGGAATCAATATTAATAATAACAAACTAAAATTCTTAATCTGACTGCCTATGCAGGCTTCAGTTTCTTCATCTCTAAGATGAATGGATTGAACTAGTTCTTGTAATAAAGCAAGAGCTAGAAGGGAACTTAGAGGTCAGCTAGTCTAATTCATTTTACGGATGAAGAAATTGAGGTACAGGGAACTCAAATGACCTGCCCAAAGCTAAATAGATAATGAATGACTAAGCAAAAATTTGAATTCACAACCTGTGAGTCCCAAGTTCTGTATTCTTTCTACTGTACCATGCTGTTTTGCAATGATCTCTAAGGTCCCTTCCAACACTAATATTCTATCATTTGTGTTTTCCATTTCAAGTATATAAATACAAGAGCCCTGGCAATTTAGAATGAAATGAAGAACTCCTCTACTAAGGTAGTTCTTAATCTTTTTTTGGTATGTCATAGACTCTTAGAGTTTATGGATCTTTCCTCAGAATACAGTTTCTAAATATTTGAAAGACTGCTCCACTTTATTTAGAAGTTAGTGAAAATAAAGATGTAAATTTTTCCATATTAAAGTTCAAAGACCCTCTGATTGAGGGTCTCAGGTCTCTAGGTTAAGAGAATCTGTGCCAATGCAATCAAATAAAAGAGTTCTTCATGGTTAGAATTTGATTTCTTACTCATCAGTCTTCCTGAAGTGGAATATTTTGAAATATTCTAGTATTCCTTTTTCTTACATTGCCATTCATGTCACAGGCTTTACAATTAACATAGTCCAGCATTTTATCTCAGCAAGACGTATGCTGCCTTACTCCATACCGGGTGAAAAATAGTAGTATCTAATCACCAGTTGCTGCAACATTAGGAGTTCCAACAGTGATTCTGTAACTTGATTTCAAGTTTTGTAGATCTACTGGGTAATGGATATGATTAATGCCTTTTTGTCTTTCCTTGTTCAAGCTTCCAGTCAGCTTAATTAAAGTCCTGCTAGTGCTAATTGGGTAAATATAACTTAAATTCTTCAACTTTACCCTTACCAATGTCTGGATTAATCTGTCAACAGAGCTTATCTAATAAAATACTGACTTCACACTTGGTACAGAGAGGACATTTATAAATACAAATTGTTATCTGAGTCAATGTGACAAACATTAATTAAAAGCTCACTATGTAACAAGGTGAAATTTGATTATTTTACTTGCCCTCAGAAGCCATAATATCTAATAAAATAGATAAGGCTCAGAGTCAAATCATTTTAATGCTTCTAAAAAGGGGCCTACTATTTGTGTGGACACTCCTGTCAATGGCCAAGATCTTAACTCCTTGGTGAGTATAGGGACTTCCCAAAAAGGAACATCCTTTATCAATACATATTGGTGATTGTTCTGAAATGTCTTAGAGTGATTCCCGGGGCTTTTAGAAACAAAGTGATTAACCCAAGTTCTATATTCAGGATATTATGTGAGAGAAGAGATTTGAACTCATGTTTCCTTATTCTACAGCTATATTTCTATCTACCACTACTATCATTTTGTCATAATAATGTTTCTCTTAATGATTAAAATTTATGTAGAACTTTAAGACTTTGAAAGCATATTACATATGATCTTTTTTTTGAGATAGGCGGCATGTGGATAGAGTGCTTGGCCTAGAATCAGAAAGGCATGAGTTCAAGTCTGGTTCTCTCAGACACTTACTATCTGAGTAACGCTGGGTTAGTCATTTAGATTTTGTTTCCCTCAATTTCTTCAATTCTGAAATGTGGAAAATAATAGCAACTACCTTTCATGTTGTTGTGAGGATCAAATGAGATGCAATTTATAAGGTGTTTAGTACAATGCTTGTGGTACAATTCACAATCAGACTTTGAGCCTCAAGTTAGATTATTTCAAGGTACTGAAAGAAAAAGTTAAGAAATTATATGAATATCATTGCAAGTATATTTATTACCATTGTGAGACACTCAGCATAAAGTGGAAGAACAGATACAGAGCCAATGGGTTACAGAAACCCTAGAAATCATTTGTATGTGTGAGTGTATGTGTGTGTATGTGTGTGCATGCATTCATTATAATAAATATATATGTTAATGATATACTAGACATACAGATATGCATATCAGTATATCCTATGTGCATATATATGTATATATGTGTGTACATATGTACATATATAATATACGTATATACACATATACATGTGTTTATGTGTATGTGTATATATGTGTGTATACATGTGTATGGTATACACACACATACATATATGCCTATATATACACATATAGATAGACAGAACCTTACTCTTTCATCCGAAGTCCTAAGATTTCTCTTATTTTTACAGGCTGAGCTAGGAAAAGACCTTAATTCTGAGGAATTACTAATAGACAATGATCTGGGCTTGTAATTCAACAGAAAACCAGCATATAATTTATTTGGGAAATCTCTCTCTCTCTCTCTCTCTCTCTCTCTCTCTCTCTCTCTCTCTCTGTCTCTCTCTCTCTCTCTCTCTCTCTCTCTCTCTCTCTCTCTCTCTCTCACTAATAGGCTTCCAATGTTGCTATGATATATGGATTGCAGATCATTCAACTCCATGACATCTGAGGAATCAAAATTACAGATAATCCAAAAGTAAATGAAGAGACACATCATGGGTACAAGTCAAGTGCAGCATATTCCTAATGATAACTTGCCTGCAAGATGTGGGGTGAAACGTATCACAAGAGGCAAAGTACTTCCACTGACTTTTCCTCTGAGGTTATCTTGTATCTGCTAGGTACCTGTATTGTACATGACTATTGATGCACAAATTGTCTCCTGCATGAAAATGTGAGCTCCTTGAGATCAAGGTGGTGTTTTTGTTTCCTTGTTTTTTCTCCTTGTCTCCCCAGTTGCTATCCCCATGCCTAGTATGTAATAGACATTTATTAAATGTTTGATGATTGGTTCATTGATGTGGTCAGTTAGGGATAACAGAAGGAAAGTCAAAGTGTTACATTGACACCCACGGAGTTCTGATTGTCTTAGAAGAATTCCTGTATGTTGGGTTGAAGTTCTGACTTGTACCCAAAGAGGAAACGCCTACATTGGGGAGGTTGTCAATCCATTAAACAAAGAAATATCTTTGAAGGTGAGGTCAGTGAAGTAAGAGGGAGGAAAGAGGGGCAATGTTTTTGCCCCCTCCCCAATATACGTAGAAGTAGGTGCCTGGAACTTACCCTCAAGAGTCAGATGATTGCTGCTTTATTCCCCTAAGTCTCCTCCCGTGCCTGTCACCAAATATTTTGAAGTCAGCAATTAACCAAAAATTGAAAAAATACAGGTTTTTATTCCAATATATGAAGAATAAGGCTACAAAAATACAGGTTTATATTTTTGTTCTAAATTTTAGACCACCAGAGAAGGAAAATTAAGGCTAGGATGGGTTCATCACTCAGGAAGTGTCTCATTTTTCATGTGACTTGGAACAATAAACTCATGAGCCTCCTCTAGCCACACCTTAACTTAGACTTACATCCTACTGTTTCTGAATAGAAATAGCATGTTTCATTTACTCCTTCCTTTGGTGTGTATATCCTATTACAGCATTCATGATATTGAGACCAATAGATTCCTATTCTGTCATCAGGGTTCATGTTAATGATGGATTTTTCTTGAAATATTCAGTTGTTTAAACAAAGTTGAGCATACTAGCCATCTTTGTTAAGCATAAAACTTAGTTCCAGAACCCCATTTATATTTTCTTATTTTTCCCCATACATGCTCAGCTTTGTCAAGTGTGCCTCCTTTCTCTGGACTAGTGGATGTCAAACATGAATGACAAAGATAATCTGATGGAGTCTGAAATTCTCCTTTCCCCAACTCTTATAAATATCTCCATTTTATATCAGGCAAGCTAAGAAATCTAGACTCTTGTCCTTCATAAGCATTCTACAGCCTGGTGAAACATGAGAAGTGACAGATTGGTTATTAAGTCATTTATGCCACTGACACATCTCTCTTTTCAAATGGTGAAATATTACCCCAGCTGCTTGGAAATTTATTAAACTCATAACTGAGTGATCGAGAATCGCTGTGATACATCTGCTAAGTGTTTCATTAAGATGAAGCAGAGAAGATAAGAACTACACTTTGACAGAAAAGGGCATCCCCAGGGTAGCCATGAGACAGAAGGCTCTTTCTTGGGACTCCCATATTTACTTCCTTCTCGTGATGCTTTACCTCCACCATGCAAAAAGAAGAGCATTTCTCTCCTGAGTATTTTATCCTTGAATTTCATGTTATTTCCACATTTCTCTTCATCAGCTTTATTGCTCCTCAATTTACAGAACAACACACACAGATTCTGTGGGTGTGGAAAAATGTTCTTACTATGGCATGTAGGAATCTTTCAAATTTCACACATTCTACAACATTATATCCATAAACTTATATTATATAGCTAACTTGGTGTAGGTTTTAAACATTAAACTATCTCTGAAAAGATTCACCCCATATTCCCCCCCTATATTTTTCCTAGTTTACCTTCTTCCTCAAGAGAAAATTTACTTTCTCAGTCTTTACTGGTAAGTCCCTAGAGAAAATGGGTCTTGTCTCTAGAATCCAGCTTACCACCCCTCCTTGCCCCACCATCCTCTGGTAGAATTTATATTTCTTCATCTTGTGAAAAATCAATTGATAACAATCCTTATCTATCATTCCTATTTTCTTCAGAGAAATTGCTTAACTCATTCCATTTTTATTCTTGATTTTAATGCTTTTCTAATGGGTTAATTTTATCTAGACATTTTACTTTTTATGTGGTCCTCTAAGACCATCTCTAATCCTCATTACTTTTCTGAAGATGCAGGAAATCTAAAAGCTCTGATTTTCTTCATTAATCCTCTCACTTCCCTTGTCATCCATTCATTTGGTAAGGAAAAGTAAGGTGTTAAAGATCATAGATTTAAAGCTAGAAGGAACCATAGGAGGCATGAGTTTATAGAACTAGTAGTAGAAGGTAACACAGATATCATCTTTCTCAAACTCAATCATTTTACAAATGGGAAAATGGAAACCCAGGTAAGTTGTTATTTGACCAAAATTGCAAAAGTAGTAAACATCAGAGGTAGATTTTGAATCTACGTCCTCTGATACCAGGGTCTTCTCATCAACTCTCTCATTGCACGTATGAGGAAATTGAGACCCCAAGAAGTACAGTGAAGGGTTAAGGCCACACGATTATGTGGCAGAACAAAAATCTCTTCTGTGTTGCATCTATTCAAATTTTTTTCACTCCACATGCTTTTTTAATTTTTATGCTAAATAGCAGATTTGAAAACTCTTCATATCAGCCTGTTCACTTGCCTGGTGTCGTTCCTTGATCTTTAATCACTTTGGGAGGATTGTCCTGATCCTATCCCAATGTTACTTTCCGAGGTATACACTTCTCTTGTTCCAAAAACTCACAGGGTCAGTCACAAAATAATGTCCTCCTATCTGTTTGGGAAATGCCAACCAGTGATTTTCACAGAATAAACAGACATAGATTTAGAGGATATAGGCTTAATTTTCACCTGTGATACTTACTATGAGTATAATTTCAGGTAAATCACTTAACCTCCCTAAGCCTCAGTTTCCACAACTTTAAATTCAGAGGGTTGGACTATGTTGTTTCTGAAATTACTTCTAACTTTAGATCTAGTATCCTAAGATTCTAGCATCCTATGACAAAAGAGTTGGAAGATTAGGAGGCCTAAAACTTGGAAAGCCAATAGCTAAGAGTTCTAATCTTTGCCTCTATAGTCACCCTGAATAAAAATAAAGATATTTAACTCTAGGGTTTTCTAAATTAATAGAGGAACTAAGATCAAAATATGCCAAGTTTCAACTTCTTTCATTCATTTGGAAAGCCAGAGCATTCCTAAGACCTCTTTCTCTTTTAAGCTATCCTCCTCCAATGAAATTATGTCAAGCCAAAATGCATTTGTTAAGCACTTATTACATTCTAGCCATTGTATTCATTGCTGCAAATACAAATACAAGAAGAGAAGTTCTCCCTGCCCTCAAGAAGTTTGCAGTCTTATTGTGGGAGAGGACATATAAAATAGAGCCCAAAAGTAGATGGAAGATAAATGGGTGAGAAAGAGGCATAGTGGTGAAATATGAATCAGAAGGAGAACCAGAAAAGGAGTGAAAGATGTCCTGAATCTTGCCTCAAAATTTAGGAAGGGGGAAATTCACTAATTGGAAGGAAGGGGTAATAGAAATGGAGGAATGAGGATAAGAAAGCAGTTAAGGCACAGTAAAAAAAAAAAAAGTATAGAATCAGAAACAGAGTCCGGAGAGGAGATTCATCCGAAGGATTCCTTCTCTGCTACTAGAAAGTCTTTCAAGGTATTAGCCCAATCAAATGCCAATTGAGGAAGAAAAATGGATGGCATAGGCACAAGTAGGTCAGTCCTTCTGGTATAGATATAGTCATAATTTCCAAACCCAAAACTGGGATAAATAGTCTATAAAGGATTTTTTTCTTTTTTTCTTTAACTTATTTTAAACTTAATACTAAAATATAAAAATGCATGATGAGAAAAGAAAAAGAAACATATTAAAAATTAAATACAAAATGAGAAAAGTAAAAAGCACTCCCATGTGCACAGCAGAATGTAAGAGAGGATTCAAAATACACAATATTCAATTTCCATTTCCAGAAATCCTATATAATAAATATTACATGTTGTGTTCAGAGCTATCCAGCTTTTCTTTGCTTACTTGTAAGTTTTCTTTTGTTCTTGGCTGTGCAATTTGTTCTTTTTCCCCTCTTTCTTCCCCTCTCCCTCAAGAAGGCTATAATTATTAAGATATAAATATAGATGTATATGTATATATATATATATATACATACAAGTATCTACATATATTAACACACATATATACATGCATGTATACCTACACACATATACTTAGATATCTATAATCAGACTCTTATATAGACCTATACATTCATATGCATCTATGTAAAACCATACTATACTTTGTCCTCTGTTTCTCTGGGGTTGGATAACATCTTCCTTGACAAGTCCAAGTCTTTCCATATTTTTCTAAGTCCACCCACTCATCATTTCCTTTATCACTATGTCCCAACCCTACACTGTCTAATTATTTTAAGTAGTCTAAAACAATATCGATTAACATGTCTGACATATAGTGTAGTTTCCCTGTTGTTCTCTTTTGATTAAATCTGTTTCAGCTTTAACTTTGTCTGAGATCATGATTACTTCTGCTTTTTTATTTCTAATAAATTCTGTTCTCAATCTTTATTTTATGTTTGTGTGTATATCTTATTTCCTATCCCTCCTGACTCTTCTACTTTCCTTCTACCCATTACCTTGCCCTCTTATTACTTAACCTGCCCACCCAAAGATTGCCCCTTATCCTCTCGCCTGATCCTTTACCCTTACCCTCTTGTTTCTATCTGAATTTAGAAGACTGTTATAGCCTTTCAAATATATGTTATTCCTTCTTTTTCCCATTCCCATTAATCTAGACATCCTTCTATATCCCCCCATCCTATTCCCTCACCCTTTTCCCTTTCCTTATCTTCTCCTCCCTCACTATCCCCTTAGCCTTTTATTTCTTTCTAAATTTAGAAGCCTTGTATACATATATATGTACACATACGTATCTATGTATTGTTCCGTCTTTAACCAATTCCTGATGAGAGTAGGATTGCAGAATTATCAGCCCTCCTCCCCCATCTAATTCTTCAGTGTCAGTTTTTCTTTTCATGCCACCTTTGTAAAACGTAAGTTGCAGTTAGTCTTTGATATTTACCTTATATTTCTCTTGGATCTTATATGGCAGATTTCCTATCGAGTTCAGATCTTTTAGCACTAAAATCCTAAAAGTCTGGCAATTCATCAAATATCCATTTTTTCATTCAAGATTATGCTCAACTTTGCTGGGTATAATATTTTTGACCACAACCCTGGTTATTTTGCTCTTTGATATATAGTGTTCCAAAACCTGTGGTCTTTTAGTATAGCCACTTCTAGGTCTTGTGTGATTCTAATTGTGGCTCCACCATATTTGAAAGTTTTTTTCTTGTTTCTCATAACATTTTCGCCTTGAGCGGGGGTTTCAGAATTTAGCTATGATATTCCTATAAGTTTTCCTCATAGGACCTCTTTCAAGTGGATTTTTTTCTATTTCTACTTTCCCCTCTTGTTCTAACACTTCAATACAATTCTGTTTTATTATTTCTTGTGTTATTAGATCAAGATTCTTTTTTTATCTTAGCTTTTAGGTAGTCTGATTATTCTTATGTTTTCTCTTCTTGATCTATTCTCTAAATCAATTCCTTTTCTTACAGGTGTTTCACATTCTCTTCTATTTTTTTTCATTCTTTATGTTATTTTATCATTTCTTGGTCTCATAACTTCACTGGCTTCCCCTTGCCCAATTCCAATTTTCAAGTTGTCATTTTCTTCCTTAAGTTTCTGGATCTCCTTTTCCAGTTGGTTAATTTTCTTTTCATGATCTTGTTTTTGTTGGATTGTTCTTTTTTTAAAAAAAAATTTCCTCAACATCTTTCATTTTGTTTTTAAAGTCTTTTTTGAATTCTACCAATTCTTTTTGGGGGAGTTAACCATTTGATATTACTTTTGGGGGCAAGAGAGGCATTTTTTGCTTCAGTTTCCTCCTCTGAAGATAAACTGTAGTCTTCTGTATTGCCATAATAACTTTCTATGGTTGAGTTCTTTCTACTTTGCCTGCTCATTTAAAAAAAAATTTCTATTGTAATTGCCTCTAGTCCTAGGGTATGGGAGATGGGGCCTATGGCCTCAAGAAACTCTTTCAGTTCTCCCATAAGGCCTAGAACCAAAATCAGGAATTCCACACTCCTGCAAGTACCCACATCTAGTGGCATCCCACCCTACTGCTTCTGCACTCTACAGGTGTGCTGGTTCTTTCTGGTTCCTTCTCATCCAGGGCTGCATCTTGGCAGTACAGCTGGGCTTGGCATCCTTCATCAGCAGAGGTTCTCTCAATCTGCCCCTGCTCAGATGCCAGACTCCTCATACTGTCTCAGAGGTCAAAATCCCTGTGACTAGAGTCAAGGGGATTTCCCAACACAGTATAATATCAATTAAGTTGGGACTTTTTTACTGTTTTACAATGATAAATTAAGTGTCTTTGATTGAGCCTTACTAGGTGCAAAGCCCCAGGCCCGAACCTCTATCTATTAGGTGCTAAGCCTATGTGGATGTGAAGCCCTCAGGGTCCTAAGGGGAGTTGCTAAGACCAGAGTCAATAGTAGGAGCTTAAGTTCTGGTAGCTCAGATGATGTTTGATGATGACTAAAGAGTGTATAAAAAGAGAGAAAAGAGTTATTTGCAGGGACTCTCACTCTTGGAGATGTATTGATGTGGAGACTCTGGACATCTGTAGTTAAGATCCCTCCAGCTTGTAAACCCAGGTGTTGGGACTTTGTTAAACCCTGATAACTAAGCATTGAGATTTGAATCAGACAAGGTCTGTTTGTTGATGTTTGTGATTTGTTTGTATTTGCTCTAAAGTTCAGGGTGCTGGCTTTTTCCCCTGAACTAAGTGAATGATATTTGTATGTTCAATTAAACTGAGATTGTTAACCCCTTAATGTTGCTTTCTTTAGTAAAGCAGATCAAAAGAACACGTGCTAGCAGCATCTTTGTTGTTGGGCTTGTGTTGGTCTTTCACCCCCACAACAGCTGCTAGCTCAATTTTTGCAACACACAGCTAACCCCAGGGCTCACCACTCACCATTTCAGCAGAACTAGCCTGGAGGTGTTTGCACTTTGGAGGGACCAAACCTTGGTCTTTCTCTGGTTTTGCAGGAGACCCACTGTACTGCCCCAAATCTTGTTTATTTTTACTCCTCTAGTTCACTATTTTGTCTTGTTTGTGAGGGAGATCTGGAGAGCTTGGGATTTTCTGACCTACTCACCGTCTTCCCAGAATCCTCTCTCAAGGATTTTTCACATGTGAAGAGGACGGGAAGAAAAATGGAAGAGAAGGAAAAAAGAAGGACAAATAAAAGAGCTTTCTAGAATGGATCTTAGGTATTTGAGAAGTTTCCTCTGGAATTCTGTAACCTACCATCAATTCTCTTAAATTTAGTGAGCTTTAACAGCCAGCACTGATGGGAGCCATTGCAAGAAAGGATGCCCAGAAAATCATTTTAAAAAGACTCAGATAATATAGGAGAGAAATGGGAAAGGTAAAAGTGAGAACTAGCATAGGACAACATGAAAACCTGAGTTTTGAGAGTAAGAATGGACTTTTGAGTTTAATGCTAGTGGCATTTATGTTCAGCTTTAAAAAGCACTGGAAAAGATGGTTAAATATGAAAGGAAGAAGAAAATAGTGAAAAGGAGGAAGGTGGGTGAACCCTTTCAAAGAGAAGTTGCTTTCCAGGGTTTGTCAGAGAAAAGATTTACAGTTTTCAGATTTAGTGGTGGGAAACCTGGGAATAAATCTACTTAGAATGATTCTGAATGACATCTTTCTAGTCACACTGGAACCAAGTAGCCAGGAATTTTGAAGGATTGGTCTAAATTGGCAGATGCATATCTTTCATTCTGCATGAATAATAAGACAAAGTATTACAAGATTGTTGAGGCAGTCATGTAACTACATCTTGAACTAAGTAGGCCAAGAATAAAGTTTTTTGGTATTTATAAATTAAACAGTACACTAAGAAATGTAGAAATTTAATTCAACTGATATTTACTAATGTGTAAAACACTGTGCTTATATAAATAATTAATTTTGTCCACCAGAAGCTTAGAGTCTACTAGGTGCTATATTGATATCTTAAATTCAATAAGCTTCAGGGATTCCTTACTAATTCTAGTATACAACACCAACTCCTTTGTTTGTAGTCTAAAACCCTTCACAAACTGATGCCAAATGATCTTTCTGTACTGATTTCATATTACTCTTTCCCATATACTTTACATTCCAATCGAATTAGCTTATTTGCTATTTGCCATGTGACTTTCAATCTCCTGCCTCTTTGCCTTTATAAAGTTTATTCCCCTATTCCTCCTTCCTGCTATATCTTGGTTTTTTCAAGTTCTACTTCAAGCTTTATCTCCAAAATAAGGATTTTCTTGATCCCTCTTCCATCCATTTTTTTCTACAACACCCAAATTACTGTGTATTATTTTACATATTCAGTAATTTCTTAGCTGTGTGTAATTTGTTTCCTCCAAGTAAAATGTAAACAAATTAAGGACAAGATTTTTTTATGTTTCTTTTTTTTATTTTCTTTTAGCCCTAGCCTCTAGCACCTAATAGGGAATCAATAAATGCTTGTAGAATTGAATTGAATGAACCCCTCCAAAATTATTTGGGTTAGACTCAGAAAGTTGAAGGAAAATTCTAATTTGATTTGTATTATGAGAAAGTAAAGCCTTTGTAGGCAATCTTAGGATGCTGTATATTAATGGATATAGAGAAAACAGAGAATATTAGGTTAGAAAACATAGCCATTCTTCCAAAGTCAAATTAAAAAAAAAGTTCTTTTCAAATTCATTTCTAAAGCAAAATAAATGAATTATATGAATATTTTAATTATACAGCAAGAAAAGAGGCTAGTACAGGAATAAATCAGAAAATGACATACTAAAGACCCTCTAAGATATGCATAGAGAAACTTGGTATGGAAAATGCTTATTGGATAAATTTGAGGCATATGAACACACATAATATAAATGGAAACAGGCTAATGGAATTAACTGGATTTGTATACCAGAAAAATGGGTTATGGAACAAGGTGGGAACTAATACATTTTCTGATTATGTAGTGTTAACGATGGGAATTAATTTTGTGGAAGGAAATATTGGCAAAGGAACATTTAGACTAAGCTAATTCAGTTTAGGAAAGGACAACTTAAAAACACTGCAAGGATGATCAACCAAGAAACTCTCCTTTGGTTTCAAAATGTCAGTGAAAGGTAAGACAATTATTTAACAATGAAATTGAAACAAAGGGAGAAAGTACAACAAAATTCCTCAAAGGACAATTAGTATTGAAGTATTTAACGATGAAGAATATTAAAGAAGAAAAGAAAGGAGAAGCTAAGGGTTGAATAGCAACAAAATAAAGTCCCATGTTTTATTAGAATGGAAGCACCTAGACTATAGGGATTGCTGCATTTTGTATTTGAATATCCAGTGCCTAGCACAATGTCTGGAAAAATAGTAGGTCTTTAACAAATGCTCCTTAATCCTATCCAGATCCTTTCCTGTCCTTTTTTGTATATAAGCATCAGTCTCACTCCCATTAATTTTTAGGTTCACTAGGAACCCTGCCTGCTTCTGTTGGTATTATAATAAATCTTGTCCCTTGACTGGGAAAAAAAATCAAGAAAATAAGAAACAGAAATTGTGTTTTTTTTTAGATTTTTGTTTTGTATAGCTATAAAAAAATGATCAAAGAAGGGATATGGTCTTTCCTCAATGTGAACAGAATGATGATAGCTGACAACAGCAAAAAAGGAAAAACTGCTTCATTCTGATTTTGCTTCTGTTTTCTTCACCAAAGTGAATGACCTTTGCACTGGAAATGAGAGAACAAAAATGACTAACAGGGAGTTGATTCCCAAGATAAGTAAGGAGACAGGAAAAGGGCACCTAACTGTCCTTGATGAATTCAGATAACTGGCCCAGATGAACTACATCCTTGAGTACTGAAAGGCCTGACAAATATGATTGTAAACTACTCAAAGTGATATTTGAAAGATCATAAAAAATGGAAGAGATATCAAAAGACTTGAGAAGGGTAAACATTGCCCCAGTTTTCAAAAAAGGGAGGAGAACAGGGTTTTTATGCTTCACTTCCTAGAAAAAATTTGAGGAGAAGGAAAGACAAGGGCAGAGGTACAGAGAGATACAGAGACAGAGAGAAAAAAAGATAGAAAGAGAAAGACAGAGAGACAGAGTGACAGAATAAGAGAGAAAAAAAGTATTTATTAACACTTACTATACAGCTGACACAGGATAAGCACTAGGAATACAAATAGAAGCAAGTAAGACAGGGTTTGCTCTCAAGGAATTTCCATTCTTAGGGGGCCTGACCGCATATAAAGGGTAGCTGGAAACATGGGGTAATGGCATGATGTGGAGATGTCTAGGAAGGAGGAAGGAACATTGGTTTGAGTTTTGATCCAAGGTTGTCATGGAGAGAGATCAGTATGATAACCAGAATGTAGGCATCCTGGGAAAAAATAAAGAAGTAGCCAAAAGAGATGACTAGTGAACAGCTAGAAAGGGGAGCAAAGTTTGCAATCAGCATGGTTTCATTCAGTTAAGGCCATGATGAGCTAACTTCATTTCCTTTGGCAAGATTATTATGTTCCTAGATGGGACAAATCTATTGATATAGTCTACTTGCTGTTGCTCAGTCTCTTCAGTCAGGTCTGACAATGTGACCCCATTTAGAGTTTTCTTGGCAAAGGTTCTGGAGTAGTTTGTCATTTCCTTTTCCATCTCATTTTACAGATTAGGAAATTGAGATAAACAAGTGACTTGCCCAGGGTCACAGTAGTTTCTGAGGCCAGTTTTGAGCCACTTAGCTGCCCTGGCATAGTATACTAGATTTTAGCTAAGCTGTTGATAAAATTTTTCATACTATTCTTGTGGAGAAGATAGAGAGATATGGATTAAAAAAAGAATAGAGTTACTTGCATTCCCAATTTGCTCGATGGTCAGACTCACAAGAAGAGTCAATAGTGGAGAGCTCCAGGATCACTTCTTGACCTTAAGTTGCTTAAAATTGTTTATTAGTAACTTGGATAACAGCATAGATCATATGATTTATATAAAGTATGATAAAGTATTTACTAAGTGTCAGGCACTGTGATAAATGTTGGGGATATGAATATAAACAACAAGACAGTTCCTTCCTTCAAGGAACTCACATTCAAATGGGAGAAGACAACCCATAAAGAAGACTCAGACAGTTGAGAGAGACAGGAAAAGAATACACAAGTAGGACAAAGTTGGCTAAGAAAGAAGAATAAGAAGTCCAGAGAGAGACAAGTTATAAATGAAATGAAGTATCTAGGTTGCTATGGATGAGGTAGTCCCAGCAAGGTACTCACCAATTGGGAGAATGGACACGAGTTTCTCCAGGGTGGGATGAAAGTTGATGACAAGGAAGAGGGTCAAAATCTAAAAGAATTTTGAGAGGCTAAAGTGTTCTACCAAATCTAATAAAATATAATTCATTAGGGATCAATGTAAAAGTCTTATGCTTGTGAATAAATGACCTGCTTCATAAGTACAAGATGGGTTAAGTATGGTTAGATATCATTTATTTTGAAAATGACTTGGGGATCTTAGTGGACTTGAAGCTCAATATGAGTCATCAGTATCATGCCATAGCCACAAAAGAAGCAATCAGGGTGCATTAAGAGAGTCATAGCACCTAGGAATAAGCAGATGATAGCCCATTATGCCTTGCCTTCATCAGACGTGACCTAAAAAATTGTGTCGAATTTTAGGTGCCATAGTTAAAGAGGAGGATTTTGATAAGTGTACAGAGGAGGGAAACAAGACTGGTGAATGATCTTGAATATGTGTCATGTGAGGACTAGCTAAAAGAATTGAGTTCATTTAGCCTAGAGTAGGGAAGGCTGGAGAAGGATAGGGTGGGAGAAATTGAAGAACAACAAAATATCTCTTATTTGAAGTGCTATCATGAAAAGGAAAGATTGGAATTGTTCTATTTGGTTCAAATGACAGAAAGAGAAGCAGTGGGTATAGTAGTTACAAAAATTCAAAATTGAAGTTTAATGTATGGAAAAGTCTTATTGAAAATTAGAGTTATCCTTAAGTAGAATGGGCTGCCTTAGGTGAGTTCCCTCTTCTTAGAAGTCTTGATGTAGATATTGGACAGTATGAAGGATTTTTTATAGTGGAAATTCTTTCATTTATAGGTTAGACTAGCTGTCTGATTAGGTTCCTTCCAACTGTTAAATTCTGTGATTTTGTAGTTTTGAAATTCTGTGAGATAGTGCATAATATATATATATGTATATATATGTGTGTGTGTGTGTATATATATATGTATATATATATGTATGTATGTATGTGTGTGTGTATATATATATATTTAATGGAAGAAATTATGTTCTTCTATTGTTGGGAGAGAGACAAAGTTTAGAAATATAGTACCTCACTTCATGGATCTTAATGTTGAACAGAATAATAATATCATAGGTTAAGAGCTGAAAGTGACCAAATAATCATAATTCAATGAGAAAAAGCAATCCTCATTTTATGGATGAAAAAACTGAGGTTTAAAAAAATTGGGTAACAAAGACAAATGGCTCAGACAAATGCAAATAAACCGGTACGTGAAGTCAAAAGGTTGAAAGTTACGATCGACATCTAAAAGAAAAAAAAAGTAAACATAATATACTTTAGTAGGGACTCAGGAAATGTTGGTGAATGAGTGGGTGAATGAATGAGGGTACTAGTTCCCTGAGCACAAAGAGGGTAAAATGGAGGTCAGTCTTACCAGGAAGGAGCATAAAACTAATGAAATCTGAAGAAAAAAAAATGAAGACTAGGAAAAGCTATTACATAGGAAATTCATTGACCCAGGGAAGGTACGGCTCTTGAATATAACAAGCCTGTATATGGAAAAGGTAGAATCTAGGGGTTATATTTCCCAATATTTTCCCTTTTCACAGTCCATTTCCGAGCTGAATTCTTCCTCAATCATCCTTGCCTGGGTAAAATTAATTCTGTATGAAATCAATAGTTTGCAAGTCAATGACCAGGAAAATTTTATGCAATTGGGCAAAGCAGTGAAATAATTTTTAAAACTGGCCACGGTACGTCAATTTAAATAGGAAGAACAAAACACATAAAACCAATGCAATGTACAGGTAAGAGAAGTATTCTTAATTAAGCAAAGGATAAACATAATTATAAAAGATAAAAGAAATAACTTTGATTACAACAAACTAAAAAGATTCTACTCAAACAAAATTAATGCATCTAGAATAAGAAAAGAAGTTCCCAAAAGAATTGCAAACCATGAGCAACCGTATAAACGAATGCTCCAGATCATTATCAATAAGAGAAATAAATGAAAACAATGCTGGGATTTCATCTCACACACAACAAACTGACAAATATGACAAAAGTTGGGGATAATAAATGTTAGAAGTGTTCCGGAAAGATAAGTACAATAGTTCATTGATGGTAGAGTTATGAATCAGTAGCAAATTTTGGAAATCATTTTAGAATAGTATTTTAACAATCTGGCTAGCAGCTTCTGTGGGGGGGTCCAGATCCACCCACAGCCAGTATCCAGAAAGCTGCTGGACAACCAGAAAGCCCAGGTTCTTTTGATCTGCCTTAATAAGGAGAGCAAGGTTAAGGGGTTGGCAAGCTTACTTTAATTCAGCACACAAATATCATTCACTTAATTCAGGGGAAAAAGCCAGCACCCTGAACTTCAGAGCAAAATACAAGCAAATTAGAAACATCAACAGACAGCCCTTGTTTGATTCAAATCCCAATACATAGTTACCAGAGTTCAACAAAGTCTCAGCATCCGGGTTTACAAGCTGGAGGGCTCCTTAGCTGCCCAGAGTTTCCTCATCAACACCATCTCAAGAGCCCTTAAACAAATTACAAACAGACAGACCCAATACAATTCATAGTTACCAACATCTAGGCTCAGCCCTAGGAGCTCAGAACAAGAGCTGGCCCAGAGTCACGTGCGCCACCACTGCTTTGGCAAAGAGCTCCAAGGAAGAAGAGGTCAACCCCTGGCCTTTATATCTTTGTCAGCGTCAGGGGTGAGTCACACACCCATGTGACCTAAAATCATCACAAAGAGGCACCTTAAACCCACGTGGTCTAAGAGTCTCTGCTGTCCCAGACATGCAAACTAGGCCCTCCCTGGAGATAGCCCCACCTTGGGCCCCACCTCAGTC
>CM053627.1:187505170-187528533 GCA_028646595.1 Phalanger gymnotis | reverse complement strand
TGCTAAGGAACCCGTTTTGCTTAACAACACAAATAAATAGACTAAAATGTCCATATCCTTTGATCCAGAGTTTCCACTACAAGGAATACACTTCAAGGGGATCAGTGATAAGAAGAAAGTCCTCATATGCATGAAAATATTTATAGAAGCATCTTTGGGTAGTGAAGAATTAGGAACAACATAGATGTTTATCAACCAAGTAGTGGCTCAACAAATTTTGGTACACAACTGTAATGGGTTTTTACTCCAATGTATGAATTGATAATTATGATGAATACAAGGAAACATAAATATATTTTACATGATCTATTGGAGAGTGAAGAAATCAAATCTAAGAAAGCAACATATAAAATGACCATTGGCTACAACAATGTAGATGGAAAGAACAATCACAAAATAATTGAAAATAAGTGCTGCAAAATTACAAAGAACAACAAGCATGGCCCCAATAAGACACAAGCACCCCATCCTTTTGCAGAGCTGGGATGACAATAGATGAGGCACGCTGTATACTTTTTTAATACTTGTTGGATGTATTGTTTGATTTTGCTGCTTTTGTCTCTTCTTCCTCTTTTACTTTATATTATTTTTAGAAAAACCTTGTAATGTAGCAAAATTATCTGAGAGTAGGGTGGAGGAAGGAGAGAAATTTGGGACGTCTAAAAGCAAAAGACATAAAAATGTTTTTAAAATAAATTTTATATAATTATAATTATGGAAATTGCCCTGAGGATAAGAAAATTCAGTTGCTTATCTTTTCTTTCAGATAAGGAGAACTATGGGTGTGAAACACTGCATATAAAATCAAAATTAATTAGTGCATTGCTTAGTTTTGCTGAATTGTTTTGTTTACCTCCCTTTAATTTTGTTATTGTTATGGAGCTGGCTCAATTGGTGCAGAAGGAAGGGACATATTTAGGAATGAAGATGATGTAAAAGTGAAAGATCAGGAAGATTTTTTAAATGGAAAAATGGTCATGAACTATCCTAAAATTACAATATATCTAGCAAAATTAAATAAAAAATAGTGGAAATTAGTTGTAAGGAAATTAAAGTTCAGCCTAAATGCAACACAACACATAGCAGCTAAATCCCTTTAATTCCTTGGTGGAAACCTGCAGTATTTTATTTTCTCACAGCCTACTTTGCCCCAGGGGCCTTGGAGAAACTCATTTTTAATAGTAATACTTAAATAGTGAGAGTTATACTGCAGCACTTTGCCCAAAGGTCTCCATATGATTTACAAATTAATAAAATAAACCATGGGCAACCTTCATGGGAAGAAGCCAAAAAAGATCATAGGATTAAAGATGATTTATTTATTTATTTGAGGGAGGTTATTCAGTACTTACGTTTCAAAGTAGTATGCAGTTTCCCAAAATAGAAGTAATTTACATCTGAGGAGTAAATCTAGGTCATACTTCCACCTACAACTTTCTGTATATATATATATATATATATATATATATATATCTTTGGACTTTGTTCTACTTTTGTCCCTAAAAGATATTTTTATGGAATATCTGTGTATCTCAAAACACACAGCTGCTTCTATACTCATGGGCTTGAATTGATGTTGTTAAAGAGAAAGTAGATTAGATGTGTACTTAATAAATATTAAAAATATATTCTGAATTTTATTAAAATAATTTTAAATTAAAGAAATGCATTTAACACAATTTAATTTTTTATATGTGTAACAAAAAATGCAAAAGACCAATCTTCATTATAGTATGGAGTGGATTCTGACCCAAGATGTATCTAAAACAATGATAAAGAGGACCTTCCTTTACTGAATTTGAAATAATGATTAAAAAAAGCTTCTCCCTCAAGATACTTAAGGAAATTTCAGACTATAGGACATGTATCAGCCCCCAGGAGAAAGATGATCTTCAGGGAAGTTTCCAGCGAAAGTGCAAAGGAAGTAGTTTGCCTTTGACCCCTCTAACCTCCCTTTCGACATCCTTCACTCTGCTTGGCCTTCCTCCCTGCTGCCAAACAAATATCTATTGCCTTCATTCAGCCTTCTGGTTGTTCAAAGCCCTCTACTTCAGCACTTCACTTAGGCTCCAAAATATACATCCATCCACCTCACTAAGCATTGCTCAGTGGGAATTATCACTTGGACAGTATGAGAGGAACAACTGATTGACTGAGAAAAGTAATTTACTGTAGAGTTAAGAAAGATGATTCCAGGAGGATTTAGATTCCCAAGAAGCTTGGGAAATCCTAACTTACCTCCATTAGAAACTCATCTATCTATCTAGGCAATAAGCAATCTCCATAGGAGATTGCTCTAATTGACTAATTGACTAATTGACTCCCAGGCAATACCTGAAAAAAAAGGTGTTAATGAAGCAAAAGAGTAGGCACTAAAAAAAATAAATAAGGATTAGTTAGTATGAGTTTTCATATAAGATTAGTATTAACTGTTAAGGTTTTTTATAAATTTCATTCATCCAACACCATGTACATTTCAAATGAGGGTCAAAAGAAATGATATATGTGAATATAATTTGTAAGCTACCAAAAGTGCTGCAAAAGAGGAAAGAAACATTTAAATTTTCCTAAAAATTAGGATTCTATAAAGTGAGTAAAGGAATTTCCTGCCTTAGGAGGTAGCACGTACTCCATCAGTGGAAGATGGTAAGTAGAGACTGGATAATCTGGCACAGTGTAGGCTCAGAAAAAAAGGAAAACCCTTTCCCACAAATGAAGGTGGCTCCCAAGGAACCCAAGCCATGAGGTGACCTGAGTATTGGTTAGGTTATTGGATTGGAGTCAGAAAGACTTTGTTTCAAATCCTATTTCAAACATTTATTAGCTGTGTAGTCCAGGGAAAAGTCACTTAATGTCTCTTTGCCTCAGTTTCCTTGACTGTGGAATAATAAGATGGGGCAAAATAGCCTATAAATTCCCTTCTCCCTCTAAATGTACTGCACTATATTCTTAACAAAATAAATGATTGCAATGGGCAGCCATGGAGAACTTACAAAAATAAAGCTTTGTAACCTGTAGAGGGGTAATACAAAGAAATCAGGATCACAGGCCCCTACCACCATACTTGCTGACCTCGTAAGTATGTTTCAAGTTTTACATATGTCTATGGTTTTATAAGCCCCATTATAAGCCCCAAATTTTTTTTTGTATTCTTTAACAATTTGTTCAGGATGCATTATTTCTTTGGAATAATTGACTGTGTTCCCTTTGGTTTCTACTTAGAAGAGAGGTTTTTGGTTTTGATTTTGTTTTTACCGTAAGTGCTAATCTCAGTCTTCTGCAATCTTCACATTAACACAATTCTACATAGAGGGAATCTCTTTTTATTTCTGGAATGGAAGTTACAAGACAAGTGACAAGTGAAAGCTATGACAGAGATATTTAGATCTTGCTATGAATTCTTCTCTCCAAAAACACACAATCTCACGACTGAATTTCATGATTCATCAAGGCTGTGATGTTTTTGATGAGGAGGAAGTTTCCAGTAGAAAGAAAGTCAATAAAATAACACTGACAATGGTACATTTATTCTAAATGGTATTTGACATATACAACAAAATTGCTAAGCCATTGAAATGTGGCTTTGATATAAAAGAATCATTGGTTATGTTATATGTCCATAAGTTATTTCCTAGTCTATAATAATATGTAATCTAATATGTGTTAACATGGTTACATCCAGGTGTTTAAGGGTTTTATAACTCACTACAAGAAAATTATTAATAACTCTAACAATAATTCCTCACTCAACTCACCATCAATATTTTTGTGTGTGGTGTGGTAGGAAGGCAAAGTAGTTATGGTGATGTACATTGGTGACTTTGCCCTGAAAACCAATACATTAGCTTTGAGGGAACCTTGAAAGATTGGAAAATTGGCCTCTGATGATTGCACTGTTGGGGTTAGCACCTTAGTCAGTGTAATCAAACAACTCTCATGAAACCAATAAATAAAATAATAAAGGGCTACATGTTCACCCTACTCAAAATGTCATGGAAAATGGCTTGGTATGGACTTTAGCAGAAGAAGGTATAGTGGAACAAGTAAAAAAAAACAATATTATAATTCTTGGAAATGTTCCAGTAGAGCCAAAGTGTGCGCAAACTGAGCTAAAGATATGAATACTTTCCCTATGTGTTTTTACTGTATTGTAACAAAACTGGAAATGGATCACCAGTTACAAGCCAGGGCATTATGCTACTTTTTGTCTATGATACTGTCAATTATAGGTCATACAACAATTTGCTGTTGACCAGCATGGGTCACTCTTGAAAAGAATAACTTCATCTCTAAACCCAAATTAGATAAACTATAACATGAATGAAGAGATACTAAAAGCTAGAGAGAAAACTTGGAGTCCCTAAAGTATTTGAAAATCTTAATCTGAGCATGGCAAAGATGACAAAAGAGGTTTTCATTGTTATATGGTGTCAATTTTGAATAAGTTGCTGGCAAATAGACACACAATTGAATTGTTGGTGGAACTGTAAATCAGTGCAATCATTTCAAAAAGCAACATAAGTTCAATACTTGAGGGGGCAGAATCAAGATGGTGGAGCAAGAGGAAACATTTTTTGCCTAGCCCTCCCAGGATAACTCCTCCATAATAACCTGAGAAACACATTAGACTTAATTCTGGTCAGAAAAGCAAAGAAAAAGTCATAGCAAGTGATTTTTGAAACTCAGTGTAGCTTAGAAGACAGAGAAGTCTTTGAACACTGGACAGGAGCTAGCCAGGAGTGCAGTAGTTAACCACAGGGGTGGCAAGACCAAGAACATTCCAGTGTCATTGGAGTAGTAATTGAAGTCATCCAGTAGTCATTGAAATGAATCTACACCATATTTTCAACAATACATTAATAGTAGCACTTTTTGTGTTAGCAAAGAATTGGAATCAAAGTAGATTAGATGCCCATCAATTGGGAAATAACAAATTGTGCTATATGTATGTAAAGGAATATCACTGTGTTATAAGCAATAATTAAGATTATTAATGCAGAGAATCATGAACTTGCATAATCTAAGGCATATTGAAGTATACACAATATAATAAGCAAATAGAAAAATCACAAAAGAAATTGAAATAGAAGATAAATTCTCCCATCCATGTTGAACATTGTATATATTTCAGACTTTTTCTGTATGCTGACTGTTTTTTCTGGTTTTTTTCCTCTTCCCTTTTTTCTTTAAAAACATTCTTTGTTATATGAGATGGCTATCTGAAGGCAGGTGAGGAATAGTGCAAAGGATGTCAACAATTATTTTAAAGAAAGACAAAAAGAATGTGAATACATCTTAACTGTCAAAAGTTATCTTTCATACATTCTTAAGGTGATATAAGAAGAGCTCAACAAACCTTACTAAGTTCGCCTAGACCCACACTTTGTGCTTAAATGAAACTTTGAAATGCAGTAGCATACACTGGAAAGACCTGTATTTGCATCAAAAGATCCTGGGCTTGAGTCAATGTTCTATCACATAGATAGCTAGGCAGCAAAGTAAATAGGGAATAGGATTTGGAGTTAGGAAGAGCTGAGTTCATATCTTGTCTCAGACCTTTATTAGTTGCGTAACATTAGGAAAGTTACCTAACCTTTCCATGTCTCAGTTCCCTCATCTGTAAAATGGGGATAATAATAGCACCCATATCACAAAAGTATTGTGAGAATCTGATCAATATACATGTGTGAAGTGCTTTGCAAACCTTAGAGCACTATACAAATGCTAGTTATTACTCCCTATGTGGTTTTGGGTATATCATTTAACTTATCAAGACTTCAATTGTCTTTTCTGGAAAACAAGTAAGGAGAGGGAAATGATATCATCCCTAAGGTACATTCCAACTATACATCCTTGGCCATATGATTCTGTTGTCCTATAATTTTTCTATGAAGTAGGAAGAATATCTATTATTTCAAATCCATAGGACACAACACCAAGGTATAAATAACTTCAGTGACTCAAGATATCCTGTTATTAACAACACTCTCATAGTTGGTAAGAAAGAGCTAGATGCCATTTGATGCTAATATTTTAGAATTTCTCCTACACAGTATAACAAATCCCAGCAAAGATTTCCCACTTGTATTCTCCAGAGGGCTGTTATTTCTTATTCCTTTGACTTAGATTGTGCTTTTTTTTCTTCAACGCAATTAAAGGATACAATCTCTCCATAAATCCTTCCAGAGCATTAAAACTAAAACAATGACTTAAGTCTTGATCTATACTGTCACCTTTAATAGATCATGACTTAGAGAAAGCACAAAAGCCCAAGATGATAATCCGCTTAGAATCTATGTCATGGATCAAAGGGTTATTGAATAGTAGAAACCTTATGCTGTTGATTTGTCTTCCAAAAAGAGGTTGCTATGGGGCATCCTGGGGGATGTAAACTGTCTAAATAAAGGTAATAAAAGTAATTGGCTGAGTGAGAAACATTTTCTTAGGTTAGCATCCTGAGTAGTGGGTAAAACTTCTCTTAGAAATTTAATTTCAGCCAATATATCAAAAGCTTGGAATAGCCACCAAAGTTGATAATAGGCCTTTGGGTGCATTTTGGGCAACTTTTTAGAAATTAGTAAATATATATGAGTTCTGGATTTAAACAGAGGAAAGTTTGAGTTTAAATTCTACCTTAGACACTTCCTAGTAACATGATCCTGGGGATATTATTTATCATTCTGAATACAATTTTTTGTTCATCTATAAAGTAGGGATAATCAGAGCTCCTACCTTATGGGGTAGTTGTGAAGCTCACATGAAGTGTTTTTAAAATGCTTCACTATCCTGAAAGAGCTATATAAATGGTATTTGTTATTATTTTGTTGGTCTGTGTATTAAATTCAATTTAACAGACAGATGCTTAAATGTTGTACACAATATTTCATTTGAGCATCACCAAAAAATGTTGTGAGGTAGGAAACACATGTATTCTTCCCATTTTACAGAAAAGAAAGTTGAAAACTTTAATTACTTGTCCAAGATCACACATCTGGTTGAGAGTGGCATAGGGAATAGACCCAAGATTTGAAACATGGTTATATGACTCTGAGTCCAACATTATTTCCATCATATACTGCCTCTTGCAAGTAGCTGGTGACGATTTACTTGATAACTTTATCCTCTTAATTGTATCCATTTTAGTATGATCATCTCCAGCTCCTTATCATGTTTCCATACAGGAGATATGGACTGGACCTGATATAAGGAACTTCAGACAAGGAAATTCTCTCTACCAATGTAGATATAGGCCTCATCTACAACATAATTTGAGAGAGTTTTCTAGAGCATTGAGAGGTTTAAATGACTGCCCAGAGTCACTTGGTCACAACTTTTATGAGTCAGAGGTAAGATTTGAACTATCTGTCTATCTATCTATCTATCTATCTATGTATGCATGTATATAATATATACATAAATACACACACTACATACATATATACATATTACATATATACACACAAATGTGTATATACACACATGGAAATATATACATGCATATGCATATATAAGTACATGTGTAGAGGAGATATGAATATCTATACAAATAAATAAATATTAATATGCCCTTTTATGTCATTAAGCATAAAGATGCAGCTAACAGAACTCGTTCACTTGGATATTCAAGTTTTTGGAATTTGGAGAGCTAGATTCCCAAGAGGATGAAGGATGGAGAGTGGAAGGAGAAGAAAGAACTAGAATGGATACTTTTCAGTAACTCGGATAACAGAGGCAGCATGGCATAGTGGATAGAGGACTGGCCTGGGAATCAGCAACTTAGTTCAAGTCTTGCCTTTATCACATGTTGGATGTGAGAGTATGACCAGATTGGTTAACTCCTCAGTGCCCCCAAGAAACTAAATTACACAGGATTGTCCTGATACTTATTCAAAAGGGATTATTCCCACACTAGTAGATCAAATCCTTAACCACTCTCTTTGGATGTCCATAGAGGGAGGAATGATGTGAGGCTACAAAAAAAGAGGGAAGAAAGAATAGTGGGAAAAGACAGAAAAGGGTGACCAAAACAATTTGTACTTCTTTAGTAGAAATATGTTAATTAAAATAGCTGACATAAAGCACTTTAAGGTTTTCAAAGCTGCAAAGCTGACTACTTTATGTAATGAGCTTTCTTGATCATCACAACAACACTGTGAGCTAAGTGTTGTTATTATTTATAGATGAAGGAACTAAAGTTCAGAGAGCTTATGTAACTTGTGTAGGGTCATACACCTACTAAGTCTCTGAGATGAGATTTGTTGGTTCTAGTGTCAAACAGAGTTTTCCATCTCCAACACTCCACCTACTCTATCATATAATCTCTTAATTTATATCAAAGTTAGTGGGGAAGGAGAAAGAGAATCCAAGTTGCCATCAAAGAGAAGTCATTTGTTTCATTGCTTTTTTAAAAAATATATTTTTGTTATAGACTTAAACATTGGAATAAAACAAATATCTATTCACCATAGAGCTACCACAAAATGCCCCAGAGCTATTATATATGAATCCATCAATCTTTATCAAATATGGCTTATTTTATTTTTATTAATTCATTTATAATTAGTTTTCAACATTCACCTCCACAAGATTTTGAGTTCCTAATTTCTTCCCATCATTCCCCTTCCCCACCCCAAGACACCATGCATTCTGATTACCCCTTCCCCAACCTGCTCTCCCTTTAATACCCCCCATCTTCTCCTATCCCCTCGCACTTCTATTTTTCTGTAGGGCAAGATAGATTTCTATACACCATTGCCTGTATATCTTTTTTCCCAGTTGCACATAAAAACAATTTTTAATGTTCATTTTAAACCTTTGGAGTTCCACATTCTCTCCCTTCCTCCCTCCCCACATACCTTAATTGAGAAGATAAGCAATTAAATATAGGTTATATATGTGTAGTCATGCAAAACACTTCCGTAACAGTCATGTTATGAAAGAATAACTCTTTCCCTCCATCCTATCCTGCTCCCCATTTATTCTATTCCCTCCTTTAACCTTGTCCCTCCTCAAATGTATTTGCTTCTGATTACCCCTTCTTCCCATTTGCCCTCCCTACTATCATGCTCCCCCATATATTCCCCTGTAATTTCCTGTAGGAAAAGATAGATTTCCATACACAGCTGAGTGTGTATGTTATTCCTTCTGTAAGCCAAATCTGATATGACTACGATTCACTCATTGTCTCTCACTCCCACCTCTTCCTCTGCATTGTAATAGCTTTTTCTTGCCTCTTTTGTTGTGAGATAATTTACCCCATTCTACCTCTCCCTTTTTCTTTCTCCCAGTATCTTCCTTTCTCATACCTTAATTTTATTTCTTAGATATCATCCCATCAGATTCAAATAACCCTGCTTCCTCTGTCTATACATATACGTACATACATATACATATATATGTATATATATATATGTGTGTGCATATACACATATATGTATGTTTATATATACATATGTATATATTTTATACAAATATTCCCTCCAACTACTCTAATACTGAGAAAGGTCTCATGAGTTACAAATATCATCTTTTCATATAGGAATGCAAACAGTTCAACATTACTAAGTCCCTTATGATTTCTCTTGCCTGTTTACCTTTTCATGCTTCTTTTGATTCCTGTATTTAAAAGGCAAATTTTCTATTCAGCTCTGGTCTTTTCATCAAGAATGACCAAGTCTGCTATTTCTTTGAATATCCATTTTTTCCCCTGAAGGATTATACACAATTTTGCTGGGTAGGTGATTCTTCTTTTTAATCCTAGATCCTTTGACCTCTGGAATATCATATTCTAAGCCCTCCAATCCCTTAATGTAGAAGCTGCTAAATCTTGTGTTATCCTGATTATTTTTCCACAATACTTGAATTGTTTTTTTCTGGATGCTTGCAAGATTTTCTCCTTGACCTAGGAACTCTGGAATTTGGCTACAATATTCCTAGGAGTTTTCCTTTTGAGATATCTTTCAGGAGGTGATCAGTGGATTCATTTAATTCCTATTTTATTCCCCGGTTCTAGAATATTAAGTTATTTTTCCTTGATAATTTCTTGAAAGACAATGTCTAGGCACTTTTTTTGATCATGGCTTTCAGGTACTGCAATGATTTTTAAGTGGTCTCTCCTGGATCTATTTTCCAGGTCAGTTGTTTTTCCAGTGAGATATTTCACATTGTCTTCTATTTTTTTCATTGCTTTGGCTTTTTTTTTTATAATTACTTGATTTATCATAAAGTCATTAGATTCCATTTGTTGCATTCTAATTTATTTATTTATTTTTGTTTATGTATTTATTTAGTTAATATTTTTAATTTTCAGCATTGATTTCCACATGATTTTGAGTTACAAATTTTCTCCCCATTTCAAACCCTCTCCCCCACTCCAAGATGGCTTATATTATGATTGCTCTATTCCCCACTCAGCCTTCCCTTCTGTTACCCCACTCCCCACTATCTCCTTTTCCCTTACTTTCTTGTAGGGCAAGATAGATTTCTATGCCCCATTGCCTATATATCTTATTTCCCAGTTGCATGCAAAACCAACTCTTTTTTGAACATCTGCTTTTAAAACTTTGGGTTCCAAATTCTCTTCCCTCTTCCCTCTCCCCCCCCCACCCTCCCTAAGAAGGCAAGCAATTCAACGTAGGTTACACGTCTATCATTATGTAAAACCCTTCTACAATACTCATGTTGTGAAAGACTAACTACATTTTGTTCCTTCCTATCCTATCCCCCTTTGTTAAGTTTTCTCCCTTGACCCTGTACCTTTTCAAAGTGTTTGCTTTTGATTACCTCTTCCCTCTATCTGACCTCTCTTCTGTCATACCCCCTCTTTATCCCCTTCTCCCTACTTTCCCGTAGGGTAGATACCCAATTGAGTGTGTATGTTATTCCCTCCTCAAGTCAAGTCTGATGAGAGCAAGATTCACCCATTCCCCCTCACCTGCCACCTATTCCCTTCCAATGAACTGCTTTTTCTTGCCACTTTTATGTGAGATAATTTACCCCATTCTATCTCTCCCTTTCTCCCTCTCTCAATAAATTCCTCTCTCATCCCTTAATTTGATTTTATATTTTTAGATATCATCCCTTCATATTCAACTCACCCTGTGCCCTCTTTCTATATATATAATGTATATATGTGTATATATGTATGTATATACATAATATACGTGTGTGTGTATATATATGTACGTATATTCCCTTCAATTACACTAATACTAAGGTCTCATGAATTACACATGTCATCCTTCCATGTAGGAATGTAAACAAAATGATTCAACTTTAGTAAGCCCCTTGTGATTTCTCTTTCTTGTTTACCTTTTCATGCTTCTCTTGATTCTTATGTCTGAAAGTCAAATTTTCTATTCAGCTCTGGTCTTTTCACTTAGAAACCTTGAAAGTCCTCTATTTTATTGAAAATCCATATTTTACCTTGTAGCATTATGCTCATATTGCTGTGTGGCTGATTCTTGGTTTTAATCCTAGCTCCATTGACCTCTGGAATATCATATTCCAAGCCCTTCACTCTCTTAATGTAGAAGCTACTAGATATTGTGTTATCCTGATCATGTTTCCACAGTACTCAAATTGTTTCTTTCTGGCTACTTGAGGTATTTTCTCCTTGATCTGGGAGCTCTGGAATTTGGTGACAATATTCCTAGGACTTTTATTTTGGGGATCTTTTTCAGGAGGCAACTGGTGGATTCTTTCAATTTCTACCCCCTGGCTCTAGAATATCAGGGAAGTTCTCCTTGATAATTTCTTGAAAAATGATATCTAGGCTCTTTTTTCATCATGCCTTTATGGTAGTGCAATAATTTTTAAATTATCTTCCCTTGATATATTCTGTAGGTCAGTGGTTTTTCCAATGAGATATTTCACATTGTCTTCCATTTTTTCATTCCCTTGATTCTGTTTTATAATATCTTGATTTCTCATCAAGTCACTAGCTTCCACTTGCTCCAATCTGATTTTTAAGGTAGTATTTTCTTCAGTGGTCTTTTGGATCTCCTTTTCCATTTCGCTAATTCTGCCTTTCAAGGCATTCTTCTCCTCATTGGCTTTTTCCTTTTCCTTTTTTTTTTGGGGGGGGGGGTGGGGAAGGCAGGGCAATTGAGGTTATGTGACTTGCCCAAGGTCACACAGCTAGTAAGTAGGTCAACTGTCTGAGGCTGGATTTAAACTCAGGTCCTCCTGACTCCAGGGCCAGTGCTCTTCTGACTGTGCCACCTAGCTGTCCCTCATTGGCTTTTTGGAGCTCTTTTGCCATTTGAGTTAGTCTGTTTTTTAAGGTGTTACTTTCTTCAGTATTTTTTGGGTCTCCTTTAGCAAGTCATTGACTTGTTTTTCATAATTTTCTTGTATCATTCTCATTTCTTTTCCCAATTTTTCCTCCACTTCTCTTACTTGCTTTTCCAAATCTTTTTGAGCTCTTCTATAGCCTGAGACCAATTCATGTTTTACTTGGAGGCTTTTGATGTAAGCTCTTTGACTTTGTTGACTTCTTCTGGCTGTATGTTTTGGTCTTCTTTGTCACCAAAAAAAGATTCCAAAGTCTGAGTCTGAATCCAATTCTGTTTTCCCTGCCTCTTTATGTTCCCAGCCAACTACTTGACCCTTGAGCTTTTTGTCAGGGTATGACTGCTTGTAAAGTAGAGAGTATTTTGTCCCAAGATTTAGGGGCTGCACTGATGTTTTCAGAGCTGCTTCTACACATCGTGCTCTGCCACACCAGCAGTCCTTCTCCCCCAAAAACCTCCAACCAGGATTGTGGCCCAGATCCAAGCAGGGCAAAGCAGGCTTTGCACTCCCGCTCTAATCCTCCGCTTAATTCCTCCCACCAGGTTGGCCTGGGGCTAGAAGCAACTGCAGCTGGAGCTCTGGAAGCAGCCTCAGAGCTGCACCACCTCCACTGCTCCCTGGGCAGTGGCTGACCCCAAAATCTTTTTACTCTGTCCCATTAACTTTTTCCACTAACTTTCTCTGTGGTCTTTGGCGTTAGGGGTTGAGAAGTCTGGTAACTGCCATAGCTCATGGATTCAGGGTGCTATGCCTGTTATGCCTGTGTCCTGGTCTGGTTGGTCTTGGTGCAGTCCACACTGGGCTCTGCTCTGTTCTGCTTCCAGCTCCATGTGACAGACCCTTCCCAGAGACCATCCAGCTTGCCCTGGGGTGGAGCCCTGCTTCCCTTTGCTATTTTGTGGGTTCTGCAGCTCTATAATTTATTCAGAACCATTTTTATATGTGTTTAGAGGGACCTGGGTGGGGAGCTTAAGAAACTCCCTGCTTTGCAGCCACCATCTTGGCTCTGCTCCAACCCCATTCTAATTTTTTAAGGAATTATTTTTTTCAGTGAGCTTCTGGACCTCCCTTTCCCTTTGGCCAATTCTGCTTTTTAAGGCATTCTTCTCTTCACTGGATTTCCCAAACTCTTTCACAATTTGGGTTAGTCTATTCATTAAGGTGTTATTTTCTTCAGTATTTTGAAGAGAGGGGGGTTCTCCTTTAGCAAGCTGTTGACTTGTTTTTCATGATTTTCTTGCATCACTCTCATTTCTCTTCCAAGTGTTTTCTCTACTTCTCTTACTTACTTGATTTTCAAAATCCTCTTTGAGCTCTTCCATGGCCTGAGACAAATTCATATTTTTCTTGGAGGCTTTGGATGTAGGAACTTTGATTTTGTTGTCCTTTTCCGGTTGTATGTTTTGATCTTCTTTGTCACCAAAGTAAGTTTCTATAGTCTGAGTTTTTCCCACTGTTTGCTTATTTTGTCAGCCAATTGCTTGACTTTTTAGCTCTTTGTTAAGGTAGAACTCTGCTTCAGTGTGGAAGGTGGATTGTTGCAAACTTCAAAGGTTTTGTGCATCTGTTTTCAGAGATGTTTCTAGTCATAGAAATATCTGGTCAGCTGCTCAATTCTCCCCATCTTCTGTGGGCTCAGATCCCTGGAAGAAGTCACTGGTGCTACCTCCACTGTTACCACCGCTGCCACCATCCCCCTGGGGCTGCAGCTGGACAAAGCTCCTCTCTCACCCAGGTCTGACAGACTTTTCCAACTGACCTTCTAAATTGTCTTTTGTGTGTGGGGATTAAGAAGGCTTGAAACGTCACAGCTGTCAGTCATTCATCACCCTGTGTCTTGCTCCAGATTTGCTAAGGCCCCGACTGTGCTCTTCTCTCAGACTGGTTCAACAGACCTTTCCTGTCAACTTTCCAGGTTGTCTTGGGCTTGAAATATGTTTCAGTCTGTCACTTTGTAGGTTCTGATGTTCTAGAATTAGATTAGAGTCATTTTACTGGTATTTGGAGTTGTTTCGGGGAGAGCTCAAGCAAGTCCCTGCTTTTACTCTGCCATCTTGACTCACACTTTGAATCGTTTCATTGTTTATAAAATAATTGGGCTTGATTAGATCAATAAAGTGACTTTTAGCAATATTGTTCTATATCTAGGCATCATACTCTGTATCATGCTCTGGCCTTATCAAATATATTCATAATACAATACAAATACAAGGCGGGGAGAGAAAGAGAGAGAGAGAGAGAGAGAGAGAGAGAGAGAGAGAGAGAGAGAGAAGGAGAAGGAGAAGGAGAAGAAGAAGAAGAAGAAGAAGAAGAAGAAGAAGAAGAAGAAGAAGAAGAAGAAAGAGGAGGAGGAGGAATGGAAGAAGAAGAAGATGAAAAAGTTGATGATTATAATGAAGAGGAAGAGGAAAGAAGGGAGGAAAAAAGGAAAGAAGATAAATATGTAAGTAGATAGATAATAGGATATTTATTAAATGTTTGATATGTGTCAGACACATTACTAAGCATAGGGGATATAAATATAAGCAAATATAGATTTTGCCCTCATGAAGCTTCCATTCAAATTAAAGAAGATAATACATAAGGGAAAATTTGAAAGGGTAGGCAAATTAGTCAGATCTATGGAGAATGGAAGAATTTATTACTAAACAAAGAGAACATTATGAAATGCAAAATGGAAGATTTTTATTACATTAAATTGAAAAGATTTTCCACAAACAAAGCCAATGCAACCAAGATTAGAAGGGAATCAGAAAACTGAGGAATAATTTTGTAGCCAGTGTGTCTGATAAAGGCCTCATTTCTAAAGCATATAGAAAACTGAGTTGAATTTATGACAATACAGGTCATTCCCCAATTGATAAATGGTCAAAGAATATGAACAGGCAGTTTTCAGAGGAAGAAATTAAAGTTATCTGTAGTCACACAAAAATATGCTCTAGATAACTATTGATTAGAGAAATGCAAATCAAAACAACTGAGATACCACATTATACCTATCAGATTGACTAGCATGACAAAACAGGAAAATGGCAAATGTTGGAGAAGATAAGGAAAAAATGAAACACTAATAAGCCTTGTAGTCAAGTTTGGGTAAGGCATTTAAATGATTTTATGCCTTGGTTTCTGCTAAATGTAAAAGAAAAGTATCATTTTCCCCCACATAACAGCAATGTTACTTGCAGCTACTGTGGCTATGTAAGGCCAATAACACCAGCACACAAGAGGGCTGCTAGCACAGGTTCTTTGATCTGCTTTTCTAAGGAAAGCAATTTTAAGGGGTTAAAAATCTTGCTTTAATTAAACATACATATATCATTCACTTAGTTTGAAGGGAAAAGCCAGCACCCTGGACTTCAGAGAGAATACAAACCGAAATTACAAGCAGAAATTGTGAACAGAGCAAAATAACACAAATCAACAGTCAGGCTTCTGCTTGACCATAGCAATACATACAAACTTACCAGAGAGAGCAGCACCAACATCTGGGTTTTCAAAGCTGGGGGCTCCTTAACAGCTACCCAGAGTCTTGTCTGGCCAAATCACAAGAAGAGCCTTCCAATGAGTGATCCCCAAGCAAAATGCTAACCTCAGAATATACCTACACTTCTTCAGGGTCAGAGGACATTACAACCATGAGACTCAGATCCATGTGACCTAAGCCTTCCTGTGACTCAAGCAGGTCATCAAAGACTCCCAATTCAATCAAAGACTCTTGATTGAAACAAAGGCAAGACTCAAAGACACTTGATTGTCTTAGTGCTGAGGACTACAAAACAAAACACAGCAAAAAGTCCCACCCCACTTGCCATTACATGCTGTCTCCCTCTAACATTATGGGGCAGGAGGAAATGACAGCTAAGATGCATATATCATTTTTAATTATTGAAGGTAGTCAGTCATCTCCAAAAATAAGGTAGTAGTACAATATGGCACAACAAAAATTATAGTAGCTTTTTATGGATGGTCATCATGGATGACCAAGAAGCAGAAAATGTGCTCCAAATATGACTAGATAGCTCCACCAAAGTTCAGTTCAGATGCCTCAAAGAGACATGGAGAATGGAGTCTATGCAAGAGACGTAGAGGATTATTTTAGGTCATATTGAAGGAGATTAAATCTGACCATGGGCTCACTGACTGATTCTGCCTTCTGAAGACCAGTCGTAGGAATTCAAAGTGATGCATCACCAGGAAGATGGCTGCTGAGAGATTTTTTTTAATGACAGCAACTTGGGAGAGGATTCTAGGAAGATGGTGGAGTAGGTCAGAAAATTCCAAGCTCTCAAAATTTTCCCCCACAAGAAGGTTAAAATAGCACCTTAGGGAAAACAAAGTATGGGTGGAGACAAAGAAAAATAAGGACATAACCAGGGTTTTCCTTGGACAGTTTGAGATCTGAAGAAAAACCCCAGGACTAGGTTTGGTCACTGCGAGGAATAGACATCTCCAGACTAGGTTCCATTTTAACAGCAAGCAGGGAAGCCATTTAAACAACTAGCTGCAAGCCCTGGGGTTAGTTGGTCTGAGAGGCTGCCTCAGCCCCAGCCACTGGAACTTTTCACCCTGGGATAGTGAGGGGAGTTGCGCATTTGAGCCCAAGAAGACTGCAGGAACCTCTGCTGACAAGGAATGCCAGACTCATCCGTGTTGCGAGGAGTGGTGGGGGCGAGAAGGAACCAGCACACACCCGGTGAGTGCATAAGCAGTGGGGTAGAAAGCTTCTGGCTGTGGGCACTTACAGAAGGTTGGAGTTTTGGCTTTGGTTCCAGACTAGAGGAGAGAACTAAAGATCTGGGGCAAGAAGCACCAGTTCCCATACCCCAGGGCTAGAGGTGATTACAAAATTCAAGTTATTACTACAAAAAAAAAATGCACAGGCAAAGGAGAAAGAATCCAACCATAGAAACCTATTATGGGAATAGAAATGACTGGGGTTCATCTTCAGAGGAAGATATTGAAGTAAAGAAACCCCTAAAGAGCAACGTCAAATGGTCACCCGCCCAAAAAGAATTTATAGAAGATCTTAAAAAAGGCTTTAAAAATCAAATGACAGAGATGGAGGAATAACTAAAAAAACAAAAACATTCCAAGAAAAATGAGAAGGTTACGAAAGGAAAATCAACCAATTAGAAAAGGAGATCCAGAATCTCAAGGAGGAAAATGATTGAAAATTAGAATTGGGAAAAGTGAAGCCAGTGAAATTATCAGAGATCAAGAAACAAACAAAATATGAATAATGACAAATAGAAGAGAAAGTGAAGCATATTATAAAAAAAAAACAACAGATTTGGAGAATAGATCAAGAAGAGAAAATATAAAAATAATTGGAGTAACTGAAAGTCATGATCAAAAAAATAATCTTGATATAATAATACAAGAAATAATTAAAGAAAACTGTCCTGAAGCATTAGAACAAGGCAAGGAAGCAGAAATAGAAAAAAAAATCCATCTCACCCCACTTAAAAGGGATCCTATGAAGAAAATTCATAGGAATACCATAGTCAAATTCTGAAACTCCTAGCTCTAGGATAAAATATTAAAACACGAAGGTTAAAACAATTTAAATATGATGGCACCACAATCAGAATTACACAAGATCTAGCAGCAGAGATCTGAAAGAACCACAGGTCTTGGAACACAATGTATTGAAGAGCAAAAGACCTGGGGCTCAGCTGAAAATATCATACCTTTCAAATTTCAGTATTATCTTGAATGAAAAAAATGGACATTTGAGAAACCCTCAGACTTTGAAGACTTTGTTAAAAAAATCCTCAACTTAATAAAAGATTCAACATACAAGAACCAAGAGAAATATAGAGTACGCACCAAAGACTGACTATAAGGGATTCATAAGAACAGACTGCTTACCTTTTATATAACATAAAGTGTAAAATGTATGTCTAACATTCTTATTAATAATTGTTGAGCTCATAAGAAAGAGGGGAATAAACCTGACTATGATATGAATTTAAAAAATAAAACCATTTAGAAACAACTAAAAACAGTAACTATTTTATACAAAAGAGGAAAGATTTTATACAAGAAAAAGAAAAGATACAGAGAATTTAGATGGGGCAAGAGGGTTGGTAGTTCTGGTAACCTACTTTCATCAGGAATGGATTTAAGAGGGAACAATATATATATTTAGAAGAGTATAAAAGTCTTCTAAATTTAGAAGAAATAAAATTGTAGGGGTATAGTGAGGGGGGAGAGGACAAGGGAGGGATTAGAATAAGGGAGGGATTTTTAGAGGGGAGAATGATGGAATAGGTAAAGGGAGTTTAGATTTACTGGAATGGGATATAGGGGAGGGATCTTTAGAGGGGGGAAGGCAAGTAATTGGAGGGCAGAGTGGTTGGTGGAGGAGTGGGGTAGGCAAGTAACTAGAAGGTGATGTGGTGGGTAGAAGTAAAGTAGAGGAGGCAGGAAGGATAGGAAACAAAAGATATGTACAAACATAAAAAACAAAGATCAGGAGGAGATTATGTTTGGGAAAGTGTATGTCTATATATACATGTATATATGTATATATCTGTATGAGTATGTATATATCAAGAAATATCTAAATTATATTGTAGCCTTCTTGGGAGTGGGGGAGGGGAAAAAGAACAAAATTAAAAAGTGAACAGCAGAGACCAAAAGAAAACACAAGGAAGCAAAGGAAAGATGGACAATTCTCAACACAAAGTGTATTATTTATCATATGGGCTTTCTTAAAAAGAAAATTTATTGTTATATATTTTCAGTCCTCTCTTATGTTCTGCTATGAACATGAAATGCTTTTTTTTTCTTTCTTTGTATTTAAGTTGCAATATTTAAGTTTATGATACAATTTTGTTTCTTTTCTCTATTTTGTATTTGTGTTCTGGTAAAATAAAATTTAAAAAACTGTTTAAAAATAAAACAGCAACTTGTCTGAAAAAGGCATGACACTTAACCTTCCTAAGACCTAGTTTCTTCATCCACATGAAGAAAGACTTGGTCAAGATGGTTTCTAAATCTACTTCCATTCTAGTTCTAGACTCCTAAGGGCTGTGGTCTATGTGAGAAGATACACACAAAATCCTTCAAGGACTGGATTAAAATCAGATAAAGCAAAATGTCAAACACTGAAATTTATTTTCACGAATGTATCCTTTGTGATTTAAACTGTGAACCTAAACAAATTCAGTTTATTCTAACAACTATTTAAGTACCTACTGTGTGCCAAGCACCGTGCTAGTGGCTTGGGATGCAAAGGACAAAGGAAAATATTCCCTCCCCTCTAGAAGCTTGTGGAGTCAGTGCAGAAAGCACATATCCCAATAGTTAAATACAAGATATGTAGAAAATAAATACACAGTAATTTAGAGGGAAAATAATGACCACTGGAGATAATCAGAAATGGTCTCTTATAGCAAATGGTACTTGAATTGAACCTTTGAGGGAGCTGACAATTCCAGGTGGCAGATTACATAAAGAAGAACATTCTAAGCAAGGGGGCAACTGATGAAAAGGCAAGGTGGAAAGGAGATGCTACATTATGTGCTAGAAACAACAACTAGGTCAGGTCAACTAAGACATAAAGTACATAAAAGGGAGCAATGTGAAGTTAGTGCAGAAAGATTAGTTGGAGCCATATTGTCAAGAGAGTTAAACATCAAATAGTAGAGCTTATATTTTATTGTACAGGCACTAAGGAGTCACTGAACCTTCTTGATCAGGGATGTAATGTAGTTAGATATGTGCTACAGAAGTATCGATTCAGCAGCAATTGATTAGAGAATGGGTTGGAGAAGGAAGGGGCCAAAGTCTGACACGTCATTGACATAGCATTGTGACTATATGGCTCAGTGGATAGAGAACTAGGCTTAGAGTCAGGAAGACCTGATTTCAAAGCTGGCATTAGATACTTTTTAGTTATGCAGCCTTCAGTATGCCATGTGACCATTGCTTGCCTCAGTTTCCACAATTGTAAAATGAGAAAGTTAACAGCACCTAAATCTCATTATTATAGTGAGGATCCAATGAGATAACAATTGTAAAGTGCCTGGCACATAGTAGGTACTTTATAAATGCTTATCCCATTGCCTTCCTGCCTTACCCAGTCCAGACAAGAGGTAATGGTGACTTAGTGACATTTCACAGCAAAAACCACTCCTCCTCCTAGCCCCCTCCCCCCACTTGGGCTATTTCCCAGTGAACTCTGGATAAGATACCTGCACAATAGATACAAAAAGTGCATGTTCCTTTAAGAACTGACCACCCCTTAATCACTCCTTAAGCACTCCCTAATCCCACCCCAAAACACCTAATTGACAGGTTTCATCCCTAAATCTCATACTTAAACTTTCCCTGTAGCCCTGTATGGTTGCAGGTTCCCTAAGAACTCTTGCCTGCTCGAAAGCGTAATAAATCTTTGCTTCCTTGACTTAAAGAATGCTTAGGTCTGCGAATTCATTCCAGGAAACCTAGGAACTTTGGTTTGGGATGCCTACATCCCTCGGGTTCATTTCTACCTCAACACTATTAGACCCTTCTTTCATTGAGAGGTTCACTGATGTCATAAGTAAGCAAAAATCCCCCTTTGCTTTCATTTGCATCAATGAAATGATCTCTATCGTCTTTATTGAAGTCCTTAAAGAAAAACTAACACTTATTACTCATTTTATTTTTTTTCTCTCAGTAGTGAAGGGGATCAACCCAGTGAAAACAGTGATTCATTTCCTAGCCCAACAGTTGAATTCACTTGAATAACATCTTTTATGAGAAAAGATGGTAGTACATAGTAGGTTCAGCTGCATTCCCAAGGCAGTGCAACTAATCTCCATGGCTGATAGATAAAGTGACATCTGATAGTTCGCCTCTGGTCCAGTCTGGGTGAGAAGAGAGGTGGTGTGTATTTAATTGAGTTCACCTAATCACAGAAATGAAAGGGACCTCAGAGGCTTTCTAGTTTAATCTATACCTCCTCTCTATATTGCACCTGAAAATGTATCATCCAGATTCTGTTTGAAGACCTCCAGTAGGGAGGAATCACTCCCTCCTAAGGCAAACAATTCCATTTTGGAAATAGCTCTCTTTGTTGAAAGTCTTTTTCTCACATTAAATTTCAATCTGCTCTAAAACTTATTTTACTTTTCCTAGTTCTGGCCTCTGGGTCCAGACAGAACAGGTCTAATGCTTCTTCCCAGTCACAGTTTTTGAAATGATTATTGATAGCTCTTATGCCAGCCTGTCTCCCTACTGCCACCACAGGTAGCTAGGTGGAAAAGTGGATAGAATGCTGGACCTAAAGTCAGAAATAACTGAATTAAAATCCAGCCTGAGATACTTAAAACCTATTTGAACCCGGGCAAATCACTTAATAAAATCAAACGTAAAATAAGAATAATATTAGCACATACCTCAAATTAATTTTGTGAAGATCAAATGAGATTTTTGTAAAGTGTTTAGCACAATGCCTAGCCCCTAGAAGATGCTTAATAAATACTTGTTTACTTCCTTCTCAATAAGAAGTATTTATGCTATAAATTTCTTGAAGGCAAGTACTGTCACTCAACTGAAACTACTTTTTTCAAAATTGTCACAGATCTCTTAATTGGCAAGTCTGATGGTCTTTTCTAAGCCTTTCTCTACATCTTTTTTTATTTGACATTGTTGAACACACTGTCCTCCAACTATATCAACATTGTATCCTCCAACATATTACCACTCTTTCCCAGAGCACTTGCTAACTTTCTGACTAATCCTTTTCAGTCTCCCTTTCTATATCACCATCCATATTATACTCCCTAAATTAGAATGTAGCACAAGTGTCTGCCTAGACTCTACTCACCTTTTCCTCTACACTCTTTTTATTGGTGACCACTTCAGCTCCTGTTGGTATACTGATCATTTCTATGCAAATAACTGACAGATAAATGACTATATCTATATCTGTATCAATATGTGCGTACGTGTATATGTGTATCTATGTCTCTATCTATACCTCAATCTAGGTGTATTTATGTATATATCTATTTATATTATCTCTGTCTTTATATCCACATCTCTATCTCTATGTTGTCCCAGCACCTAACCTAACCTTCAGTTTTTGATCATCAACTGCCTATTGGACATTTCAAATTGGATATCTTGAGATATCTCAAACTTAGCACATCCAAATCTTTCTCTCTTCTCTCTACTCACAGCTAGTACACATTATATCATTATTACAATAATCTCCCAATTGATTTTGCTGCCTCAAGTCTCTCACAATTCCGATCTGTCTTCCGCACAACTGTCAAAGTGATTTTCCTCAAGTTCAAAACTAACCGTATTACTCTCCTACTCAATATATTCCAATGGTTTCCTAGTCTATCTAGGATAAAATATAAATCTCTTGCTTAGCATCTAAAGCTACTCCTAATCTGGCCCCAATCTACCTTTCTAATTTACTATATATTATCTCACATTCTGTAATCCAGCAAAACCAGGTGTGTCTTTTCTTTGCATTTTTTTTCCTACTCTTCACACACCACACACTCTTTCATTTCAGTGCTTTTGTACTGGTTATATCCAATGCATGGAAAGCAATCCTTTCTGACCATAGATCATAATATCATCCTCTTTCTTAAAGACACAGCACAGTAACCATCTTCTAAATGGAAGCCTTCTTAACCACCCCCATACCCAACTGCTAGTCACCTCCTCCCCAAAGTACTTCTATATAATTACTTTGTAATTATGTATTCATAGGATCACAGATTTGGAGCTAGAAGTGACCTTAGAGTCAAACTACTCCAATCCTCTTGTTTTATAGACAAGAAAACTGAGACCCATTGATAAGTTGGAAAGGAACTTAATGGCTACTTAAACCAATTCATGCCTGAAAAAATCCCTAGTACAAAATATTACAAAAGTGGCCATCCAACCTTTGCTTGAAGACCTTAATTTATGTGGATCCCACCATCTCTGAATGCAGCCTATTCAACACATGGACAGTTCTCATGGAAAAGAAATTTTTCCCACTGCCTGGACTCAAGCTTAATTTTACCTCTTTGCATTTTCTGCCCACTGTTTTTGTCTTTGGTTCTTTTTTTTTT
>CM053627.1:187481324-187504670 GCA_028646595.1 Phalanger gymnotis | reverse complement strand
ATGACTGCTTGTAGACTAAAAAGTTCTATGTTCCACGCTTGGGCAGATGCGCTGCCTCACCAGCACTCCTCCTTCCCCAAGAACCCCCTACTCGGACTGGGCTTAAATCTTCAGCAGGCTGTCACTCCTGCTCTGATCAGCCACTTAATTCCTCCCACCAGGTGGGCCTGGAGCCAGAAGCAACTGCAGCCCTAGTTCTAAAGCTGCCCCACCTCCGCTGCCCCAGGGGTGGTGGCCGAACCGCAAACTCAGTCCCGTAGCTTTTCCCACTAACCTTCTCTGTTGTCTTTGCTCTTTGTGGATTGAGAGATCTGGTAGATGCCACAGCTCAGTAATTCAGGATGCTGGGCCACTCTCCGCTTGGCTTGTGGTCTGGTGGGTCCGAAGTCCGTGCCACGTGCGCTGGGCTCTGCTTGGCTCAGCTTGGCTCAGCTCCGCTCCCCTCAGCTGGGAGCTGGGAGCTCCGTGTGGGACAGACCTCACCCAGAGACCATCCAGGCTGTCCTGGGCTGGAGCCCTGCTTTCCGCAGCTCTAGAATTGGTTCAGAGCCATTTTTTTTTATAGGTTTTTGGAGGGACTTGGTGGGGAGCTCACACCAGTCACTGCTTCCCAGCCGCCATCTTGGCTCCGCCACCCTGTCTTCAGTTCTTGAGATAGAATAGAACCAGTCTAAACTGTCTTGTAGATATTAGCCCTTCAAAGACATGAAGGCACCTATCATATCCCCTGAATATTCTATTGTTCAAGCTAAACATTCCAAATTTCTTCTATAGATCTTCATATGTAGGACCTAGACTCAAAATGTATCATGATCAGGAATAAATTTCCTGATTTTAAATAAGCATAACCACATTTTTTTTCCTAATAATTCTTCAAGAAACATTGGTTTTAGATCTAGAACTGGAAGAAGCTCCAAGGGCCATCTGGTACAACTCCCTTATTAAAAATTATTATTCTGGTGATGATAATCTTCAACAAATATGATAATTCCCATATGTAATTAATATAAAAAGAATTGAATATGAAACTATGAATCTTTATTACATACATCTTTGTTTTTCAACACATTTCTCTCTGAACTTCCATCTCTTCTCATATATATATATATAAAATTTTCTTTTTTTCTATTACTTTACTTTTCAACATTCATTTCCACAAGATTTTGAGTTCCAAATTTTCTCCCCATCTCTCCCCTTCTCCTACCCCAAGACAGCATACATTCCGATTACCCTTTCCCCCAATCTGCCCTCCTTTCTATCATACATGCCCCTTGTCTTATCTCCTTCCCCTCTATTTTCTTGTAGGGAAAGATAAATTTCTATACCTCATTGCCTGTATGTCTTATTTCACAGTTGCATATAAAAACAATTTTTCCTCCCTTCCCACCTACCCCCATTGAGAAGGCAAGCAATTCAATATAGGTTATACATGTGTAGTCATGCAAAACACTTCCATACCAGTCATATTGTGAAAGATTAACCATATTTCCCTCCATCCTATCCCGCCCTCACCCATTTATTCTATTTTCTTCTTTTACTCTGTCCCTCCTCAAAAGTGTTTGCTTGTGATTACCCCCTTCTCTAATTTACCATCCCTTCTATCATGCCCCCTATCCCCTTCCTACTTTCCTGTAGAGAAAAAACAGATTTCCATACCTGAGGATGTATGTTATTCCTTCCTTAAGCCAAATATGAGGAAAGTAAGGTTCACTCATTCCCTCCCAACTCCTCTCTCCTCCCCTCCATTGTAAAAGCTTATTGCCTCTCTTATGTTAGATAATTTACCCCATTTGATCTCGCCCTTTCTCCTCCTCTCAAATATATTCCTCTCTCATCCCTTAACTTTATTTTTTAGATATATCCCTCCATAATCGACTCACTCTGTACCTTCTGTCTATATGTATATGCATGTGTATATACATATATGCGTATATATATACACACATACATATATATATCTACATGTTCATGTATATTTTTATGTATATGTATGTGTGTGTGTATGTTTTATACATATATATGTATATATATGTATATGTATGAATGCAAACAGTTCAACTTTAGTAAGTCCCTTATGATTTCTCTTTCTTGTTTACCTTTTCATGCTTCTTTTGATTCTTGTATTTGAAAGTCAAATTTTCTATTCAGCTTTGGTCTTTTCATCAAGAATGCTTGAAAGTCCTCTATTTTATTGAATATCCATTTTTCCCCTAAAGGATTACACAGAGTTTTGCTGGATAGATCTCTTAGTTTTAATCCAAGCTCCTTTGACCTCTGGAATATCATATTCCAAACCCTCCAATCCCTTAAGGTAGAGGCTGCTAAATCTTGCATTATCCTGATTGTGGCTCCACAATATTTAAATTGTTTCTTTCTAGCTGCTTGCAATATTTTCTGCTTGACCTGGGAACTCTGGAATTTGGCTACAATATTCTTAGGAGTTTTCCTGTTTGGATCACTTTCACGAGGTGATCAATGGATTCTTTCAATTTCTATTTTACTCTCTGGTTCTAGAATATCATGGCAATTTTCCTTGATAATTTCTTGAAATGTGATGTTTAGACTCTTTTTTTGATCATGGATTTCAGGTAGTCTAGTAATTTTTCAATTCTCTCTCCTGTGTCTATTTTCTAGGTCAGTTGTTTTTCCAGTGCGATACTTCACAGTCTTCTATTTTTTCATTCTATAAATATATGTATGCATATATATATATATATATGTATATATTCTTTTCTCATAAAGTCATTAGCTTCCATTCGTTCCATTCTAATTTTTAATGAGTTATTTTCTTCAGTGAGCTTTTGGACCTCTTTTTCTATCTGGCCAACTCTGCTTTTTAATGCATTCTTATCTTCATTGTCTTTCTCGACCTCTTTTGCCATTTGAGTTTATTTTTAAGGTGTTATTTTCTTCAGCATTTTTTGGGTCTCCTTTAGCTAGCTATTGACTCGTTTTTCATGATTTTCTTGCAGCACTCTCATTTCTCTTCCCAATTTTCTTCTACTTCTCTTACTTGATTTTCAAAATCCTTTTGTGAGCTCTTCCATGGCCTGAAACTAATTCATATTTTTCTTGGAGGCTTTGGGTATAGAAGCTTTGTTGTCCATTTTCTGGTTGTATGTTTTGATCTTCCTTGTCACCAAAGTAAAATTCTACAGTCTGATTTTTTTCTGCTATTTGCTCATTTTCCCAGCCAATTACTTGACTTTTTAGCTCTTTGACAAGATAGGACTCTGCTTCCTGTGGGGCGGGGTTGTACTGTCCCAAGCTTTAGGGGTTTTGTGCTGTAGTGTTCAGAGATGGTTCTAGGTACCTGTAAATTTTCATCCCTTCTATGGTACTATGATCAAAGGAGAGGTGTTTACTCCTGTCCTGGTCTTTGCTCTGCTCTGTGAATGACCTCAAGTACTTTTTTCTGCTTTTTTAACTGTGAGGAGGATTCCCTCCCCACAGCTGCCAGAAGCTCCACCACGCCAGCACTCCTCCTCACCCTAGGACCACTATCTAATATTGCAACCTAGATCAAAGCCCTGCAAAGCAAGAGAAGCCTGCCTCGATGCCAGTAAAGAGATCCCTGCAATGCCCCTCTGTGCCAGTAAGGCAAAATGGGCTTAGTTTAACGGGTGCCCTTGAGGAGTTTGGCTTTTGTTTACCGTGAAAGTACTTTCACCTGTTAAATGCTAAGCCCCAGGCCCAAAGCCCTATGAGGTGTGAAACCTGTGTGGGCGTAGACTAAGGACTTAAAAGGGGCCAATTTGGGAACCAATGAGTTTCTGGACTCTGGTCTCTAGTCGCTGAGGCAGGACTTGAGAACCTTTGGCTGCGAGGAGAGGCGAGAAAACTATAGTTGGAAAAAAATCTGAAGCAGAGCCGACCCCTGTGTGGACCCAGGAGTTCGAGCGAGGTCTTGAGGCCAGTGAATATGATTTATGCCATCTTATTTTTCTGTGGCCTCCTGGCTACTCTTGTGAGGCAGGCCTACTGGGCCTGGAAGCTTGTGTTCACAATACTGGAATAGGGAGGTTGGTTCGCTAATTTGTTGCTCTGGGCCCTGAATAAATTTTTTGATGCCTTCTGCTTGGAGAATTCTGTATACCCAATGATTTCGAACCATTCAGATATTTATATCCTTTTTGAGATCATAAATTCGGCCTTCCTACTACACCTTCTGATCAGTAGCTCAATCCATCCCCCCCCCCCAACTGTCTGTTGGCTGAGAACTCCAGAAGCAGCCATTGCCTCTGCTGCTGCCACCAGTGCCCTGGGCTGGGGCTGGACCACTCTCCTCTCTCACACAAGTCTTACAGACTTTTTTTCTACTGACCTTCTAAGTTGTCTTTGGCATTGAGAAGTTTTTCTTTTAAGGTTGAGAGGTCTGGAAATTGCTGTCACTGCCAGTGATTCAGTTCCCTGAGGCTTGCTCCAGCAGGTCTGTCTCTTCTACAATTTTAAAAATGAATTGTTGACGATGATTGCTTCCACTTCCTGTTTTATTTTGACATTTCCACCTATCTTACACTCTCTTCCTCCCCATGAAAAAAGAAAACCCTTTGTGGCAGATGTGAAAACTAAAACTTGAGAAGTTAATTGAATTGCCCAAGGTCACAGAACTAGCATGTCTCTAAAGAGGGATTTGAGCCCAAAACCATTGACTCCTGAAATGGTGCTTCTTCTCCTATAGCACAATCCTCTTTCATTCCCTACTTGTAACTTGGAAACTGGAGAATTATGCAGGTCATTCTCCACTTGTGTGAAAATCGTGTTTCCAGGACAAGTAGTCTCAGTTTTAGTTGCAATTCTGGCCTTAGCATTTTCACATAGGATATACTATGCACTTGGAATACAAAAACAAAAACAAATTTTACCCTGACTTCAAAACATTTACATGCTAATAAACAATATGTAGGTAGATTATAGCCACATTTCCCCTTCCTGGGACTCCAGGTATTGCACCAGATGCTCTTTTAGACATTTTGTGTTCTAAATGTTACAATCTTGTTTCTGGAATTTTTTTCAAGCCCCAAATCTGCCTCTTTTCTCCCCATGAATGCATATTCCTTTGCTCCCTACAGTGTTTTTTCCCTGGTGAGATCGGAAGCTCCTCTTGGATATAGCCACTGGGCATGGTCAGGAGCCAGGGGAAGTTTGGAGCTAAAGCACAGTTTTTGCATCATTAAACTCAAACAAAATAGGCTGTCAGCAAATATGTCCCAATTCTGGAATACTCTCTCCTGTTCTCAGTAATAGCCTCTTCTTTTCTCCTCTCCCCATCCAAACCTGCTGCTGTTGCCACTGAAGCCATGACTGGGAATCACAGGGTTGGCAGCAGGAGAAGGTTTCCTGGGATTCAGCATGATTTCTTCCAGCATGCTGTTGGAACTTTCCCAGGCAATATATTCCTATTAACACTTCACATTTACCTTTACTCCCAGATGCCCCCAGTAGCTCCAGCCAAAAGGAACTTCCCTGTGGTTGAAATACTACAGGAATTAAGGAACGGAGAAATAGTTAAGTATGGTTAGTAGAAGGGAGGATGTTACTACATCCCAAGATATAAGAATGTCACCTAGGATGCAATGGGATGGTAGTGAGGAATAAGAGGACCTGAATATAACTTCTGGCCCTGACACTTTACTACATGTATGATCTTGTGCAAGCCAATTGACTTGTCTTCACCTACTTTTTCTCATCTTTGCTAGCTGGCCTATAATGTCCATTCCAGTTCTATGTCCAAAATCTATGAAATCCTGGCCTACTCCTGGGATATCTCCAGTCTCTTAAAACCAATAGAGGGAAAAGTGTACAGGGAGTAAAACAATCTTATTAATCTTTTTCCAAACTTTGAATTTACTCAGTGTAGGCAATCAGTAAACATTTATTAAGCACCTGCTACATTGCAGTCATTATACTAAATGCTGAAGATCCAAAAAGAAAAACACCTAAAAAACAATCATTGCCCTTAAGGAGCTTACAATTTAATGATCTAACTTGTTAGTGTCTTTCTCAAAGTCTAGTGCTTAAAATGATACATGATGCTCCAGATATAATCTTTATGGGGCAGAATACAGGACCTCTCCAGGCCAGGATGAAATTTCTCTCTTAAATACTGAGATCTCATAAGCTCTTTTGTCAATGGTGATATATTGGGTCTTTATATTGTAACTCCTGATAACAAAGATCTCTAGGAACCAAAACTTACCAACATTCCTAGCACATAGAATGTATTTAAAAAGTACTTGACTAAGATAGACAGTCTTTTTTCATATGTACTCTTATTAAACCAGTTCTCTTCATCCCTGCTTTTATGTAATTAAGAACTTAAAGAGTTTGTATTGATTCTATAAAACTGCATCATATCCATTAGCTCAATAAGACTACATATATCCAAACATAGTTACTAGAAATGTGGGAAAGGGAAGGGAGGAAAGATTACTTATGTGAAAATAATTATAGTATTAATAATATCAGAAAGGAGAAAGATGATAATCTACATACACAAAAATAAGAAATGACTGAATAAGTTGTGGTATATCGATGTCATAGAATATTATTGTGCTACAAAAAGACAATTATGAAGAATACAAAGAAAGATTAAAAGGTTTATGAAAGGTGATGTATGGCAAATGTATCAGAATCAAAAAATCCACATTAAAACTACATTTTAAAAGGACAACAAAAATGTTAGGTAAATACAAAGTCAATGTAGAGATCAGAATGAAATTCAGTTTCAGATAAGATGTTAATATTCTCAAAGTTTTGACTTGCCTAACTGTGAAACCCTAGGCATGTAACCCTGGGCAACCTCTCAACCTCAATTTTCCAATCTGTAGAATGGAGATAATAGTAGCATCTAATTCATATGCATATTGGAGGAATAAAATGAGAAAGTTTGTGTAAAGAACTTTATAAACATTAAAGCACAATATAACTGTTTGCCATTGTTATTACTCTTATTCTTTTGGTCAAACTTTAGTTTGGTTATTTGAGGTTTTATGTATAATGTCATTTCTCATTGTGTATGTTTACTTTAGTGTTCATTTTGTTGCTGTTTACTGAGTTTATAATTTTATGCAACCTGAACTGTGTTTTATCCGTTTGGAAACATCATCCTGGCATATTCAGATATTTTAAAATTCTAACAATTCACTTTTTTAAATCATAGTGCTTTGACTAATAAATAGTTTTTGAACTAAATTTATTAAATGGTGCATATTTAAAGGACAGTAGTGTAGTTAAGAAGGAATATCAAGATTAATAAAATGTTTTCCTAAAGGAGCTTTTACTCTAGCCATTTATAACATCATAGGATCACAGAGTTTGGAAGAGAAATTGGATATTTTCTGGTACTAGATAAAATTTTAATGAGCAAAGTGAAGCCCAGAAAAAATGAAAGTCGTTTGCTCAAGGTTGCTTTGCCATTAAATTACACTTGCAATCATTTCTAGATTTGTGTCATTTAAAATTTGATAATTATCCCTTCTGGGCCTTGAGCCAAGTCATTGACAAAACTATTAAAGGGGATGGAATCAAGGACAAAGCCTTAGAGCATTCTATTAGAGACCTTCGATACTTTTCCAGGATAAACATTCCCATGAAAAAAGGCCTAGGCCAAGTTCACTTTGTAGGTATATAACAGAAAGCATCCTGGCACACCCAGGTTGGCCTGCTAGCACAGGTTCTTTGAACTGCTTTTCTAAAAGAAAGGCAACTTTAGCGGGGTCAGCAATCTTACTTTTATCAAACATATAAATCATTCACTAGCTCAGGAGAAAAGTCAGCACTCTGAACATGGAGAAAATACAAGCAGGGAAATTAGCACAGAGATTCAACAGACAGGGCTCCAACTGTCTGAATAAAGTAATACAACCACCTACATACACCATCCGATAGCAGGAGCATTTACATCTGAGTAGTAGGGGGCTCTTAATAAATGGCTACTCAAAAAGTCCCATCCAGGGAATCAAAATGTTCTTCTCATGTGCAAGCCCCCAAAGCTTCTCAGAGCCAGAAGCCATCACAACCCTCATGACTCAGTGCCTAATTTGCTCAGTATCTATATCAGTAAGGCAGAATTCATGACTTCAAAGATAACCATGAGTATGCCTGAATGGTCCAGAATCACAGGATATAAGGGATTCTCTAAGTAGAAGGCAGAAGAGTTAAAGCATTTATCGAAACTCAAAAGTAGCAGGGTCCCCATTTCAACATCCTGGCAAGAACCTTCCAAAACCAGTATGCCCATCTCACAACAGTGACCAGGAGGCCACAGAAAAACATTATGGCAGCAAGCCAAGCCATACTGGTGCTTCCCCACCAATGCCAGGGCCCTCCAGCAAGAAGACCACTCACTGGCCTCAAGCCCCTGCTCAGCACTCTCCAGTCTCCACGAGGGTCAGTCCTGCTTTTTTGTAGCACCTGCCACCATCATGGCCACTTCCACTGCAATCTCCAAGCTGTGTTCCAGCTAGCTGACTGCTTCCTTTCTCCTTCAGCTCTTAACTGCTCTCACCAACTGCTTCACCAACTGCCTCTCCAACTGCCTCTTAGCTCTGCTCCAACCGTTCAGCAAGCTCCTCCCACCACAGGCTTCCATTGGCTCCAGTCCTAGCCACTTCCCCCAGGACTCTGAGAGCCCCCCCCCCCCCAAAGCCCACTCAAAGGGGCAGGGAAGATCTTCCCATGCACTGGTTGCCTTTACAGCACCCAGAGGTATGAAAGACTTCCTACAAGCAAGCATACCTTTAGGCAAGTTTCTCCCACCGTGGGCTCTATGTGACTCAGGATGTGTCATAGCTGTGATTGAACACATGTGGTCCCATAGGCTTATTAATGGAAGGGGAAAATCTTCTTATTCCATTATGATTACAAGGTAACAGTATGATATAGCAACCACAGAAGTTAATGCTACTCTAGGCTATATTGGGGTGAAAGGAATAATGTCCTGGACAAGGAATATAAGAATTCCATAATATTTTGCCCTCATCAGACTGCATCAAGACAAAATGTTAACAATTCTGGGTACCACAATTAAGAAAAATCATAGATTAGCTAGATCAAATCCAGAAGAAGGTATTGGGATGACGAGGAACAGAGAAGGTGCCACTCAAAGATTGTTTGAAAGAACTGGGAATGTTTATCCTGGAAAAGTGTTGGGGAGCAAATAGGGGCAAGATAACAACTTTTAAGTATTTAAAGGGATTATATGTCAATAGAAACCATATTTGTTTGATGTTTCAGAAAGCTGAACTAGAAGCAATGTGTTTAAGTTTAAGAGAGGTATTTTTAGGCTTAGTTTAAGAGAAGACATTCTAAAAACAGAGGTCAGCCCTCTCTTCATGTTTATTGCTCTTAAAAATGCATATGTGTGCATAGTTAAATATTTCCCAATTACATGTATTCTTAGTATTTTTTTTTATTTTGAGTTCCAAATTCTCTTATTCACTTCCTCTCATTCCTCATTTATCCCTTAAGAGGGCAAATAATATGATATCAATTATACATAAGAAGTCAGGCAAAACATCTCCTTTTTAACCAGGGTGTAAAAGAAAACAGAGAAAAAAAAAACAAGAAAAATGAAGAAATTTTTTTTAAAGTATGCTTCAATCCATATTTAGAATTCATCAGTTTTTCTCATGGAGGTACATAGCATTTTTTGATATGATTCCTTTGGAATTGTCTGGGATCATCGTCTTGATCAGAATAGCAAAGTCTTTACAATATTACTGTGTATAATGTTTTCCTAGATATGCTCACTTCTTTTTCCATCAGTTCATATAAGTCTTCTCAAGTTTTTTTTTTCCTGAGTTCCTCTTGTTTATCATTTCTTACAGCACAATAGTATTACATTGCAATCATATACTACCAAATTGTTCAGTTATTCTCCAATTGATGGGCATCCCCTCAATTTCTAGTGCTTCACCACCACAAAAAAGCCACAAATATTTTTGTACAAATAGGCCATTTTCCTTTTATCTGATCTTTTTGGGATACAGAAATAGTAGTGGTATTGCTGAGTCAAAGAACACATCCAATTTTATAATCCTTTGGGTGTAGTTCCAAATTGTTCTCCAGAATGGTTGATTCAGTCCACAGTTGCAATTTTTCCACATGCCCTTGAATTTGTAATTTTACTTTTCTGTCAAGTTACTAAATCTGATAGGTGTGAGGTTGTATCTCCAAAGAGTTTTATTTTCATTTCTTTAACTAACAACTATTTAAAGCATTTTTATGTTGCTGTTGATAGCCTTGATATATATTTTTGAAAACTACCTGCTCATATCCTTTGACCATCTATTAATCGGGGAATGGCTACTTTTTTATATAAATTTGGATGTATTCCCTATACATTTGAGAAATGAAGTGTTTGTCATGGAAATTTGCTGTAATTTTTCCCAGTTTCCTGTTTTTCTTCTAATTTAGGCTGCATTGGTTTTGTTGGCACACAAACTTTTTAAAATTTCATATAAGCAAAATTATCCATGTTAATTCTCATGATCCTCTCATTCTCTTGTTTGATCATAAAATTTTCCCTTATCCAAAGATTTGAGGGGTAGATTTTTCTTGGATTCTCACCTAACGTGTTTGCAATCTCACCCTTTCTGTCTAAATCATATATCTATTTTAACCTGTTTTGGTATACAGTGTGAGATATTGGTCTCTATCTAGTTTCTGTCAAACTGATTTCCAGCTTTCTCAGCAATTTTTGTCAAATTGTCAAATTTTGCCAAATTATATTTCCTCTTCTGTTAATTTGAACAATTTATATTTTTTCTAAATAGTCATCTATTTCACTTAGATTGTCAGTTTTACTGGCATATAATTGGACAAGATACCTCCTCGTAATTGCTTTTATTCCCTCTTCATGGGTTGTATCTCTAGTCTTTTCATTTTTTGATAATGGTAATTCGATTTTCTTCCTTTCAAAATCAATCAAGGGTTTATCAATTTTGTTAGGTTTTTCCCCTACAAACAATTCCTAGTTTTATTTATTGATTCAGTTTCCTGTTTTGTTTTTTTTGCTTTCAATTTTACTAATCTCTCTTTTTAAAAAATTTTTTGTGATGTCCATTTGGTATTTAATTGAGAACTAATTTGGTTTTTTTTCTAGTTATTCTTTTATTTTCATGCCCAATTTACTGATCTGCTATTTCTTTTCTTGATGCATTCATTTAGAGTTATAATTTTTTCCCGAAGTTCTACTTTGACTGCATCCCACAAATTTTGATATACTGCCGTTGTTGTCATTCTGTTTCATTAAGTTATTCATTATTTATATGATTTGTTCTTTCACTCACTCATTCTCTAGGATTAGATTATTTAATTTCCAATTCATATCCTAATAAACATCCATGGATCCTTGTTGAATGTAATTTTATTGAATTATGGTATGAAAAGTGCATTTAATGTTTCTACTTTTCTGCATTTTGTTATAAGTTTTTTATGCCCAATACATGGTCATTTTTTTTGTGAAGTTGGCATGTACGGGTGACACAAAAGTATACTCCTTTCTATTCCAATTCAGTTTTCTCTAGAAGTCTATCATACTTAAATTTTCTAAAATTATACTTATCACCTTAACTTCTTCCTTATGTATTTTCCGATTAGATTTAATGAGTTATGAGAAGGGAAGGTTGAGGTCCCCCACTAGTATGTTTTTACTTTCTATTTCCTCCTGTAATTCATTTAACTGTTCCTTTAAGAATTTGGATACTATGTTTGTTTAGTACTAATATTACTTCATTGTCTGTGGTGCCTTATTAACAAGATGTAGTTCCCCTTCTTATTTCTTTTAAGTAGGTCTATTTGTGCTTTTGCATTGTCTGAGATCATGATTGTCACCCCTGCCTTTTTTACTTCAGCTGAAGCATAATAAATATTGCTCTAATCCTTATTTTAACTCTGTGTGTCTCTCATTTGTGTTTATTTTAAATACAATATCATTAGATTCTGGTTCCTAATGGATTCTGCTATCCAGTTCCATTTTATGAGTGAATTTATCACATTCACAGTTGTGATTACAAACTGTGTATTTCTCTCTAACCATTTTCTTCTGTTTATCCTTCTCTTGCTGTTTTGAGCCTGTCCCTTCTCCAAAATATGGTTTACTTTTGACCACTGACTTCCTTTATTTGCCTTCCCATTTACCACACACACACACACACACACACACATGCACACATATGCACACGTGCATTCCTTTATCTTATCTCCTCCTTCTACTAAGATAGATTTCTATATCCAACTGAGTATGTGTGTATATATCTTCCCTCTTTTAACCAATTCTGATGAGAATAAGGTTCAAATATTTCCTGCCACCACCCTCATCTTCCCCTCCATTGTAAAAGCTTTTCTTTTCATGCCTTTTTTATGTGAAACAATTTTCCCCATTCTTCTCACTTTGTCCCTTCTTCTCCCAATGCATCCCTCTTTCTCACCCATCCATATTTTTTAACATTATGCCAACATAATTTACTCAATCACAATCTTAGTTTATGTAGAATCCTTTTAACTGCCTTAATAATGATAAAGTTTTTTAGAATTCACATATATCATCCTCGCATATAGAAGTGTAAACAGTTTAACCTTGTTGAATCTCACATGGTTTCTCTTTCATTTTTACCTTTTTATGCTTTTCTTGAGTCTTGAGATATTTTACACTTTCTTCTTCCATTCTTTGTACTTTGTTTTATTGTATCTTGGTGTCTGATGGAGCCCTTAGCTTCCAATTTCCCAATTCTAATTTTAGGCAATTATTTTCTTCAGTAAATCTTTGTACCTCTTTTTCCATTTGGCCAGTTCTTTTTTTTTAAGGAGTTCTCTTCAGTGAATTTTCATCCCTCTTTTAGCATTAGGCATCTGTTATTTTACTCAGTATTTTTGTGCCTCTTTTACCAAGCTGTTGTCTCTCTTTTCATAGTTTTCTTTTCTCACTGTCATTTCTTTTCCCAATTTTTCCTCTACCAATCTTATTTCATTTTGACATGATTTTTATCTCTTCTAAGAATTATTTGTGGTTTGTGTTTATTTTACATTTTTTCCCTTTAGGCTTTACTTGTAGCTGCTTTGACTTCATTGTCATCTTCCAAGTTCATATCTTCCCTGTCACCATTATTATTATTATGGACAGGTTCTTTTGTTGTGGTTTATTTATTTTCCCAACCTATTTCTTAACTCTGAACTTTATGTTAAAGTTGGGCTCTGCTTCCAAAGTGAAGTGGCACTGTCCCAAGCTTCAGGTTTTTCACAATGTCCTTTTCATAACTGTTTCAGGGGAGGGTGTAGTTTTCAGTGCTTCCAAAGTAATATAATCTGGAAGGAAGTGGACTTACTGATGTCCTTGCCTACGCTCATGTCTTTATCTATAAAGGGCACCTAATCCATTGGGACTGTAATCAATACTGCTTCCCATTGTCCTTGCTCCCTTGGGACCATAAGTGATACTGCTTCTCTGAATGCTTGCTAACCTTAGGACCAAAAGTGATACTTTTTCTCATGGTCTCTGATCTCTTGTGACTGAAAGCAATACTGCTCTTCAGTATTTCTTGACTGACAGTTTTCCTCTCTGTCTTTGAACTGTGACCCAGAAGTAGGTATAGGGAATGGAGTTGCCAAGCAGCATCTGGTCATGCATCCACTGCTAGCACATAAGTCCCTTGTAATCCCTGTCTGATGAGTTGATGGGAACACTTACCATCTCTAACTGTAGACATCCCTAACCTCCTGCTGCTTTTGTTGCCACCACCTATTCCCACCACTGATGTTTCATTTGCATATTCTCTGGGTGAGTCTTTACCCTCATGTCACAGATTTATCCTTCCAACCTCTTAAGTTTCTTAAGCTGCAAGAATGTCTCACTCTAAATTTTTGTTGGCTCTGCCATATCTGCCCTCAAATCATATGATTTGAGGCATTATTTTAAAGTTGTTTACAGGAGAATATTGTCAGGTCTCAGCTGAGTGCTTCCTCTACTCTAACATCTTGGTTCCATCCACAGAAGTCTAAAATTTGCCAATCTTGTATTTCATTCACTGGGATTCTTGATAAGGAAATGGTGATCTGATGTGACAAATTAATTCTAGCTTAATTGTTTATAGATAATAATACTTAATGTGTTATTGTTCTCAAATTACAGCTTCTAATTCTATCAAGGAACTTCTAGTAGGTTATTTTGTTTGTTTTTATTTCTTTACCAGATCTGTGATTTCATTAGTAAAAGGAATTCCTGATAAGGAAGCACCTTGTACTAATTCAAATAAGCACCTATTCTGTAATCTATATTCTTATAGAGTTACATGTAGGCACTAAGGGGTTAAATAGCTTTCTTGGATTCTTATAGTTAGTACATACATGTAGTAGTTATAGGACAGATTTGGACATCCTGACTGCAAGGTCAGAGCTTTATCCAACATGCCATGCTGCGTCTCTAATTGTCTTAACAGAAAAGAATAAATAATAGCCACTTCAGAAACTCAGACAAATAGAATAAATATTTTCCCCTTTCGAAAACCTTCAGGGTCACCATCAAATTCTGTCTCTTAGGCATTTTCCTTCTGTTAAAGGCAGAGCTAGCCCTGGATATTGAATAGGTGACATTAGTTCCTATCTTTATCTTAATAATCTTGGGTTTTTAAGGTAGAGGTACGCAAAGGAATCTAAAATTTATTATTCTCTAAGATGTGTTTTGTAGTTTTTGAATCAGGAAGTATGAAGTGTGATGAGATTCTTAATGTACTATAAGTTTTGCTGAACTTGTGTAGCTCCCATTCGAAAGCAATTTATATAGAAAGGGATTTGGAGAAAGATTTGCTGAGCTCTGGCTCCAAAACAATTTATGCAGCTTTTTACTTGGGGAAACACTGAAGTACTAATGAAGTGAATTTAGTGTTCTCTGTTCAAAGGCCATTTTTTCTCCTGATTAGACTGTTTTAGTAATATAAATTACCTAATGCTGGAAAGGAAATGTGTATGTCTATGTACATATGTATATACGTACAGATATACATATATGTGCGTATATGTGAACATATGTGTGTGTGTGTATATTCTCTGAAATTTTCAATCGGCTTTTCTACTAGAGGTGAATTGTCAAGCATATCCCATCTTCTAGAGATGATAAAATGAAACCCCACATTCATCTTGGAATCCTGTGCAACTGTGTGAACTCTGTCCTCTGAAACAATGGCAGGCATGAGTTAATTGCTGATCTGACACTTGTTTGCCAGCTGCATGCTCTTCAGAAGCACACACCTGTTTCAGCTGGTGTCCTGGCTAATTAGAAAACCATGAACAAGCAAGAAAGTTCAAATTTGAAGCTGACAAGCCTGGTGAGATGAATATAAATCCCCCATTAGTCATGATCAGGCAAAGTTCGAAAGCAGTTTATCTGAAACCAGAAAGAAATTGGTTTTCTTTGCAACTGACAGTAATTACAGTGAGGAATTGGGGAAGGTGTTATAAGCAATGGAAGGGGGCAGAAGGGCACACCTGTGATAAAAGACTACCAAAAATAATGTATTTCTGAAAAAAAAACTTACCATCAGACTAAGGATAGTACTGATTTTGGAGTCAAGGAATAGGGTCCAAATCTTGCTTCTATCTCCTGCATGACTTGGACAAGTCAGTAACCTATCTGAGCCTCAGTTTCCTATCTATAAATGAGGGAGTTGGATTAGATCGCTTCTAAGGTCTCTTTCATTTTTAAATCCTATGATGCTGTGGTCTATAATTAAGATATGAGGCCATGATAAAATATGATTAGTTTGAATGTATAGCAGGATATGAACCTCTTATAATTAATTAGCATTGTAATGGGAACTTGGGCTGTATTGAAAGGGCTAACTTCTGGAAATAAGGAGGTGATATTCCTTCTACATCTGCCCTCATCAGTCTTCATCTGGAATTTCATATTCAGTTCTGGCAAAGGGCAGCCAGGATGGTGAAAGGTTCATGTTATACGAGGATGAGTAAAGGACCTTGACATGTTTATCTTGGAGAAAAAAAAAGACTTGGAGAAGACATGATATGTTTTCTAGTATTTGAAGGAATGCCATGTGGAGAATGTATTGGACTCATTATGCACTGACCCAGAGAAAAGAGCCAAGACCAGTGGATGGAAGTTGCTAAGAGGCCAATTTAGTCTTAATATCAGGGGAAAAAATTCCTAATAGAGCTTTGCTAAAGCATAATGGGCTGCTTTCTCAGGAGGTAGTCATCTTCCTCTTCAGAAATTTTCAAGAACAAAGGCTGGGTGACCACTTGCCTGGTATGTTATATTAAAGATTCCCCTTAAAGAATGAATGGCATTATATAGCCATAGAGATTCCTTTCAGCTCTGAAACCCCGTGATTCTGAGATCTATTACATTCATCCAACAACATGGCTTTCAATCACTTGACGCCTATTTGTTGCATTAAAAACTCTGACCAGTACTAGCTACATATCAAAATGACAATTGTTGTCCAACTTTATTATGACCTTATTTCCCATACCTAACCTATAGTTAAATTAGAATCTTAAACTACAGTAGTACAGGACAGTTAAGATAAAGAGTAACAGCCTACAAGGAGATGACTTTAAACAAACTTTATAATATAGAAGAGCACAGGCAATAACATACCTAAACTCTCCTAATATTCCCCTCCAAACGACTTTAAAGTAAAGCTAAAAATTGATTTCTGGAGTGGTAGAGCCAACAAAATTTCCAGGTGAGACATTTTTCCAGCCCCCAAAAATTCAGGAGTTCTTCAGGAGAGATCTGTAACATCAGGGTGGAGGTGAACCTGGAGCACAGCCCAAGCCATTGCAACATTAGGAGCAGGCCTTAGAGATAGCTGAAATAATGGTAGTATCCTTGTCAGCTCTCAGCCTAGAGATGGTAAGGGGCTCAGATGAATTATCAGGAAAAGAACAGAGGGGACCCTTTGCTGGCACTGGGTGCAGGACCCTGTTTCAATGCGCCAAATAGCATAGCATACAAATTCTTACAAGAAAAGTTAAAGGAGTTTCAGGGGAAAATAGACAACAAAACTATACCAGTGGGGGACCTAAACTTTTGACTCTCATAACTGATTAAATCCAACCAGAAGATAAATAAGAAAGAAGTTAAAGAGGAGAATAGAATTTCAGAAAAGTTAGATATGATGGACCTTCAAAGAAAACTGAATGGGATTAGAAGGGAGTATATCATTTTGTTAGCTGTACATGACACCTTCATATAAATTGACCATTTATTCGGGCCTGAAAACCTTATAACCAAATGCAGAAAAACAAAAATATTAAATGTACCATTTTCAAAACATAATGAAATAAAAAATATATTCAATAAAGGGATGTGGAAAACAAAACTAATGCAAGGAGATTAGAAGGAGAGCAGAAATCTGGGAAACAATTTTTACATCAACTGTCTAATAGAGGCCTTATTTCTCAAATATATAGAAAACCAAGTCAAATGTATAAGAATTCAAGTAATTCCCCAATTGATAAATGCCCAAGGGTATGAACAGGCAATATTCAGATGAAGAAATTAAAGCTATCTATAATCATATAAAAATACTCTAAACCACTATTAGAGAAATGCAAATTAAAACCACTCTGAGTTACCACTTCACACCTATCAGATTGACTAACATGACAGAAAAGGAAAATGATAAATTGAATGTATAGAAATTGTGACACTAATTTGGAATTGTGAACTGATCCCACCATTCTGGAGAGCAATTTGGAAGTATACCTAAAAGACAATAAAACCATGTATACTCTTTGATCCAACAATAAGACTGCTAGGTCTATATTCCAAAGACATTGAAAGGGGCTTGGAGGGTAGGGAAGGACCTATGTTGACTATATATACATATATATATATATATATATATATATATATATATATGTGTGTGTGTGTGTATACATGTGTATGTATGTATGTATATACATACACATGTATACACACACACACACACACACACACACATATATATATATATATATATATATATATATATATATATATATATATATATATATATATAGCTGCTCTTTTTGAGGTGGCAAAGAATTGGAAATCAAGTGGATGCCCATCAAGTGGGGAATGGCTGAACAAGTTGCGGTAGATAAATGTAATGGAATACTACTGTGCTATAAGAAATGATGAGCAAGCAGATTTCAGAAAAAAAAACCTGGAAAGACTTATGTGAACTGATGCAAAGTGAAGTGAGCAGGACCAAGATAACCAGGAGAACATTGTACACAGTAACAGCAAGATTGTGTGATGATCAATGCTATGCACTTCCAAAGGGGGAAAAAACTGATGAAGTCTGAATGAAGACCAAAACATAATATTTTCACTTTTTTCATTTTTTTTTCCTTTTGCAAATTGTAATTACTTTTTTTGCAAACCGTTTCTTCTTTCACAACATGACTATTACAGAAACATTTTATATGATTGCACATATATAACATATATCAAATTGCTTACCATTTTAGGGAGGGAGAAGAGAAGGGAAGAAAGGAGAAAATTTGGAACTAAAATTTTCATTTAAAAATAAATGTTAAAAATTATCTTTATATGTAATTGGAAAAAAATTAAATACTATTTAAAATAAAGGGCCATGAAAACATAAAATAAAAGTTTAGTAGAAATGTGATTGTCTAATCCTAAAGAATTAATGGCTTAAAGAGCAAATCATAGAACAATCAATAATTTTACAAAAGATAATGACAGTAATGAGATGGCATACCAAAATTTGTGGGATGCAGCCAAAGCAGTACCTAGGAAAAAATTTATATTTCTAAACACTTACATCAACAAAATAGAGAGCACACAAATAAATGAACTGAATGTGCAATTAAAAAGCAACTAGAAAAAAGAAGAAATTTAAAGTTGCTAATAAAACACTAAAGTGAAAATCCTGAATAGGAAAAAAGAGATTAATAAAACTAAAAGTTTAAAAACAGTTTTGAATTAATAAATAAAACTAGAATCTGGCTTTATGAAAATATAGATAAATGATAAAATAGACAAAAATAAATTTAATTTGGTTTGATTAATTTAATTTTAAAAGAAAAAAGAAAACCAAATTATCAGCATTAAAAATGAAATGGAAGAATTCAGCATCGATGAAGATTAAATTACAGCAAACATTCAAAGTTATTTTGCCCGATCGTATGTCAATAAATTTGAAAAAATAAGTGAAATGAAAAAATATTTACAAAAATTTAAATTACTCATGTTAGCAGAAGAAAAAATAGAATATTTTAATAACCATTTCTTAGAAAAAGAAATTAAATTAATGATAAAAGACATCCTAAGGAAAAAAATCCAAGATGAGATGGATTCATATGTGAATTCTACCAAAGATTTAAAGAAAAATTAATTTCAATACTATATTAACTATAGTTTGGTAAAATAGACAAAGAAGTTGTTCTACCAAATTCCTTTTATGATACAAATATGGTACTGATACCTAAACTAAGAAGAGAAAAAAAACAGAAAGAAAAGTATAGCCCAATTAACTAAATGAATACTAGCGTAATAAATAAATAAATGAACTACTAGCAAGGAGATTATAGCAATATATCACAAAGGTGATACACTAAGACCAGATAGGATTTATACCAGGAATTCAGGGTTGATTTAATAATGAGAAAACTATAACCATAATTGACAATATCAATAACAAAAATAAAAAATAATTATCTCAATGGATGCAAAAAAACTTTTTTGACAAAATACCATATACTTTCCTGTTTTAAATAATCCCACAAATCATGGGAATAAATGTCAGCTTCCTTAAATAGTGGCTTTCTTAAAATGAAATGTAGTAACAGTCTAAAGCTATCAAAAAGAATTATCTGTAATGTAGATAATGTAGAAACCTTCCCAAGAAGATCAGGAGTGGCAAGAGAATAACCAATATTGCCACTATTATTCAATATCATGCTAGAAATGCTAGCTATAGCAATAAAACAAGAAAAAGAAACTGAAAGTATTAGAATAAGCAATGAAGAAAGAAAACTATCCCTCCTTGCAGATGATATAATGGTATACTTAGAGAATCTTACAGGATCAACTAAAAAGCTAGTTGAAACAATGAACAATTTTAGCAAAGTTGCCAGGATATAAAATTAACCTCCATAAATCATCAGCATTTGTATATATTAACAACGAAGTTCAACAGGAAGAGACAGAGAAATTTCACTTAAGATAACTGCATACTTTATAAAACACTTGGGAATTTACTCACCAAAGCAAACCCAGCAACTATATGAAGACAATTACAAAACACTTTTCCTGCAAATAAAGAAAGAGCTAAATAATTGGTTAAATATTAGTTGCTCATGGATAGGCTGATCCAATACAATACAAATGACATATGATTGCCCAAAATAATTTGGGCAAAGTAAATTGATTTACTTATTTGATGCCATGCCAATTAAAGTACCAAAGAATTACTTTATAAAGCTATAAAAATAATAATAAAATTTAACTGGAATTACAAATGGTCAAAAATATCAATCAAACAAATTAATGGAAAAAAAATGTGAAGAAAGATGACCTAGCAGTACCAGATCTCAAACTATATTACAAAGCAGTGTTCATGAAAATACTCTGGTGCTGGCTAAGAAATATAATGGTGGATCAGTGGAATAGATTAGATACAGAATAAATTAGCTACAAAATAGTTTAGGTATTAAATGATGATAATAATCTAGTTTTTGTTAAACCCAAATATCCAAGCTTTGTGGCAAAAAAAAAAATCACTATTTTATATAAACTGCTGAGGATACTGGACAGCAGTTTGGCAGGAAAAAAGGTATAAATCAACATTTCACACCATGTACCAAGATAAGGTCAAAACGGGCACATGATTTTGATGTGAAGAGTGGTATTATAAGCAAATTAAGGAAGCATAGAAAATTTTACCTGTCATATAACTGGATAAGGGAAGAATTAATGACCTAATGAAAGATAGAGAGGATCACAGGAAGAAAATGCTTTAATTTTTATTACATGAACTTAAAAATGTTTTGCTCAAATAAAATCGATTTGGCTAAGATTAGAAGGAAAGCAGGAAACTTGGGAAGATTTTTATAGCAAGTCTCTGATAAAGGCCTCATTTCTTAAATATATAGAGGATGGAGTCAAATACAGGTCATTCTCCAAATGATAACCGGTTAAAGGATATGAATAGGCAGTTTTCAGAAGAAGAAATAAAAGCTATCTTTAGTCATATAAAAATGCTCTAAATCACTATTAATTAGAAAAATGTGAATTAAAACAACTCTGGGGTACCACCTCACATCTATTAGACTGGATAATATGACAGGAAGGGAAAATGATAAATGTGGGAGGTGATCTGGAAATATGGAGACATGAATGCAGTGTTGTGGAGTTGTGAATTGATCTAACTATTCCGGAAAGCTATTTTGAACAATACCCAAAGGGATAAAAACCATGCACACCCTTTGACCCAGAAATAGCACTACTAGTTCTGTACCCCAAAGAGATCAAATGAAAAGTAAAAGACCACATACATACAGAAACATTTATAGCAGCTCTTTTTCCTGTGGTGGCAAAGAATTGGAAATTGAAGGGATGCCTATCAGGAAGAGAATTACTTGTGCTCCACTTGCATCACCTTTGAGTGGCAGTGGCACATAGCAAATAGTATACTAACTTGGAGTCAAGAAAACCTGATTTCAAGGATTGTCTCTGACAATTAACTAGTTATCTGATAATGGGCAAGTTCTTTAACCTCTCTGAGCCTCAGTTTCTTAACTATAAAATAAAGGGTAGGGACTTCAAGTTCATTCTAGCTCTAAATCTCAAACTCAAGGTCAATTCCGTACCACAGTAAGGTATAAGGAAAGGACTTTATTTGAGAATGAGTAAAAGAACAGGAGTGAGGGGGTGGAATATGGATGGGAGGAGATAAGCATTTCCCACAAAAAAAAATCTCTAGAGTAGTCAGTTATTCTCCAAAGAATTACCAGCTGCTGGGCTGAGAAATTTGCTTGTCTTCACAACAGCTGGTACTGAGGAGAAGGGCAAATGTGCCAAACAGGCATATCCACTCTGGAAGATTTCTTTGTCCAACTGTATAGTAAGATGTGATCAAAATGCTCTTTTGCAAAAATAACTTAACAGCAAGGGCATCCTCCAGTGCTCTGATTCTGGGAAGGGGGAAGGAACGGATTAAATGATTATATAGTACCTACTATATGCCGGACAGTATGTTTAAGTGCTTTTAGAAAATATTATCTTGGCTCCTCCTTCCCCACATCTCAGCCTCTACCCTCATCGATGCCCCACCTGCCCAGGCTATTTATAATGAAGGCCACACCTCACTGGCTTTTGACGGTGCCAGTTTAGGTGGCTGAGGCTGACTCCAGATATGAGCACGTGGAGCTTCCACTCGCAGGCTGCAGTAGCAGCCCTTAGGCCTCCCCTCCGGAGGCAGCATCTACCCTGCATGCCTGCCCCAGTCTACCGGGCCCGGGGCTCCCACAGCACGTTGGTCATTCCTCGGGCACCTATTGCGCTCCAGACTGGATCCCGAAGCCTAGAGCAGAGCAGCGGCAACCGAGCCGGGGACCAGCGTTGGAGATCCCGGGGCAGTAAGTAACAGCACTGAATGTTCCCCGGCTCTCTCCAGGTGGAGAGGTGGAGCGGCTCTGAAGGAGGAGGAGGGTCCCGAATGTGAGCCGGAGCTGGAGGCAGAGGCAGGCCTGAAGTCAGAGCTTCAGCTGGATTCGGGAGGACCCGGGTCGAACTCAGACCCTGGGGCCGAGGCCAGCCCGCAGTCAGAGCTCCAAGGGGAGTCGGGCAGGTCCCAGCCCGGGCGGAAGCTACGCCGGAATCGGACAGTTTTTTCCATCAAGCAAGTCAGCACCTTGGAGAGGGCTTTTCAGAAAACTCCCTACTCTTTGTTCGAGGATGCAGTCCGGCTGGCTCGGGAGTTGAGAATCACTGAGGCCCAGGTCAAGATCTGGTTCCAGAACCGAAGGAAAAAGCTTAAGAGGCAGCTCCAAGAGCAGGCACAATTCTCTGCTCTACTTCATTCAAACCCCTTCTGTACTCTGGGCAGCCCTGTGGAAAGACTGAAGCCTGACTATCATACCTACCCTTTTCTACATGGACAGACCTTGGCCTTCCCATCCACCTGTGCCCCTGGTTTTAGCCGCTCTCTCTATGCCTCTCAAGATCTTCAGTCTCTGGGATTGCAAATGCCTTATTACCATCCAAATTTCTCATCAAAATCTTTGAGTTAATTCCACTCCCTCTGAAGAGGGAGAGGGTCATGGCGCTGGAACCTGGAGGACCTCAGGGGCCATCTAATCCAGCCCCCCCCC
>CM053627.1:187447845-187480824 GCA_028646595.1 Phalanger gymnotis | reverse complement strand
TTAGAAGCTCAAATTTGGGCCAAGAATTGGAAATTGAGAGGATGCCCATCAATTGGAGAATGGCTGAACAAGTTGTGGTATATGAATGTAATGGAATACTATTGTGGTATAAGAAATGATGAGTAGGCAGACCAGAAAAACCTGGAAAGACTTAATGAACTCATGCTGAGTAAAGTGAGAAGAACCAAGAGAATACTGTACACACTAACAGCAACATTGTTCGATGACTAACTTTGATTGACTTAGCTCTTCTCAGCAATGCAAGGATCTAAGACAACTCCAAAAGGCTCATGATGAAAAATGCCATCCACATCCAGAAAAACAAAGCAAAAAACTATGGATTGTGAATGCAGAATGAAGCATACTATTTCTCTCTTTTTTGTTTGTTTCTTCTCTCTTATGCTACCTCCCATTGGTTCTAATTCTTCACAACATGACTAATGTGAAAATGTTTAATATTAATGTATATGTACAGTCTATATCTGATTGTACGCCCTCTTGGGAAGGAGGGAGGGGAGGTGGGGGAGAAAATTTGGAACTTAAAATCTTATGGAAGTGAATGTTGGAAACTAAAAATAAATTAATATACTTTTTTTAAAAAGCTCAAAAAAAAAGAAAATATTATCTTGGCACAGCTAAGTGGCACAGTGAGTAGAGCACCAGCCCTGGAGTCAGGAGGACCTGAGTTCAAATCCAGCCTCAGATACTTGACACATTTACTAGCTGTATGACCTTGGGCAAGTCAATGAACCCCTATCACCTTGCCTTCCTCACACCAAAAAAAAAATCTTATTTGATTTTCACAATAACCCTACAAGATAGGTACTATTATCATCCCCATTTAACATTATAGGAAACAGAATAAAAAGAGATTAATTGATTTTTTCAGGGCCACACATCTAGCACATATCTGAAGCTATATTTGAATTCAGGTTTTCCTGACTTCAAACCCAGTATTTTGACCACTGCACCACCAGCTGCTTCTAATTCAGACTTGCCATCTGAATTGTTCGTGTCTCCTTGACATAATAAACTCTTCAAAAAATGTATGTCTGATTCTTTCCTGTTACCATATTGGAATTTTGTCTTCTATTAATGTTGTCAGCAAATAGCTTTCATTCAGTGTATTCACTACTTGATCCTACTTTAAATCAGACTGCTAAACTATTATGTTACTTTATTTTATTACAAAAAAAATAGCATCCCGTTTTGTTGCCAGAGAATTATACAGTGTATTTAAAAACTAAACCATAAAGCCTATATTACCTATAATATAATATTGGAGCTTAATTTTAGTTAGCCTATATTTAAAAAGTCAACACAAAATGTCCTCAAAGAAAAGCAATACAATAACTATTATCTAGCACTATCTACCATTTTGATTTAGTCCAAGAGTCAAGTTCCTAATTGTAATTACGTGTCTTTATACTAAATAAGTCAATTACTTATTAGTTGATATTATATTTTTGCTTTTCATAATGCCAGAGAAGTGCTGAATCACCCTTGTTCAATTTTTTTACATTTAAAAATGATAAATGCTGGAGAGGATGTGGGAAAATTTGAACACTCTTACATTGCTGGTAGAGTTGTGAACTGATCCAGTCATTCTGGAAAGCAATTTGGAACTATGCTCAAAGGGCTATAAAAATGTGCATAACCTTTGACCCAGCATTACCACTTCTAGCACTATATCCCAAAAAGACCACACAAATGGGAAGGGGACCTATATGTACAAAAATATTTATAGCAGCTCTTTTTGTGGTAGCAAAGAATTGGAAATCAAGGGAATACCCATCAATTGGGGAATGGCTGAACGAGTTGTGCTTTATGAACGTAATGGAATACTACTGTGCTATAAGAAGTGGGGAAGATATGGACTTCATAATATCCCGGAAAAACGTACATGATATAATGCTGAGTGAGTGGAGCAAAACCAGGAGAACATTATACACAACCACAAATATATTGATTCTGTGATGACTACCCTTGATAGACTTGGCTCTTCTCAGCAATAGTGTTGAAAAACAACCCCAAAGGACGCATGAGGGAAAGAGCTATCTACATCCAGAGAAAGAACTATGGAGTCTGAATGCAGATTGAGGCAAACTGTTTGCTCTGCTTTTTTTTTCTTTTTTTTTTCCTGTTTTGCTTTTGTTTTCATTTTTTGGTTTTGTTTCTTCTTTCTCATGATTCATTCCATTGGTCATAATTCTTTTTTACAATTTGACTATTGTGTAAATAAGTTTAATGCAAAGTTATATGTAGAAGATATATCAGATTCCATACCATTTGGGGGAGGTGGGGAGAGAGGCTGGAAGAAAATCTGGAATTCAAAATCATGTGGAACTGAGTGTTGTAAACTAAAAGTAAAAAAAAAAAATCTTAATTTAAACCAATTTTATTCAAGTCAATTCAATGACCAAACATTTATTAAGCAAGTACAGTGGACAGGCCCAGGAAGGGATACAAAATTTACCTAATACCCAGTTCCTATCCTCAAATAACTTACAATCTAATAGGAGAAAATTAACACAAAAAAGAGTAAATGATATGTGAGGAGTCAAAAGAAAAACTGTTTAGTGAGGTCCAAGATCATTACTAACTAGAAGGTTAGAGAAGATTTCATGGAGGAAGTGACTTCCAAGGAGCTGCAGCCTGCTTGTGAGAGATGTTTAAATGTTTTTTATGAATATTTGTGCCTTGGAAATTAGCAAATATTGTAGATAAAGGCTTGTTTTGTTGATGAGATTTAAGACAGTGATAGAAAAATGCTAATAATGCAGATTAAACTTAAAAGTGCATCATGCATATTTTTGGAAGTGCTAGTTGTTAAACGTTTTGCCAGCATTCCAGGTGGTATGGTTGTTAGAATTTATAGGTGAATAGAGGGAAGGACTTTCCAGACATAGAGTAGAAGGCAAAGATATAGAGGTAGGGAGATACAGGGGTTATATTTAGGTGACAGGGTAGTTCCATTTTCTTGGAATAGACTAATCCAACAATTGAATCCAATAAGTCTTTATTAAATATCTACTATATACAGAACACTATATTAGGTTTTAGGTATGCAAAAATAAACAGAACAAAACAAAAATAGACTCTGACCTCAAGAAGCTTACATTATACATTCATAGTCCAGCAGTTATATGAGACAACGAAATCAGCATAGGGTAATGTCAAATTTTGAGGACTTTGAGCTCTAATCTGAGAAATCTGAAATTTATTCCATAAGAAATAGGGAGCCATTGAAGATTTTGAGTAGAGTAATGAAATTATCAGAGCCACTAAGAAATATTAAAATACTCTAACAGCAAGAATCTATTGATATAATTAACTCCCCAGCATAAATCCCAGCTATATTTCCACTGGTGTTTCAGTTCCCACCTCATTAACCTCCGTAACTCTGGCCTCTTTCACACTATGTCAAGCTCACAGCTGACTCCCTGGGTTGTTCAATAAATAGTCCATGGCACTTCTGCCTGAAACTATCCCTATCAGTCTGCTTGCTCTGATAAGAAATCCCAGACTCCATTGCTTTTCATTTCACCTTTGCTTAATTTTTGGCTTGAATTTATCATTCTTAACCTGAATATTACCTGATCAAACATGTTACAAGTCCCCCACAATTTACTAAGCCAAACTTGGAGGCCTATTCATCAGTCCCATTTGACAGCTAGTACATTGGATATTTACTTACCACAGATGTCTGCCTTGCCTAACCTGCTGCCCCAGGACAATGACTAGAGTTTCTAGGAACAAGCCTTTAGGTTCACTGCATCATGCCTTAAGTAAGATCAACTACTTTGATCAGTGATCTCCTTAATGCAGGTACTCTCACCAATTATATAGGTCACAACTGTTCAAACCTTCTCATATTTCATGACTCTTCTGTATTCTCCCATTGTGAGCTGTCTATGCCAATCTGCTCTGCCACAGCATCATGTGGGTATTGCATTGCCCATCTTTAATTTCTTGGTCCTACAATTAATTATTCTGTATATTTTTTTCTAATCATATACCTCATAAGTGTTAAGTTCTATGACATTTCTTACGTACAACTGATCATTAGTAATATAGTAGAATCCATTTATGTGACCTTTAAGATTTTCCCTATGTCCTTTAGGTCCACCACAGTTTCGAGCCTCCTGAAATTACTATGTTATAAAATTTGCAGCCACAAAGCATCACTGTGAACAGAAAAAAAAAAATTGCGTTAAATTATGGCTTTTTCATTCAGGGGAAGCTTAGGATCCCTGAAAATACTATACAATTTCAGAAATGCAATAGAGCCTGCCCTATTCCACCATATCAACAAGGCAAGTGTCACAATATTGATAATGACCATGAATATGCCTGGATAGTTCTGTATTGCAGAATATGAGACTCTCCACATAACAGTCATAAGAAGTAAAACATTATTCAGATACCACAGGATCAAATTCCAAAACCAATAACTCCAATTCAACATAGCAGCAATTATATCCCAAAACCAGTAAGTCCACTTCATCATAACAGCAAAGAACTTAAAACACAATATCACAGCGGGGAGCCAAGCTATCCCATAACCTTCCCCTCTGCTGGGGCCTTCCCATAAAGACTCACTCACAAATCCTAGCTGTCTGCTTGCCTGAGTCCTCTATTCCCAAAATTCTGAGAGAGAGCTTAATGGCTGCGCTCAGAATATACATACGCTTTTTAGTGCCTGAGGGCTTCACAAGCCTTGTGACCTAATTAACTAAAGGGTGTGGGCCTTCCTACAAGCAAGCCTCTCCTAATCAAGCTTCCCTTAACTAGACCTATTAATGGGATTAATGGGCGAGGAAGATCTTTAATCACATTAACACCACATTACATCAACTTATCCAATTCTAGGACTAATTGTCCATCTATAATCTACCTAAGTCAAATGTGTGCATATACATGTAAACATATCTATATCTATATATATATATGTGTGTGTGTGTATACATATATATACACACGCATACATATATACATATATACACATACATATATACATAGATATATACATATATACACATACACATATACATATATATACACACACATATATATGCATATATATACATATATATGTATATATGGATGTATATGTATATGTGTGTGTTCATTTGTAAGCTGAAGAGAAAGAAATGAACAAGCATTTTTAAGTAATTGTAATGTGCCAGGTATTGTGATAAGCGCTTTACAAATATTACCTCATATGGTTCTCACAAAAACACTGGGAGATAGGCGTCTTTATTTTTCCCATTTTACAGTTGGAGAAACTGAGGCTGACAGAAGTTAAGTGACTTTTCTGGGTTCTCATAACTAGTAACTAAATGAAGCAGGATATGACCTCAGGACTTCCTGACTCCTGGCCAAGCACTCTATCTACTATGTCACCTAGCTGTAGAACCATTTGAAAATCATAATCTGCACAATAGACATTCTTCAACTCCTAGGTTTTGACTATGTCAGTTGCTTGGTAAAAAGTTTTTGAGTAGTTAAACTTTTGGATAAAATCATTATTATCTTTAATATTATTTCTTTTGTCTATTTCCTTTTTTTTTCATTTAAACTACTTTTTTAATAGTTCGGTATCAAGTTGTTTCTTTTACACCACATCTTTTTTCACTATTATTCTCAAAGCATGCCATGAAGATATCTATCTATATCACCTATCCAAGAGTTTAACCCAACCAGAAGTTATCTAATATTCTAGACCTCCACAGTATTTTGTACCTTTTCCTTTTTACTTTAACATTATAATTTGTTATATTTAATTTTATTCATATACTTTTCTACTCCCTTGGATGTTCTATGAGGGCAGAGACTACATCTTACTCTGCATTATTCCCCACACGGTACCTACTTCAGTGTCTTATAATGCCTTATGTATGTGTACATACACATACATAATGGATTCTACTATATTATGTACATATATGCATAATGGATTCTACTATGTTAATAATGATCAGTTTTATGTAATATATACACAATGTCTTCAATGTCTTCTGTGTATGTACATATGCATACATATATAATCTGTATATAAAATTTTATATTACAAATAGTATATATGTATAGTATAATATATGCACTCATCTACATATGTATGCACATATGCATATACATGTGTATATGTGTATAGATAAATGTGTATGTTTTATATGTATATACATACACACATACATATACATGTACACATACACATACACATGCACATACATATACATATACACATACACATACACATACATATGCATATACATATACATGTACATATACATATAATGACTGAACAAATAAATAAATGTCCAAAGAACATGAACTGCCCAGCCACTGCTCTGAGATTGTTATTCCCATTGAGTCAAATATTCTGCTTTCCTAATTACTGAATGGTGTGCTTGCCTGAATGTGTTTGGTTTCCTGAGGACATACCACCTGCTTTGGATTTGAATCCTTATGCCAAAGTATAATGTCATTGTTCCTTCCTAAAATATAAGCAGGTCAATCCTTTTAAAAGAAAAAAAAATGGCATGACTGCAGACCACAGAAGTGAATGAGAGACCTATAAAAAGAGATGTTCCTGGGTATAGTAGAATGACAAGATAAAGTGGGAGAGTAAGTCACAAAATTATTCTTCAGGACCAAAACTTTAAATTTATATCAATACAATTTATTTCTGTTTGAGCTAAAAACAACATAGTTAACAAAAAACAATTAACAAAGTATAGAGGAGAGCATCTGTAAATAGCTAGATAAGTTGTTCAAAGTTTTACTATGACTTCACAACAACATTCATATTATAAAAACTTGATGATTTTTCTTTTTCAATAGAGAGCTAAAGGTACAGAATTAATAATAGGTAGTATTTTATAGTGCCTACTATGTACTAGGCACTGTTCTGAGCACTTTACAAATATAGTATCCTTTGACTCTAACAAGAACCCTGAGAAGCAAATGCTTTTATCCTCGTTTCACACATGATGAAAGTGAGGCTGACAGAAGTTAAGTGACTTGCCCAATACCAAATAGCCAAGTATCTGAGGCTTGAATTGAACCCAAGTCTTCCTCACTCTAGGTCCAGCATTCTATGAACTGTGCCATCTAGCTATTACAAATTGTGAAAGTTCTATTAGAAAAAGTATGGAGAGAGAGACAAAGACAGAGACAGAGACAGACAGACAGTCAGAGACAGAGACAGAGAGACAGACAAAGAGAGACAGAAAGACAGTCAGAGGGACAGAAAGAAAGACAGAGAGACACAGAGGGAGAGACAGAGACAGAGACAGTGATAAAAAGAGAGAGAGAGACACACACACACAGAGAGAGATAGACAGAGAGACAGAGAGACAGAAAGAGAGACAGAGAGAAAGAGAGAGAGAGAGAGAGAGAGAGAGAGAGAGAGAGAGAGAGAGAGAGAGAGAGAGAGAGATGCAGAGAGAGACCAAGAGATGGAGACAGAGATGCAGAGGGTTCATTAAATCTAGGAATTCTAATAGGGCTTAAAATAGTCTTTAAAATGATGCTGGAGAATTAGCTCATTCTACTTGTCCTTACTCTTATGATGGTATAGGTCCTTTACTACCAGTGTGATCTTGGCCAAAATATTTCCCCCCTCTGGACACCAGACTCTTCATCTGTAAAAATGAGGGGGTTAGACTCAATGACCTCGAAGGTCCCTTCCAACTCCAAATCTAAGATCCAATGATAACATTTGTCCCTTTCACCTTGCAGTTGTCTCACAGCAGGAGAAACAGGATATAGCCTAAAAACTGGGACATCCCTCAGTAGGCAAACATGTCCTCTACTTCATAGTACACTTCTCTGTCTATAAACAAAGGACATTTTGACCCATCTCCTTCCAAGGACATTTCACGGATGAAGCAGCTAATAAGACTGGTTCCTTCTCGGTCTCAGAGGAAAGCTGCCACAGGACATAAATGCAGAATACAATTATTAGGTCCACTTTCTCACGACATAGTCCTTGCCAACTTCATTCAGATCAGCTTCCATAAGGTATACTATCATGCGAAATAAAACTAGCAGGCCCAAGTGAATGATTGGCAGCGTATCTAGAGCACTGACCAGTGAAGAGTGACAAGGCTCAGTGTCAAGCCTGCTTTCATTAACCAGTTTTATGACTAATCTGAAAGAGAAAGAAAGTCAATAGAAGAAACAGAGAGAGAGATTGTGGTGATATAAACAGACCTGAAGAATGAATGAGATACTGACCAGAAATCAGCTTCAAAGTAAGAAAAAATTGGGGCATAAACTTAGAATGGTGCCATGAAATGGGGCTGTTTCTTCTATTTTTGCTTACACAGGTGCATGATATAAAAAGCAATCTAAATGGTTTTGCTTCTATAACCTGACATGGCAGGGCTTTCTGTGTATGCATTTATGGTTATCAGAATGAAATATGAGAGTGCAATATTTTTTTAGCTTGCCATTTGCTCTGATGGATGTCATCTTAACACAGTTGCTTGTACTGCATATGTCAGAAAATAAGCCATGCTGTTTGAGGAAGCTATCTCACTATATACCTACATATTCTCTCCTAGTTATGTTAGTGATACTTAGGAAGTTTTATGAATAATAAATGAGATGTTGAAATTATGTAAATGAATGAACTTTGTTAAGATTCAGCTACTGGTACAATAAATTATCTCCCATTGGGAAGGGACCTCAAGGATCATTTAATTCAACTCATACCTGATCAAAAATCCTCTCTCCAGTATCCCCACAACCACAGGTCACCTGACCTCATATAAAGGTCTTCAGTAAGGATAAACTGACTACCTCCTAAGGCAGCTCATTCCACATTTGGACAGTTCTAATTGTTCCTTTTTTTTCTTTATACAGCCATGATATGCCTTTCCACAACTACCAGCCATCGATACTAGTTCTGTCCTCTGGGGCCAACTAAAATAAGACATGTTTTTAATTTCACGAGACATATATGCAAGTATTACAAAATAGTTATTGTAGTTAAGTGGCACAGTGGATAGAGTGCCAGGCCTGCAGTCAGGAAGACTTATCTACATGAGTTCAAATCCAGGCTCAGACACTTAATAGTTATGTGACCCTGGGCAAGTCATTTAATTCAGTTTCCTCATCTGTAAAATGATCTTGAGGAGGAAATGGCAAACCACTCCAGTATCTTTGCCAAGAAATCCCCAAATAGGGTCACAAAGTGTCAGACACAACTGAACAACAAAAGTTCCTTTAAATCTTTTCATCTCCAAGCTAAACATTCTTTCATCGACTCCTTATAGGAGGATTTCAAGTCTTCTGATGATCCTGGTCATCTGGAGACACCACAGGTTATTAAAGTCTTTCTTAAAATATGGTACCTAAAAATGAACATAATACTCCAGATGTGGACTTAACTAGATTGAAAAATAGAGGGACTATAGAACAGCCTTCATTCTGGGTACCACACCTCTATTAATGTAGCCTAAAATCATATTAGCTTCTAGGGCTGCAAAATCATACAGTTGACTCAATGTAGCTTGCAGTCCATTAAAATCCCTATCATCACAGTTACTTAGATGTCATTTAGACACAGACCTTAGATATAGAAGTCATTTAATTTAACTCTTTGAGTGTAGATGAAATTTGAAGACTCAGTGATTCAGTGATGCACACAATGGAAGATCCAGGATTTGAACAAAGGTTTCCGGACTCCAAATCTAGCACTCCTTCCACTGTGCCACACTGTTGTACCTACCCCATTTTGGACTCATCCAACTGATTTTTGAAGCCAATTTCAGGGCTTATATTTATCCTTATATTTCTTTTCATTGTTTGACCCATCATTCCAACTTATCAAAATCTTTTTTGATCTCCAATTTGAGATACAGTTTATTAGCTTCCCCTCCCAATTTTATGTATTGACTGTTTCATTTTATCCTAAGAACACTAAGAAGGGTGTGCTTTCATGTATTTCATTCTCTGTCCATCCGAGTCACTGCCATTTACTCACTTCCAGATCATTTCCCCAAGTTTCTCAGTTAGTTTAGCAGCTTCTTTAAGATCTTTCTTTTTCTGTCTGTCATAATTTGAGGTTTCAATGTCCATAGAGATGCCCCCCAGTGACCTAATCTCTCTCAATTCCTTAAACTTCTCATCTCCAACAACTGTCTTCCCCAATCTATTTCAACCATACACATGATCACATGCTATAATCAACCTTCTACCATTCAGTCACAATTCTCCTTTCCTCTTCTCACACTTTCTTACTTACAAGAAACTTTCTTATTTTCCTTATTGTATGTAGTCTTTTCACTATGTCCTATGATTCATGGGACATTGGAGCTCAAATAGTCCAACTATGTCTTTTAACAGGTAAGGAAAATGAGATTCAGAGAAATTAAGGGTTTTGTTCCAGATTACATGGTTAGTAAATGGCAAAGCCAGAATTTGAATTTGGGTCTCTCAGTCTTTACCATGTGGCATGCCACTATAATTTAATTTCATAAAACATAATTATTATTTCAATAACACATAGTACAATATTATAACAATATATACTTTTAATTTCGTTAACTACTACCCTAAAACATCTGACCTCCATGACTTTCTATCATTCACAATCTAAAAATCCTTATTCCCGGGTAATCTTTACCATCTTATTTCACCTCTCCTGATTCAGGCATGCCTCCAGGAAATCTCCACCTGGGTGATCCACCAGCACTCTAATGCAACATGTCCAAAATCGAGATTGTTCTTCCCCTCAAATTTTCTCCTCCTTTTGATTTCTTTATTTCAGTCTTTGGCCCAGTATTCCATTTTCATGACCTTGGAGTTCTGAGTTCTGAGAATTATAGCTCTCTCCTTCTCTCTTGCCTACCCCAATGGTCCCACCATTGAGATGTCTTTTTCATCCACTCCCTAATCTCTGTCCCTACTGCCAATACACTAGCACAGGTCCTCATTTATCATCAGCCTGAGCTATTTATCGCATTAGCCTAATAAGTCTTCCCATCTCAGTTATCTTCTGCCCTGACCATTCCATATTTCCTACCCTTGCCATACCAGATGTATATATCTGGTCACATTACTTCTCTACTCAAAAGTCTTCAGTGGTTATTTATTTAAAGGCCTTCACATTCTAACACCAACCTGCCTTTCCCCATACATAATATTGCTACCATCTGCATACTCTGTGTGGTGGTAAACAGTATCAGGGTACCTAGATTCAATTACAGCTCTCATACATATTGCTTGCAAGGACTTCGGCAAGTAAATTAATTTCTGAATCTCAATTTCATGCATTTATAAAATTAATACCTTGGATTTGATGCTCGACATGGTCATCCAGCTCTGACTCCTATGAGTCTATGGTCTACTCTCCAATCCTCAAATATATCACATACTCTCTTACTCTGTTTCTTTGAAAAGACTGCTCCCTTTGCTTCAAATGTCTTCCCTTTCCCCTCTTCATCTGTGAAATCATTTAAACATCAACTCAAAAAAAATCAATATGTCTCGGCTTGGGAAATTTTGTCCTACTTTAGAGGTACCAAAAGAGCATTAGGCTTGGATTTAAAAGGCCTGCTTAGGTTCAGTCTCAACTCTACCACTCATAAGCAGTGACCTTATTTAAAAACTGAGCATCAATTTGTTGGTAAATTGGAAACAATAACATCTGCCCTATCCATTTCACAAGATTGTTGTGAGGGCCAAATACAATAATGTATGCAAAAGTGTTTTGCAAACCTTATGATATTATAAAAATTTAAGCCGCTTTCTTTACACTGTGGTATTCATGTAGCATTAAAGGTTGACCATTCAAGAGTAGGATACTATATGCTGCTATTTCTTAATTCTAAGATTCATAAGATAAAACTTTTTGACCTCTACCATGACATAATAAATAGTTTATTCTAGTATTTGGTTATAATATCGGTCTTATTTTTAAAGTATTCTCCTATGTTGTTACTCCCACCCCTTCCTTCAAGTGTAGTACTGGAATCTTGACAGATTTCAAGGCTCAGGTCCCTGAAGAGAAAAGATAGATCCTTAGAAATATCAACTTGAACTTGTCTCTGAGAGTTGACTTTGAGACAATTTGATCCATCTTATCCTATACAAGAGCCAGACTTACTGGCTTCTCTGACTCACTCTGTACTTCCTCTCCCCTTCTTTATCTGTCAAATGAACTCTAAATCGCCCTGCCTCCCCCTCACTGAAAAATGAATCATGCGATTTTGTGTCCTCTACTACCATCTTACAGTACATCACAGATACGAGAGACCTCAGAGAAAATCTCAGTTCACAGGTAAGGAAACTAAAATGTAGGGGACTTAAATAACTTACTTGCCCAAGGACATGCAAAAGCAAAAAAAACAATCAGTGTCAAAGATCACGTTTGAACTCTGGTATTCTGACCTCAAAACTAGCATGCATTCTCCTGGACCATGTTGCTCCAAGATTCTTATTTTACAGAGGATGATACTGATTGTCTAAGAGATTAAGTGACCTGCTTAGGGTCACACAATTAGTAAATAACAAAGCCTAGATACAAACCCAAGTCCTGAAAGTCTAAATCCCATATGCCTTCCATAGTTTCATTCCATCTCCCTCTCTGACTATGAGGCCAGAGATCTTCCCACTACACCATTCCCTGTCTACAAGCTGAACGTGGAGCACCACACAGAAGAAAGTTCTTACCCAGGCTCCTTCAGGATGAGATTTTTCTCTAACAAGGAAAAAATGTTTTTACTGCTAAGTATTAGCAATTTAGTTAAAGTAGATGGATACAATCTATTCAATTCCTATAAACAAAGGCTTAAAGGTTAAATAGGTCCTTCTGAGGTGAAGGTCTAAAATTTACTTTTCCCTTTTAAAAAACTGCTCCCCGAGCAGCTATAATTTATGAAGTACCCAGAATAAATAAGTACTGGCTTTGGTTTGTCCCCAGTGGCTTTTTGCAGCCAAATCTTTGTCTTGCCCAGACAAAAACTCTGGGCAAAAAAATGTTTTGCTTTTCTAACTGACACTGGTGATGTTAGTGAGGCCTCTTAATTCTCTGGGAGCTAAATTCTCAGCGGTTCTTTGCCTTATATTATGAGTCTCTCTGTGTGAGGAATTGGTTCAATTCCATCTTGGCAGAGCTAATTTGCATTTTTTCTCAGATATGCCTCTCACCTTGTTAAAATTAGCTTTTGTTTTCTCAGTTATGTGCTTTACCTTGGAAAGGAACAGTGGGGACTTCACAGCTGAGTCTCACCTGATTAAAATTAACTTATTTTCACACGGAGTGAGGCAATGTGGTTTGAGCTGCTTTGTGACTGAAAATGTCCCCATGGACCAACCACAGCCCTGAGCTCTCACCCTCTTCCTTAGGCAGATAAGTAGCACAGTAGATAGAGTGCTGTGTGGGGAGTTAGAAAGAGTTGAGTTCAAATTGAGCCCTATTTAACCTCTGCCTCAGTTTCAAGATCTAAAATAGGATATTAAAAACAACACACATTTTTAGGGTTGTTCTGAGGATCAAAAGAGATAATATTTGTTAGTTTTTTTCTTTAAATGGCACTTTGCACAGTACTTACCTAGTAGGTACTACATAAATAGCTTATTCTCTTCCAGTCCTTATTTTCTTGTGTGTTAAACCTGAAAAGGTGTCCCAGGGCCTTAGTTGGTTTAAGTATATGAAGAGAAATTTGGACTGGAAGTTTAGAAAACTAGATAGGTCCTTTTTAAGTCCCAGCCAACTCTAGAAATATGGGGCTGTAAGCATGAAGTTTCTAGGGATGGCATATCAGCACAAAAGAGAATAGAAACTACAACTAAGGGACAATCCAAAGAATAAAAATTTGTCTACACTAAAAGGGAACTCAAAGGTCATTTAGAATAACCCCTTCATTTGACGTGCAGTTCAATGACGATTGTCTCCCAAACGTGAATCTTTCCTAAAAGTACTAATAGTCTCTTTGAAATGCTTTTTAAAAAATGTTTTATATCATTACTTTTTCCAATCACACCTAAAGTTTTAAACAATTTTTTTTTAATTTTGAGTTCCAAATTTTCTCCCTCTCTCCAGCCCATCCCCAACTCATTAAGAAGGTAGCAATATGATATTGATTATATGTGCAAAGTCATGCAATACATATTCCCATGTTGCAAAAGAAAATACACCCCAGAACCCAAGAAGAATAAAGCAACAGAAGTATGTTTTGATCAGCACTCAGAGTTCATCAGTTTTCTCTCTTGAAGTGGATAGCATTTTTCATCATAAGTCCTTTGGAATTGTCTTGGATCATTGTCAATCAGAGAAGCTGTCTTTCACAGTTGATTACTGTTATAGTATTGCTATCACTGTGTACAATGATCTCCTAACTCTGCTCAACTCACTCTATGTGAATTCATATAGGTCTCCCCAGGTATTTCTGACACTATCCTCCTCATCACCTTACAACATAATAGGAATACTTTTAGAATGGTGAGGAGAAGATTTAGCATAGCCAGACTTGATCTGAGAAAGGGAACCCAGAGCATACTACAGAGAGAGAGAGAGAGAGAGAGAGAGAGAGAGAGAGAGAGAGACAGAGAGACAGAGAGACAGAGAGACAGAGAGACAGAGAGAGAGAGAGACAGAGAGAGAGAGAGAGAGAGAGAGAGAGAGACAGAGAGAGAGAGAGAGTAGCTTCTGCCCATTTGTTACATAGCAGAGAGATAAAAACAGTTTAGCCTCAACAGTATATGGCTTCACCCAACCAAAAGTGGTAGAAAGGGTGTTGATATTGTGTCCTCTGAGGCACTAATCAAAACTAGATGCCCTAAAATATTTCACCACTAGAGGTACATTTTGGTCAAAAAGGAATGGAAAATACTGCACAACCCAATGTGTATGGGAGATGAGGCATGGAGCACTCATCATCCAGGAATAGAAGGACTGACAAGATGAGGGATTCTTAGAATAAAGGACCATGAGATATTAAACCTAAAAGGGATAGTAGAGGTCTTCCAGTTCCTTATTCTTTCTACTTCTTGATCTGAAATTCCTGTTATTGAAGTCACATCGCTTTTTGTGAGAAGGGAAGGGACCAAGAGGAGAAACCTCTCCAAATGATATCTACCCATTATGACGCTGGCCTTCAGATAGTTGACTTCAAAAGAATTGAATTGAGAGATGGGAGTAGAGAGAGGTATGTTGATTAGAGCTGTGAATAGGTCCAAAGTTGTCAAAAAGTTTTTGGTGGCATGAAGGAGTGTGACTGAATCAGATTAAAGTATAATTGGGGGCTCAGTGAGTAGAGCACCAGCCCTGGAGTCAGGAGGACCTGAGTTCAAATCTGGCCTCAGGTACTTGAGACACTTACTAACTGTGTGACCTTGGGCAAGTCTCTTAACCCCAATTGCCCTGCCTTCTCCCTGCAAAAAAAATCATTAAAATGTAATTGGAAAATATTTAACAAAATAAAAATGTAATCAAACATAAATAATGTTACTATATGGCTTCAAAGTCAATATGTGGCCCATAGAGATTCTTATGTATAGTTTAATGCCCCTCCCCATTTCTATTTGTGTTTAACACCACTTGAATTAGCCCACCTATTCCAGGAAATGCTTAGGAATTATGTGAAAACAGTGACAAAACTTCCTGTAACATTTTTCTTTTTTTATATCCATAACTTGTAATCCAGCAATTTCCAGAGTTAGGCAGGTGGCTAGAAGGCTGAATATAGAAATAGTTTCCATTTCTACCAAAATATGAATATGAACGATTTAGGGAAATTTTTAAAAGAGTTATGAAATGATGCCGAAGTAAGCAGAGTTAAGAAAATAATATATGTGACTATAACAATATAAATGGAAGGAACACCAACAATAAAAACTTAATATTCCAAGTTTAGAAAATGCACCTCCCACTCTTTGCAGAAACTGGGGATTACAAGTGTAGAATAATGGCATATTATGTTAGAATGCTTGCCATATTGCCTGGTTTTGCTCACCAGATTTTTGTTTATGTTTAATCTTTTTTTTTTTACAATGGGTGATGGCTTGATGGGGAGGGAAATGGGATATATTTAAAAATAAAAAGGATATCAAAATAAGGTTTTGTTTTTAGCAAAAGTGGAATAAAAGAACAAGTTTTTGAGAGTTGGGTGCCGTATACATAGAAAAGCGTCCTAAAGGCTATTATTGGGTGCTATCAGGGAATGCTAGCACTTATGATTGTCATTTAGTAGTTTCAGAAGTGTCTTACTCTTCATGACCCCATTTGGGATTTTGTTGGCAAATATGTTAGAGTGATTTGCCATTTCCTTCTCCAGCTTATTTTACAAGATGAGGAAACAGAGTCAAACAGTGTTAAATGTTTTGCCCAAGGTCACACATCTAGTAAGTGTTGAGGCCAGATTTGAACTCAGGAAGATACTCATCTTCCTCACTACTGGCATTCTGTCCACTGTACCACCAGGCTGCCCTAGCACAGGTATTGGTGTCTGGAAAGCCTGACTCCAGTTTAAGGGTACTGTGTCAGTAAGGCAAAATGGGCTCCTTAGCACTTCAGGAGTTCGGCTTTTGTTTACTTTGAGTGAAAGTACTTTCAGCTGTTAAGTGCTAAGCCCCAGGCCCAAAGCCCTATCACGTGTGAAACCTGTGTGGGTGTAGATTGATGACTTAAGAGGGGCCAACTCGGCAACCAATGGTCTCTGGTCATTGAGGCGGGGCTTGAGAACGCCAGAGGCTCGGCTTCGAGGAAAGGTGAGCTAAGAGACAACTACAGCTGAAGCTGAAGCCAAAGTAGGAAGCTGCAGAAGCAGAGCTGACCTGTGCGTAGACCCAGGAGTGCGAGCAAAGACTTGAGGCAAATAAATATGATTTGGCTAAATACTATCTTGTTTTTCTGTGGCCTCCTGGTTACTCTTGTGAGGCGGGCTTACTGGGCCTGGAGTCTTTTTGTCAAGATGTCGGAATGGGGAGGCTGGTTCGCATATCTGCTGCTGTGGGGCCTAAATAAATGTTTTGTTGCTTTCTACTTAGAGAATCTCTCATACCTTGTGATTTTGAACCATTCAAACATATACATGATTATATTTCAGATCATAAATTCGGCCTTCCTACTACAGGTACTTGGGGACAAGTTGGGAAGTAGGCATTGAAGATAAAACTTCTCTTCAACATTTTTCTAAAACCAACTTCATACCACCAAGAGATTATATTTCAAATACAGAGTAATCTAGCCACTTAGTGGTCAAAGCTTCTTAGAAAATAAGTTTCTCTTTAATATACTCTGATTTACGAAGTTGGCTATTGGACAGGAAATTGTAAAATCTTGTGCTGTATCTCATAGTTTTTAATGATTTCTGGTTCAATACTGTGAGTTAACTACTAGATAATGTAATACAAGTTGTTCTGCTTCAGCTACTAACAAGCTGTATATTCTAAAGAAAGCACTTTATCTCTTTGGGCCTCGGTTTCCTCATCTATAAAATGAGGGAGTAAAGTATATACATATCTTACTTTTCCAACAAAAAAACTTTTTTTTCTATTTTGCTTACTGACTGACTAACCTTTAGCTCAGAGCCACAGGTCCAGGTTCACACTGATTCCTGAAGTCTTCTCCCTCACCAAAATCTGAATGGATCATTTTCCCCCTATCCAGGTAAATCTTGGGGACATCTGAAATTGTTTTGTTCCTAGAACTTCACTGGCAGGATTTTCTGAATATTCCAAAAGCATTAATGTGCCGATAAGCATTAAACACAGAGAATGTTTATTAGAATGCATGTAAGAAACAGAAAAGTTCATGTCTGACCAACATTAGTGATGTCTCCGAGGGAACAAATGTGAAATTTCATGGGTGAGAGTCAATTCTAGTTTCTCCCAGCAGAAGATCCATCCTTTACAAAAATAAAAATAAAAATAAATCCTTGCACTTTGCTATAACTTTCTTGAAGCATATGCCAAGCAGTGGGTCAAAGGGTATGGAAAGTTGAGTGACTGTTTTACCATAATTCCAAATTGTTTTCCAGAATGGTTGGACCAGTTCACCTCAAATGGATAGTTATAACCCTGTCAACTCAAGACACCAGATAATGAAGTTTCTGCTTCATGCACCACTATTTGTAAGTCATAGGATTGGTCCAGTGTTGGCTGCCAGCCTTCCACATTCCCTTGTTTCATTGTTCCCTGCCTTTATCTGAGCTCACACTTGCTGCCGTCATCTCTCAGCATGATTGTGCAGTACCATGGAATGCATTGGTGCTCACCCAATAGTCTCTGTTGGTTCTTGGCTCTTATTACCATGTAAATCAAAAGCCCATTTTTCTTTATTCTATTCCATATGTACTTTGGACCTACATTCATGAGAAAAATCATATGTATCCTCTTAGGAGCCACCTTTTGTACAAGTGACGCTTCTAAAATTCTAAATATAGGATATCACCATCTCCTATGGGAATTCTTATAAATTACTGGTATTACTTTAAATACCACTGTAGCCTAGTGTGATGTGCTACTGGAATGTGAAGTTATGAATCCCATTCTGCAACCGGGGGAGGGAAAAACTATCTTTGTTTGGCGGCTGAGGAGACTAGAGCTTGGGCCAATTGACTCCTTATGCAGGAGACCACACCGCCTCTCAGTCTTGTAGCAGCTAGGTGGTGCAGTAAGTAGAGCATATAGAGTAAATAAAGCACTGGGACTGGAGTCAGAAAGACCTGAGTTCAAATCTGGCATCAGAAACTTCCAAGTTATTTGACCCCAGGCAAGTTAACCTCTGCCTCAATTTCCTCAACTGTTACATGAGGATAATAGTAGCACCAACCCCCAGGGGTTATTGTGAAGTTCAAAATAGTTGTAAAGTGCTTAGCACATAGTAGGTACTTAATAAATGCTTGTTTCCTTTCATCTTTGTAACATTTACTGTTGTTTTATCTTTCCGATTACTAGATATTAAGTATCTTGAGGGCATATACTATTTCATATATCATTGTATCTCCATAGTGTCCATCGTAATAGCATAGGCTCCCCCAACTACTTGCTGATTGATGAATGATAGCAGAGAATAAATACCAACAGAGTACTGAGTGTAAGAGATTCTCCTTGAAAAACTTTTTTTTTTTGCAGCTGCTAGGTTTTTGTTCACCCCTCTTGCCAATTGTGCTGAAAATAGCAAGTGAAACACGGTCAGCCTGACACTTGACTTGCCCTTTTGCTCAAGGCTACAGGCAGGAAATTAATTCTGTCCCAATTTAAGAGGGAAAGAGATCATTTAACTCATCCTTAAGGGTGGTTATCTTCAGTGATTTTAGCAAAAAATAATGAAAAAGGAAAAAATCAAGGTCATTTTTAAGAAATTCTGAAGCTATGTTGCTGGAAGTTAAAAGCTGAATAAGTGCTGATTTAAGATTTCTATCATCTCAAAATGATTTTTCAATATGTTTAATAAGGCATGAAACCTATCACCTAGTACCTTTAAAGAAGGTCCATTTTCAGCATTCTGAGGACTACACATAATGCTATACTATCTAGAAAACAAAGGACTTGTTCAGGGCAGGACTAGGATTAAGTATTACCTGTGACATTTAAGTCATTACCTCTCTTAGGCTGCACTCTGACTCCCTCAGTATCCCTTCAAGCAGGGATAGAATGTTGATTCACTGGGAATTACATAAAAGGGATTCTTGGTCAGTCTCAATCTTGAGTCACAAAGACACTGCAATCCTCTACTGAAGGGGCTGAGGGGAAAGGGGAAGCTACCAGAAGGCAGAAAGTGACTCAATACTCTTCGGGTTCTGGTATTGAGTCCATTCTGGGTTTTGTTTTAGCATAAAGCCTATCACATATTTTTCCACTTTGTAAGCCTGAGTAAGCTTATGGCCACCCTTTTGGAAGTGCCATGCACTAACACTCTTACATTGCTTCTGAGTAGTGGCAGACAGGCTAGCTGGAGCAAATACAGAAGACAACTGAGTTTTTTGATAGCAAGTGAGATTTTCCCCCAAATTAGACTTGGGCCCATCTTGTTAGGAGTGATCCTCTGACCCAAAGATTCTGTGACTTTTTGGATTCTGCTGCCTCTGAACTAGCCTTGTCCCACATATAACTGGCTATTTTCCCCTAAAGACATGGGAGTAAAGAGAGGGAAAGGGAGCCAAGAATGCAGGAAATGAAAGAAGAGGAAGAAGTGGGAGAAGAGAGGGAAACATGGAGATAAAGGAGAGGAGAAAAAGTAAAGGGTGTAATACCATGACTTGAGGATCTTACACAATATTGCTGAGTTTAAAATTGAAGCAGATCCTAGACAAACTCTATGAAGTATATATCATAGATCTTAACACCTCTAGAACAGAGTTTCTCAGAGATAAGTGTCACAAATGAATAATTTCATCCATTTCTTTGGGTCACCTTCTCAATAAATTTATTGTCTAGTTGGCAAAGTCAAATCCATGAAAAAAAGAGAGGGAGAGACAAAAGGGGACAGCAAAGACAGAAAGGTCAGAAACTGATCTACCTTTTCCAGTGTTTGTTTTCGATGGATTAAAAAATATATATATTCTAGTCCTCCAAATCCAGTAAAGTTTGAAATATATTGGATCTGCTGGGCTCATGCCTGCCCAAGACTTATCTCTAAGGGAATTATAGAATAATTCCCTTAGAGATAAGGGAATTATAATATTATATAATATTATAATAAATATAATTATTAATATAATAAATATAATATAATTAAATAAATATAAGCATAGAATTATAGGCAGCTAGGTGGCACAATGGATAGTGTGCCAGGCCTGGGGTGAGGAAGACTTATCTTCCCGAGCTCAAGTCTGACCTCAGATACTTTATAGCTGTGTGAACCTGGGCAAATCGCTTGACCTTATTTGTCTCAGTTTCTTCATGTGTAAAATGAGCCGAGGAAGGAAATGGCACACCACTCCAGCATTTTTGCCAAGGAAACACCAAATGTGGGCATGAAGAATCAGACACTATTGTAAAACAACTAACAAAAAATAGAATTATTCATAGGCCTTATGAGAACTTGTTTATTTTGAGCATTTTTTTTTTTTGCTGCTGTTCTTTTGGAAAAAAGTATGCTCTTGGAGGCTGTGGATACTGAGACTTGCTCACTAACAGTATGCTCTCCAATAGCAATGACACAGATTCATAAAAGCTTTATTGTAGAGACCTTAGAATACATCTTCACTAACCTCCTTTGCACCATGGGTAAGGTATTAGATTTGACATCAGAAAGACCTAAGTTTAGTCTACTTACTGACTGGGTAACCCTGGGGCAGGTCACTTAAGTTCTCTGTGTTTCCCAGTTTCTATATTCCTGAAAAATAAGATCTTATTCAATCAATACATTGAATTCAACAGCCTCTAAACTCCTTCAGCCTCTAAATTTGTGATCTAGGATCCCCACAATAAGTCTAACATCTAGGTTGTGAAGAGAATAGAATGCTACACTAATTCAAGAAACTTAGACAAAGCAATCTACTAGTTCCAATCTAGTTATTAGTTCTGTGATCTTGGACAAGTCATGTAACCTCTGTTTGCCTCAGTTTTATCAATCATAAAATTTTGAATAGTAACAGCACCTACCTCCCAGCATTGTTGTGAATATAAAATATTTATTAAGCTCATTGCACACCTCCAAGAGCTATACGAATACTAGTTATTATGTTTGTTATTGTTAAAGTACTGATCCATCCTTTTTGAACCCTTCCAATGGGGAGAATCAATACTGCACAAGGTGGCATGTTCAGTTTTTAAACAATTGTAAGGATACTAGAAATTTCTTCCTTAGAATCAAAGCCTTACTTCTTCACCATAGCTCTACTCTCTAGGCTACATAGAATAGGACTATGTCCCCTTGTATGATAGGTCTTCAAACTCTTTTTTAATAACAGCATCATACTATAGATCTGTGATCTGGTCATTCAACAGATCTGTAATCTCCTTAATGTAGGTGTTTCTTTCACTGGTCTATGAACAGTTCTTATCTTCTATAATTTTGCACAAAGGACCCATTCAATCTGATTGAAGCCACTCTCCAGGATTTTTTATATTTTTCAGATACCAATGAAACACTCTGCTTGTCATCCCTTACTTTTAGTACATGTAAATCGCAACTTCTTTTCCAGTCATACATTCCCTCAATAACACCCCTTATACCGTTTTTTGAACATGGCTCCTTCAGAAGGATGCTGAAGGCTGTTTGTATCCACCTCCCTCCTGCCATTGCCTTTTAGATCTCCCATGACTTTGACTTGTCTGAAACTGTAGTATTTCTAACACTTAAAACCATGCTCTTCGATTAGTCTACCTGGGTTCAAATCCCACCTTTGGTAGTTTCTATATGTGTAACTTTTAGCAAGTTACTTAACTTCCTTATGGCACGGTTTCCTCATCTTTAAAATGAGGAAATTGTACTCTTCTAGCTCTAAATCCAGAATCCAAGGATTCATGGAGCATTCCTGGGAGGACATACATATAGTGCATTAAATGTAAGGAAGGAAATTTCCCCCTTTCAGTTGATGCAGTCCCAGAAGTCCCAGAATATATTCCCCTAGTTCCTTCAATCATATTTCATGGTTTCAATTCTCAAAATTCTAGTCACCCTTTTCTGGGACCCGCTCCAGTTCATTAATGAAGTGCCCAATTAATGCATGATTATCAAAAGCAAATAAAATAATTCATATTTGATCTTATCTGCACAATCTATTTGCACAAATAGTGTGAACAGAGGGTTTGAGGGTAAATGGTTTAGAAACTTTTGGAAAGAAAAAGTTGTTGATTAAAAACTCTCTCTCTCTCTCTCTCTCTCTCTCTCTCTCTCTCTCTCTCTCTCTCTTTCTCTCTCATCCCACCAATGCAACTCTGGCCAAGTTGTGAATGTGGAGAGACAAAGGAAAAAAGGGGGAACCTCCCCCCCCAGATCAAAAAGAGGCAGATTGACTAGTATTTAACTACTTCCTGTTTTACATAAGAAGAAAAGCTTCTGTGTAACATGACTCCCACTAGGCATTCTCCTGTAAAATGGGAACAAATTCAGCTTGCAAGATCTCAAAAAAGTGATGCTTTAAAAGGGAAGCATTGAAGCTATCCAGTACCCTGGAGAAGGGATGAGGCACCAAGTCCTGACTCACCTACCTGTGTGGAGAGTTTAATGCCCCACTTTGGATGTATAAGTGAGGGAAGTTTGAATAAAGTTTAAAAAAACAACAACTTTTTTTCTTAAGATTCTTCTTCCTGTAGTCCTGGTTCTGACCAGGCTAAGGCTATTGCTTAAAGTCAGAACAGCTAAAAACATCTTAGCAGATTCTGCAGGTTTTGAGATTGACCATTAAGGAGTTTTGAAATGCCTCTTTACAATCCCAGTTACTCCCTTCCCTTGAGTCAAGAGGGTATCTCAATGCCAGGATTGAGAACAGCACCACATTTTCCTGTTAACCCATCTCATCCCAGATCAGATTAAGAGAAGACAGTGCTGGAGAATGGTAGGGAATTTGAGTCATCCTCCCCCACCTTTAAATTCACCTTCCCCCATCTGGTGAAAGGAAACAGGGGGGAGGGGCAGCAGCTACAGTGGGGCCCCACTGGTAATGATTCTGACCCCTGGACACCCTGCAGCCTACCAAGGTTCAGCACATCCTGACCAACATCCAGCAGCTCTGAGGAGAAAAGTGTGTGTGTGTGTGTGTGTGTGTGTGTGTGTGTGTGTGTGTGTGTGAAGGAGGGGTGAGGTGAAAGCTTCATCCAGATTGGTTCTGCCCATTCTGAATAGTCTCCAGGGCTAGGCAAAAGGCACAACCCACAGCATCTCTCAGAGTAGATGGGGTGAATAGAAAGCCCCTTCTCTGATGTCCCTCTCAATCCTCCTTATTTTGTAAACTTCCCAGAAAGCTTGTTTGGGTTATGGAGAACCTAAACAATGAATTTGGTTTGCTGAGAATTTGCAGTTATATAGAAATGATCTCTAACAATTGGCTTTTACAGAAGGACAAATCTAAATTTGAGATGTAAATCCTGGTAAATTTTTCTCTAAGTTGTGATTAGTGAAAATTGCTGTTTGAGATAAAAGCTCTCAGGACTATAGTGAATTGCGTTTTGAGTTGTCTGTTGAGTTATAAAAATCCATCAATAATCATTAGTTGATAATCCGCCATCCGACCCTTAGGGGCACCTATGATTAGAAGGTGTGCATGACCCAGGAGAGGATCCAGAAAAAGAGATAGAGGAGCTGTCGAGTAGATGAGAAGAGAATTAGGAGACAGTGGTGTTCCAAAAACCTAGAGAGAAAATAGTATCAAGGAGGAAAGAGTGGTGAGCATTGCTTAAGGCAATGGAAAGGTCAAAGAGAATCAGGATTGAGAAAAGGCTATTAGATTTGCCAAAATAAGAGGTCATTAGCAACTTTGGAAAGAGGCACTTCATTGGGATATAGGGTCAGAAGCCAGAATGCAAGAGGTTCAGAAGAAAGTGAGAGGAGAGAAAGTGGAGGCATCTATTCCATTTAGCCTTTTTTAAAAGTTTAGCTTAAAGGGTAGAAGATGTATAGAATGATAGCAAAGATGGAAGGCTCAAGTGAGGATTTTTGTAGGAAGTGGGAGATGTGGAAATGTTTATAGGCAGTAGAGATGAGCCTACAATAGATAGGGTGAGACTGAAATAAGTGAAAGACTGAGGATGACAGTGGTGTCGTATTTTTGGAGGAGATGAGGCAAAATAGGATCGTTTGAACAACTAGAAGATTAAGCCTTGGCAAGGAGTAAGGACACTTCATCACGCGAGACAGGAGTAAAAGAGGAGCTACAGGAAGAAGGCACCTGAGTGATAGGAGATGAGGGAGAGGGGAGAAAAGGGAGCCCATGGTGAATGACCATACTTTTTCTGTAAAATATGAGGGAAAGTTCTCAGCTGAGAAAGTAGGGGAGAGTGACCCATGGAAGGTTTGAGGAGGGATGAAAAAGGTTTGGAAGAACCACTGAGAAGAGAGGAATAGGAAGTTAATAAGGTAAGTATAGTAGGATTGCCTAGCATCAGTGAGGACCCAGTTAAAGTTGTGTAACATAACTTTGTAGCGGTCTGAGTCTGAATAGTTTTGTGATTTTCTCCATCTCTGTTTAGCAGCACATATATTGGAGTGAAGGTGTCAAATGGTGGGAGTGACCTAAAGCTGAGTTTTGGCTGCCATTAACTGGTAATAAGAGCAGTAGGGATTCAAGAGAGGACAGTGCAGAGTTGAATTTGGTTCAACAACAGGTCAAGATGGGAAGAAGAGGAGGTAGTGACTAGTGCAAGGACATAGCCTGGGAGAGAATTGTTGAGCTAAAAGGATTAGAAGTCATGGTGCAAAGGAAGAGTAGGGTTTTATGAGGAAGGCAAAGAGAGAGGGGAAAAGACAATAGATCATGGTCAAATGGGGGATTTCAGAATTCTTGGAAATAAATGTGGTACATTTATTGGTGACTGCAAAATGAAGTATATAGTCATCTTTATATATGACTGAGGTGGGATAGGAAAGCAGGTCTGGGAAGTACATAAGTTAAGGAACTGAGTTGCAAGGCTGTTTGAGGGAGATTCAATAAGTATGTTGGAGGCTCCTAGTAAAGCGACTTGCTAAACATCACAATGGTTGAATTTGAAACCTGGTCCTCTCTGACACCAAATCCACTTGTCTTAACCCTGGACCTTGCTTTGGTTCTCCATTTTACCTCTCAATAAGTTTTTGGAGCCTAATTTCATTGTCTAATAGAGTAGCTCCTCTCCCTTGTATTAAATTGTTTTTTAAGTATGCAGGGATTTAAGTACATTGGGTTCAGGATCAATTCACTAGGAATAACTCATATCAACATAAATTCTTTTTATGGTAGAGTTACTACATTGCTAAACTAGGAGAATGTCATAGTTATAATACAAAGATTTCAGGGTCATATTGAAAGTTTCTCATTAGATTCTTGTGGAGAAGTTGGAAAAGTATGAATAGGTAGATTTGGAGTTGATTGACTGATGATATTCAAGAGCTACTGAGTAATGGATTAATTTCTACCTAGAAGCCAACCTCTACTGACGTGTCACAGAATCTCTTTTGTCTAGTTTTGCTCAACAGTTTTATAATGAATTGGATGAAGACATAGAATGCATGCTTATCATATTCTCCAATGACATCATTTGGCAGGGAGCATTGTATTCAGTTCTAGGCATCACATTTGAGGAAAGACATTGACAAATTGGAGAACATCCAGAGGAACATGAAAAGACTAAAGACCATAACATTTGGAAAATCAGTTGAATGAAAATGAATAGTTTGGTAAAGGGAAGACACGGAGTGTAGATTAAAGCTATCGTCAAATATTTTATGGATTGTTCTGTGGCAAAGAAACTAGAATTGCTCTTCTTTTCACTCAGACAAAAAAAAATCTATACATAATTTGTCGTTACAGTTTTTACCTTTTTGTTAAGGTAAATTAAGCTTAATAAAAGGCATAACATACAAGTTTTTGTTTTGCTTTTTGGTGGAACGGCATTCCTCAAGAGATAATGGAATCTCTTTTTTGGAGGGATTAAAGCACTGACTGAATTTCCACCTGTCATTGATGATGTAGATGGAATTCTCGTTCAAGTGTGAATTCAATTAGATGACATTTGAGGTCTCTGCTAGCTCAGAGTCCCTGTAATTCTGTGAATAGCATCTTAGTGATCACAACCAATGTTCTTGAAATGCAAATCATCTGTGTCAGTTAACCTGAACTCATCTCGGGTAAGGTTAATGGAATATAAGATCTTCCTCATCCATTAATAAGTCAACATGACCACACATGTCCCTTTTTTGTCCTGGAACAGGAGCCGTGTTCCCAAGCCTAAAGGTACACAGGTATTTCGATCACTGATGTCTTGCTGTTTTGAACTCTGTACAGCTCACAGCTTTAATATATCCTGAGTCACATAAAGCTCATTGGGAGAGGAACTTACCTAAGAGGACCTTGATTAAGGGAAAGCTTGCTTACAGGGAGGCTTTCACACCTTTTGGTACTAAACTAATTAGGCACTGAGTCACTAGGCTTGTGATGTCTTCTGGCTAAGAGTCTATTAGGCAAAAGTGTATGTGTGTACATATATATGTGTGTGTGTATATGCGTATATATATATTTTCTGAGGTGAGATTTTGTGCTCGTGAGAAGGACTGTTTGATTCCTTGGATGGGAGTCTGAGGAGCCGTTTGTTAAGAGCTCCCCAACTACTCAGATGTTGGTACTTCCCTGATCTGGTGGTGTATGTAGGTGGTTGTATTACTTTGTTCAGATAGTTGGAGCACTGTCTGTTGAATCTCTGTGCTAATTTCTCTGCTTTTATTTTCTGTCTGCTTGTATTTTCTCCACATTCAGGGTGCTGACCTTTCCCCTGAACTATCGAACGATATATATGTTTAATTAAAGTAAGATTGTTGACTCCTTTAGAGTTGTCTCTCCTTTAGAAAAGCAGATCAATGAACCTGTGTTAGCAGGCCATCCTGGGTGCACCATGGTGCTTGCTGTTCATCTGTAAAATGAAGGGGATGTACTGGTTGATCTCCCAATGCTGACTTTCTCTGATTTTGTGATTAAAAGCAGTCATATGCCCTCTTAACCTTAAAGTACTCTATAAATATCAGCTCTTATTATCCCCTTGCCCATCTAAGGTTTTAGTTTTTTTTTTTTCCTCCACAGTTCCTTGTTCATCCTTTTCAGTTCCGCAGATCTCTTACCTTGGGTGAGAAAATAGAAGCAAAATAAAAATTGAATATTTCTGATATCTTCCTTGTCTTTATTAACATGATGTAATCTTCTCTAAGCATTGGGCATTGCCCTTTTTTTTCTTTTCACTAATATGCTTTGAAATAAAGACAAAAATAAAAAAAATCAATAACAGTAACAAAAGTGTTTTGTTGACTCTTGTTAATAGTTTTCAGAAGTCTCACCTCATCCTGAGTCTTATTTACCCTTCTGTCACTATTCTCATAGCTCAATCCACTCTGTTATATTTTTCTTTGGTATGTTCCTCTTCTTGAACCTTTTGTATATTTTTTTAAATATAGATTCATCAGAAACATCTGTTTAGATGCTGCAACTTTTACTTTCCTCTGGAGTCATACCAATGTAATTCACCTCCCATTTTCTTTGAAATATTGTTATTTTAGAAACTTTGAGTAATTTGAGAAAATCATTTCTGTCTCTTTTTTTCTACTTTTCTGAAACCTCTTTTCAGTCTAGTATACACATCTTATTATAACCACCATTTTCTTCTTTAGATATTTTGAGTTAGTTTAATCAAGTGCAAAAAGTTCTAATTTATAAGCATGACTTAAATCAATCTGCAACCTTGGACAAGTCACTTAGATTCTCAGGGTCTTATGTGTAACATGTGAGTTCTGGATTCGATGATCCCCAATATCACTTACAATTCTAAATTTATGATTCAATGATCCTATAAACCTAAAGTGATACAGTCTTTTTGAGGTCCTTTTTTCTTTTACCTTCTCTTTTCTCCTTTCACTTCTCTTTCACCCTCTCAGTTCTTTTTGTTGTTGTCGCTGCTCTCTTTACCTTCTGAAAGATAGTATTGCCAGCAAGGTAAGTAAAGTATATGGAGATCTGGGGAAGATGGTATACTGTGTGGTATTCTAAGGATAACCCTCCTCTCATCAAACCAAATAATAAAAGGTAAAATCCACAAAGCGCAGAAAATATTATAATGACAGAAAGAAAAGTGAAAGAATTGATCACAAAGATAATTCTTACCAAATAAAATAATAACAACTGAATACTAACTAAACAGTGAGTGATTCCTTCACTTACTAACATTTCTGCCCCTTCTCACACCTGTAATTGGTCCGGGGTTGGCCCTGTGATCCCTGTGGCTGTAGCAATGTTAGGCAAGAACTTTCAGAGTTGATCCCTTGACAGGTATACTTGACTGGAATACTTGACAGTATTCCAGAATCCAGGGCCACTGGAAATCCCATTAGTACAAGTACTCCCAAACCTCATGGTGGGAAAAGTTCAGACATGAAAAAATTCAGGATTAATACCTTGAAGACCTTGTAACTTAAGAAAATTAAGACCTTTTCATCAAAACAATTTTTAGGCACAAGACGAAAAGAGAGAACAAAGATGTGGAGGAGTATAAAGTCTACAAGACAAAAAAAAAAGAAGAGAGATGACTAAAAGTCCAACCATTAAACTATTTCATGTAGCACAGGAAAAAATAAATAGCAATTGGGAGAAATAAAAAAGTGGAAAAGAAACAGTAGGGAAATGATTCCAGGCTCAACTACTAAGCAACATTTTCATTTGACCCCTTGATGATAATTTTTCTACCCCACACCAGCAAACCCAGAAATGGAAGAATATCAGGTACAAAGGACACTGTTGAACCATAAAAAGAGTGGGATTGTAAAAGAGGAAAATGAACAATGTTCCAAAGCGAATTTGTATTCTTGCTTCATCAGCATCCCAACTGGCCACCTTTATGCTCTAAAGTAACAAATCTTGCCCAACCTTCGTGGTCTGAGAGATCAGATAAGAAGCAACAAGGGCTAAGGCAAGGGCACAACAGTAGGGGGCCTTCAAAAGAGAAAGGATAAATGGTAAAAATTTAGCCAGATCAGTAGGGTGATGGGTAGAGATAGAGGAAATCTGACTGTGGAAAAATAAATAAACTATTTGAGTGCAACATTTATATTCACATGTGTATATATACATAAACATATATGTATGTTTGTCATATATTCAGTATATACATATAATGTATTAATTATGTTCAATAAAGTAGATACAATACTCAGTAGCTTATAACTAATTTGTATAACTAATGTGTGTATATGTACATATGTATATCTATACATGTGTAGTATATATGTTTGTGGTTAAGAGGATGTTCCAGTAAGATTTCATTGAAAGATGGTTTGCTTTACAGACTAGAAATTAGAGACATTAAGGGGAGAGAAAGCCTTCAGATGCACAATAGTCATTCCCTTCTCTAGAAAATGTTGTAGCTTTGAATATCTTAATCGTACAGGAAAAAGCCGTCAAAATAATGAACATATGCCTCTAGGGCATAGATTGTATTCACATAGCTGTTCCTAGTCACTCATCTAAATACGATTCCAAAAACAAAATATATGGAAGAAGAAAAAAAAAGACTGATCACCCTAAAAGAACATGGAATTCTCTATAGAAAGAAGGAGTTTGGGGATGAGGATGAATTTTGTTGAAAAGAAAGGCAAGCTTTCTCTTATCTCTTCTTCAGCTGCCACCAAAAAAAAATCATGACAGAGGCTCTGAGTAAGTCAAAGGGAAGAAACTTCTGATTATCCTTAACTAATAGTCATTACTCTAGCTTAAAGAGTCATTATAGCACTCCTGCTGAAAAGAGCATAGTAACACTCTAGAGATAACGTAAATGCAGAACCCCTCAGCTCAGAAAGTAGCTAATTAGAGAAAAAGATTATGGCTACTTACCCATTGGAGAGGAAGTCCAGGTGTTCAGGTAATCAATCCATCTAGAAGAGATGTTGCACCCTAAGAGCCAAGCAGGAAGTTGGTATGCCCAGTTCACCCAATGCCCAGTTTCAGAACAGCCTGCCCAGCCCTGTACTGTAGCCACATCATGCCTGAGAAGAAGTAAGCATAGCTGAGACACCATGTCCTGGAAGAGCCAGCAATAAACAGTGGAATGATATTCCAAATTTCATGAGGTCCTCAGAAGAGAGAAACAACTTTGTAACTCTGTAGTCATGGAGTTGTGAGCTGCTCTAGCTATGTATATCCCCTACATACGTATTTCACTACCATTGCAGTCCCCTTCCTTGTCTTGAACTATGCATATATTTGTGAAAGTTTGACTCTGGTTTGGGAGAGAAATATTTGTAATTATTATTGTTGCTATATCATTTAAGTAAATCCCTTGGTTAAAAGTTCTACTGGGAGTAATAACAGCTTTTCCTCTGGAAACTCCACCAAGCAATGGTGGCCTGACTTGGGCCATTGAGTCCCGCGTGTAATAGCTATATGGCAGAAAAACATTTAATAACATAACTCTGTTTGCTGAAAGAAACTTAAATTACATAAGCCACCATATTAATTACTAAATATGTGAGCAAGCATAATGCACATGCACACACACACACACACACACACACACACGAGCATTAGAGGTACAAGGCACCACATGAAATCCTAAGAAAAAGCATCTTTGAATTGAGGTGATAAAACAATAATAATGATAATTAAAGTTGTTTACTGCTTTACAAAAATTATCTTGACTGAGCCTGATTAGCAATCCTGTGTGTTGGTACCACACATATTATCATCCTCAGTTTGTAGAGGAAGAAACTGAGTTTTACAGAGATCGTGATTGACCAAGATCATAGAGCTATTAAATGTCTAGGTCGTTCACGATTCAAAGCCAGACCATGGTCTGCATTCTTTCTACCATGAAATGACACTTGTAGATCAGGGTCCCTGAAGCCTTGCTTCCTCTTGAATAGTCATATTAATTGTCTATGCTAAGGACTAGTGGAGATTAAAGGGTGAATAAGACATGGTACCTTACCTCTCAGAGGGCAATCTATCATGCATAGATAAAATGCATGCAAAAAAGTGGAAAATCACCTATTAAATATGTAATAAGCATGTTGGATATAAATAGGCCTGAGCATATAAATGAGATCATAGGAAAGAAAGATGATATCAAAATGGGGGTGGGGAGATGCAGCATGATCTCTGGTGCCTTTTCTCACTTTCCAGAAGATATATTACTAAACACAGAATCCTCTCAGTCACTGTCTCTCTAATGCTGTGGGAAGCAGAGTGAGGCAGATCAAGCCAAGGAGCACTGGAAACTTGCTTACATGGGGGAAAGGGTTCCATTTGAATTCTAAAATTCACCTTTATGCTCCCAAATGAATAGTTTCTGTTCTGTCACATTCACCCAGGGGAGTGTGAAACTAGGTTCTTAGAGAGGACGACTTCAGAGATCATCCTGCATTTAACCTATCTCTGAATTTGGTGGAGTTTCAAATAAGTTTCATTTGCTATTCCTAAATTTGTGTTGATTCCATATTTGAGCCATAGCAGTCATCGTATGTGTTTTAATTTAATGAAATGGTTTATTAGGAACAAGAATTTATCACTAAAATATCTGTCCAAGCCTAATAACTATTTGCAGTGCATTAATTCATGACTAAAGAATCATAATACATCTCACACTCTTCTAAGTCTTCCTGATCCTTGTCTATGCAATCTTAACTTTCGTAAATGATTTAAGTATGAAATGTATTCTTCTAGCTTTGCAATGCTGACAGGCCTGTGGAGAGAGAAGTTAGTCCCTTTGGACAATCACTGTCCACACAACTGTTCTCCACTGCTGCCCTGATCAGAGCAAGCAGTAGAGACTGAATCTAGGATCTAGTAGGAGCTGGGACCTGGGAGATCCTGGGGTCCAAAGGCCTTCTTGTATGGATGAGTCAATTATGGCTTAGAGAGAGGGTAAGCAGGGTGTGAGAGAAGCAGCATAATGCAAACACTGGATTTATGTCAGAAAAACTAGTTTAAAATTCTAATTTGACTACTAGCATCTTAAACAAGTCATTAAACTCTCTGAACCTCTTTTTCCCCATGTTAAAAAAAAATGGGTTGAATTAAATGATAGCTTAGGTCTCTTCAAGCTCAAGATCAATATGTGACTTGGGAAATATGTATATACATACATACATACATACGTGCATACATACATATGTACATATGTGTGTGTGTATATATACATATATATATATGTAGCAGAGTCAGGATTCAAACCCAAGAATATAGTGTTCTCTCCACTATATTACACCACACTGCCTCACCTATGGCCATGTGTAATCATAATCGTGTTTCCACAATCTGGCTAGCAGCTTCTCTGGGGGGGGGGGCAGATCCACCCACAGCCAGCACCCAGAAAGCTTCTGGACAGCCAGAAAGCCCAGGTTCTTTT
>CM053627.1:187421543-187447345 GCA_028646595.1 Phalanger gymnotis | reverse complement strand
TAGTTACCAGAGTTCAACAAAGTCTCAGCATGCGGGTTTACAAGCTGGAGGGCTCCTTAGCTGCAGCTGTCCGGAGTCTCCTCATCAACACCATCTCAAGAGCCCTTAAACAAATTACAAACAGACAGACCCAATACAATTTATAGTTACCAGTACCAACATCTGGGTTTCAAAGCTCGGGGGCAGTTTGCAGCTTGCCCAGAGTCTCAACACTCCTTCTATGAGTGTGCCCCAAAAATCAAATGCCGAGCTCTTCCCAGTTATATCCAGTTTTTGAAGCCCTGAAGGCTTTGACCTCACCCAGGCTGAGTCTGGGAAAGTTCTCCATCCCCAGGATCACATCATGTACAAATCAATGACTCCTATTTGTCTCAGTGCTGAGAAATACTCCAAAACAAAAAGATCCCACTTTATCTGCCCCAGAATCATTAAAGGCACTTAAGAGAAGAAAAGCAAAATGTCCCACCTTAATTACTATTACATAATAATGTTAATGTCACACCTAATAGGGGTTTGGGCCTGGGGCTTAGCACTTAGCAAGATTCAATGAAATAGCTGAATTACTCAAAGCAAACAAAGACAAACTTTTCAAGGGCACTTGTTGAAGTAAGTGCTAAGGAGACTATTTTGCTTAACAACACAAATAGATACAAATGTATACAACCTAAAATCTGGAAACTTTAGAGAGAATCCCCTTTTTCACATTCTACAGTTAATCCCAACCCAAAGTGACAGATACAGAGAATTAAAAATAATAATAATATCTAAAAACTTAAAATTGTATGAAACAGATACAGAAAGAAAACCAGATGTGTTCCTTGATCCTTGTCATGTAAGTTTCTGTTACACAAGTGTTTGCAAAGTACTATGCTTCATGTTGTGATTCCTTATATTAAAGGAAACATGTAAAATTTTCAAAAGCTGGTTAATAATATGGGTTAAAATAAATAAAACAAATAAATTAAGGTCTGGATTTCTGTAATTCGTTTCATTCCTTTCTATTCTAAAGAAATATACCTGCAATATTATAAGATCAGATTTGTGTGTAAATGTTCACATACATATACATATATATGTACATGTACATATATGTGTATTAGAAGATACATATGTGTGTATGCATACACACATACTTTTCTTTTTTGAGACTGGGTCACCCAATCTTACCTAAGCTGGAAGTACAGTGGCCCTCACAGTCTTAATTCCTGTATGGATCTGCACAGAAGCTCTTTCTGTCCTCGGGAGCCTGTTTGCCTCTTGCTTTCCAAGGTTGAACATATGTCTTAGTGCATAGGTCTTAGTGCAGAAACCTGACCAATTTTAGCTTCATCACAGCTCACAAAACCTGAGCTCCAATTATCCACCACTTTCAGTTTTCTAGTAGTGAGGTTTAACAGGCACTTGTCACTGTTCCCATGAAACTAGGTGTGTAGGTAGATATCTTCTTTTGAAATAACTTCAAGGGATATGAGCTCAATTGTTGCCTATCATCTATTGCTGAATGGGTATTGCCTCAGACAAACTGAGCCTGGGAAAGACCTTAGTTTAAAAAAGCCAAGGTCTCCTACTGCATCCAGAGCCATTGCCAGACATCCTGACCTATTCTTGCTGCTGGATTCCAAATGACTCTGGAGGAGAGACTGAGGCTAATGACTTTGCACAGCCCTGCCACTTAAATCCAGTGCACTTACAAGTCAAGACACCACCCTCCTGACATCATTAATTGTCTTCCAGAATGAAGGACAAACAATAAGGAGTATGAAAAAAAGTCTAACAGCATAAAGTAGGTTGCGCTTCTCCAAGTAGAGGCAGATACAGATTTAGTCTCCTTTCTAAGACTTACCAGTTCTGTGACCTTGGGTAAATCTTTTAACCTCTCACAGCCTCAGTCAGTTCATCTCTGGTAACACTTATAGCACCTACTTCAAAAGACACTTGAGAGAATTAAGTATTTTCTAACTGTAAAGTACTATGTAAATATAAGCCAAATATTATTTTGTTTGCGCACCCTATGTAGGGGCATTAGAAACTGAATGATTAACATTTTTATCAACATTGATGAATTCTTTTCTCTCTTATTTGGAATATTCTTACAATTATTCCTTTATAATGCTAGAATTAAGGAACAAACTAATTTGTGTTATAGGCTCAGCTTTTTAGATTAAGTGCTTACAGTATATAATTGTGATGTTTTATGGGACATATTTTGATCTATGTTAAATACAAAATCATTAACCTTAAAGTCCTCCCCCAGCTTCTTATTATGGAAGGGAGATTAACCTAGGTCTGACTATGTGACCTTTGGCAAGTCACTGTACCTCAATGGGCCAAATCTTAAATGGGATAGATCATCATGTCTCAAATTTTTTGGACTCAGGACTCCTTTTCCCTCTTGAAAATTACCAAAGACCCCCTAAAAAGCTTTTGTTTATTTGAGTTGTATATCAAAATCTATTTATCAAAATCAAAATGTCTCATTATTGTAAAAATGATTTTGGCCATATAGACCCTCTGAAGGGGTATTGGATCTTCATGGACGTCATGGATCCCCAAACAATGCTTTGAGAACCAATGAGCTAAATGATATCTAATATCTCTGTCAGATTTCTTTCAGATTCTAATTCTTAATAGGTCTTACCAACCTAGAAAAGTTTCAAGTATGGATCAAGTCTAAAGAGTTAACATGAGACAATCAAGTTAAAATTTGGAAGAAACCTTAGAGTTCATCACAATAAGGAAACTGGGGCTTGAAAGATGTTAAATAATTTGTCCAAATCTGTCTCCAAATCTACACCTCTGGATCTATCCCCCCTTCTATTTCACAATGCCGCCTCAATGAAGGAATGTTCACAACAATTAAAGCATTGATTTTTGAAGAAGTGAAGAATATGCAAAGTCATTTAACAATTTGTTCTGCCAAAGCTGTGTTTTCACTCTGTTATTTCAGTTCTCGAAAGAGCCACGTGGGTGATGTGTCTACTGATTCATATTACAACCCCTCAAAACTTTATAGATTATTTTTGAGTTTCAGGAGCAAATACACCCACATATACTCATAACCCATTATTCAACCATGTGGGACAAGCCACTCTGAACTTAGCTAGGTTCATCTTTGGATCACACACATGATAAAAATTCAGGGAAGAATCATTTTCTTCTTAATAGGACCTGCGAGAATTTGTGGTCATCCGGCATATCTGTGGAGACCCCAGCAGTACTTCCATGTCATTATGAGCCTGAAAAATAAAACTTCAGTGAGGTTTATATTGACTTTGTATTGATAAGGAGCAAAATGACTCAAAACATTTCATGACAAGCTTTTTTTTTTGGGGGGGGGGGTGTTGAGATAAATCAATGAATCAATAAATATTTATTAAATACCTATTATGTGCCAACCACTATTCCTGCTGGGAGGCGCACAAAGTTAAAAAAATAAAGCAGTACCTATTCCCAAGGAGTTTATATTCTATTGATAGAGACAACAATTTACATAGAGAAGTATGTACAAAAACGATATTCGATACAAGGTACCTGGGGGTTGAGACAAGACGGCAGAGTGAAAGCAGAGATTTCCTTGAGTACTCTCCCCCACACCCCTCCACATACACAAATATGACTCTAAACAAATTCTAGAGCGACAGAGTGAAACCAATGTCCAGCTCAAGAAAACCTTGAAGGTCAACAGGAAATGTCTGTTGTACCAGTCTGAGAAAGAAGCTCAGTCCAGCATGGACTGCACCATCACAGATCGTGGTCCAGTAAACCCAGAGTAGGCATGAGGGGACTGAATCACTGGCAGCTATTCTGGTTTCCAGACTCAACCCACCAACACCAAAGGCAACTTAGAAGGTCAGTAGGAAAGGTCTGTGGGACCTGGATGAGAGGAGCATGCTCTGGCCCCAGCCCCAGCCCAGGGTAGTGGCATGGGCAGCAGCAGCAGCTGCTTCCAGAACTGAGGCCCACAGAGAGTGGGGGGATTGAGCAGATGATCAGAGGTGGATTGCAGGGATGTCTTTGCTGGCACTGAGGCAGGATTTTCTTGTTTTGCCCTTGCTTGGATCTGGGTTGCAGTCCTGGGAAGAGGAGAAGCACTGGCTTGGTGGAACTTGTAGCAGTGGTGGAGAGGGAATCCTCCTCACAATTTCAAGGCAGAAAAGAGTGCTTGTAGTCACTCACAGACTACCAGGAGAGGAATAAACACCTCTCCTTTAATCATACAACCTTGGAAGAACTAAAAATTTACAGGTCCCTAGAAATATCTCTGAAAACAGCAGCGCAAAACCCTTGAAATTTGGGGCTGTGCACTCTCCACTCTGGAAGCAGAGTCAGGTAATCGATTGGGAAAATAAGCAAATGGCTGGAAAAAAATCAGAATATAGAATCTTACTTTGCTGACAAGGAAGATCAAAACACACAACCAGAAGAAAACAAAGTCAAAGCTCCTACATGCAAAGCCTCCAAGAAAGATATAAATTGGTCTCAGGCCATGGAAGAGCTCAAAAAAGATACTGAAAATCAAGTAAGAGAAATAGAAGGGAAAATGCATAGAGAAATGATAGTGACACAAGAAAATCATGAAAACCAAGTCAACAGTTTGTTAAAGGAAACTCTCCCAAAATGCTGAAGAAAATAACATCTTAAAAAATAAAATAACCCAAATGGCAAAAGAGGTCCAAAAAGCCAATGAGGAGAAGAACGCCTTAAAAATCAGAATGGGCCAAATGGAAAAGGAGGTCTAAAATCTCACTGAGGAAAATAATTCCTTAAAAATTAGAATGGAGGAAATAGAAGCCAACGACTCCATGAGAAATCAACAAATTATAAAACAGAACATATATATATATATACATATGTATATATTTACATACATATATACATACATATCATATATATATATATATATACATACACATTATATATACATACATATTAGAGAGAGAGCAAGCAAATAGGGTGAGTTGAATATGAAAGGATGTGTAAGGTTAAGCAGGGTGGGACTTTTTTACTGTGTTCTCTTTTGGAGCACTTATGTAATCAAGTGGTCTTGATGAGTCTGGCCTTGTTTCTTTGATTAAATCAGGAGTCTTTGATGACCTACTTACCTCAAGTGAAAACCTAGTTCACATGGGTTTGAGTCACATGTTTGTGAAACCCTTTGACCTTGAAGAAGCTTTTAGGTCATGTAGGTTTGAATAGCATGGTTGTGATGCCCTCTGACCCTGAAGAGGGCATGTAAACTCAGAGGTTAGTGTTTTGTTTGGGGGTCTCACTCACTGGAAGAGTGTGGAGGTGGAGACTCTGGGTAGTTGCTGGAGCCCTCCAGCTTTGAAGAAAACCCAGATGTTGGTGCTTCTCTTTTTAGTAACTATTTATGTGATGTCTTGATTAGACAAAGCCTGTCTATTGAATTGTGTTATTTGATCTGTTGATATTTTCTGTTTATAATTTCTATTTGTATTTGCTCTGAAGTTCAGGGTGCTGGCTTTTTCCCCTGAACTAAGTGAATCATATATGTATGTTTAATTAAAGTAAAATTGTTAACCCTTTAAAGTTGCTTTCTTTAGAAAAGCAGATCAAATAACCTGTCCTGGCATCTCTTCTGTGTGCTGCTGTTATTGGTCTTACACAGCCACAGCAGCTGCTAGCAACATTGTTATCATGGGATGATGGCTAAAAATTTAAATTAATGGATGAGAGAGTGATGTACTGGGAGAAGAAGAAAAGAAGAGGTAGAATTGAGTAAATTATCTGATATAAAAGATATAAGAGAAAAAAATAAAAGATATAAGAAAAAGGTTTTGTAGTGGTGGGGAGAGGGGGAAATGAGAGGGAATCAATGAACCTTATTCCCATTAGATTTGGCCAAAGGAGGGAATAACATACACTCTCAATTGGGAATGGAAATCTATCTTATTCTATAGGAAAGTAAGGGGGAAGAGGATAAGAGAGGAGAGTATGATAGAAAAGATGGCAAATAGGAGAGGGGTAATCAGAAGGAAACACTTTTGAGGTGGGAAAGGAAGAGAAGAGAATAAATGAGGGAGCGGGATAGGATGAGGGAAATATAATTAGTCTTCCACAATACGTCTGTTATGGAAGTGTTTTGCATTACTACACATGTATAACCTACATCAAATTGCTTGCCTTCTAAATGGGGGGGGGGACAAAGGGAGAGAATGTAGAACTCAAAGTTTTAAAAACAATTGTTAAAAATTGTTTTTGCATGCAACTGGGAAATAAGTTATGCAGGCAATTGGGTATAGAAATCTATCTTGTCCTACAGAAAAAATTGAAAGAAAAGAGGATAAGAGAAGGGGGTGGATAGAAAGGAGGTCAGATTGGGGTAAGGGGTAATCAAAATGCGTGAGGTCTTGGGATGGGGGGAGAGGACATATGCAGAGAAAATTTGGAACTCAAAATCTTGTGGAAGTGAATGTCAAAAACTAAAAATTAATTAATTAATTAAAAAATACAAGGTAACTGAAGAGGAGAAAAGGTGCTATAGGAATAGAGAATCATAAAAGATACATGTAAGTGGACCCTATTTGAATAAAGAGCTGAAATACAGTTTGATTGTAAGAAATGGAGGTGAAGAAGAAGTGCTGCCCAGGCAAGAATAAAAACCAAGTAGTCATACTTGGGTTCTTAAAGAAACAAAATTTTCAGAATCCTAGTTCTCAGTACAAACATGGGGGGAAAGAATATAGAGTGGTTGGAATGGGAATTTTGATGGCAGAGAAGGCTGGTTATTTATGTTCTGTGTCAGCACACAAGTTCTATCTGTATAGGCTTGGATGAGCCGTAATTTCCCTATCTGCAGACTCTTAATTTAACTATCTAGGGTCTTTAGATAAGAAGTAAAATTGGGCATTAGCACACCTATTTATTCCTCCTTTCCTGTTTTGCCAATATTCTGGCTACCTCCCTGGCCAGGGTGTGGGCCAGCAGGATCTGAAATCTGGTACAGAGATGAGAGGTACAATTTCCAGCATTGTTATTGTTATTGTTATTGTTATGCAAAAGATATCATTGGCTATCAAGAAACAGAATAATGATGGAGAGTGAGAAAAGATAATATTAAAGAGAAGACCATTTATTTTCAAATTAGCTAGGCATTGTCAGTTCTGATTGCTATTCAGCTTGGACTGCTCAGGCATAATTGCTAAAGACAATGTAGGTGGGAAGGGTTATTATGAATTATGTGGTTTATCATCTGGCCAAGGAATCCTTGGCTAGTACTGGCAGGAATAGCTTTTGGCTTTGCTCCTCGTGTTTCCATGTGAAGCTTTTTTAAGTAAAGAAGTAAAACTAAGACTTATCAGTAGCACCATACCAAAGAAAGCGAGAAAGCATTAAGAAAGTCCTGGCTTATTAGTTTGTAGATGATTTCTCAGAGTACATGGTGAGATTTTAGCTCAATATTGCCCAACCAGTATAGTGATGCTTTTGTTGTCTTTACATCTCAAGTATTGTCATATCTTTCTGCTGCTTTTTGACAGGAATAACAGTAGTGAGGAGATGAATAAATAGAATGAATGAAAAATAAATGGACATTTACTAAGCACTTACTATAGGCCAAGAACTGTGCTAAGCATTGAAGACTAAGGGGAATTTTCCTTCTCTTTGATGAAGCTGTTTCTTTAGTCCCGTTTCACTACCTGAGTACCTGAAGACCAAAACCTTTGTTGAGTGAGATCTTACTAAGCACGTGGAATATAAGTAAGTAATGATGAGTTCAATCATTGCTATACTAGATATTTAGTTTGCACTCTATCTGCAGCATATAATACAGTTAGATTTGGGTAGACATAGACAGAAACAAGGTAAGGGATATGATGAAGAGAGTGCTCAAAATGATATTCAGATGGTGGAAGGACAAACCAAACAAGAAGTTGGGACTGCTAGTCTGAGAAAATCCACAGGATACAGTAAAACAAACAATTTAGGATGTGGGAATATGGTGAGAGACTGGTTATTAATGGGATAGGAAAATAGGGATGTGAACCTGAAGGAAAATTCAGGAGCAAGAAATGCAGTCTCTGAAGAGATTTAAATACTAAGTGAAGGCTGAGTCCTAGGCAAGGGGAACAGAGACACTGAAATCTAAGTGGGATCAACACAAAGGCATATTTCTTGCTGAGCCATGAATTTCCTTACATTTCCCCTTCCATTTTCCTTGGATATCTTGTATACTATTAGTTACTAGGATGTTGTCTCCCTCATTGCAATGAAAGCTCCTCAAGGTCAGAGGTCATGGTTGGTTTTAGGGGATTTTGCCTTTCTATGTCTGATTTAGCCCAGTGTCCAGCATGCAGTAAGCATTTAACAAATGCTTGATAAACCATTGACTGATTGACCAGGTTCATTCCAGATTCTAAAGTGGGTCTGAACTTATAGATGTATAGGTAACTGACCCAAGCTACAAAGTTAATGGGTACACAGAAGATGAGACCTAAGTAGAACAATAGAGAAGCAGGAAGGGGAATAAATCTTCCTCCTCTCTGATCTATAACTTGATATGTCCTGGAAATTTCTTAGGTGTGACATGAGGAATTGGAGCATAGTGGAAGAGCACTCTTGGTTTAGTGAAAGGTTCATTGTTGATTCTCTGTGGTGAATTTTATCACATCAGTGTGCCTCTTCAGGATTTGAGCTTTTATCATAGTTTCATAGGTTTAGAATGGAATGGTAGAGTCTTCAGATGTCATCTAATCCAATTTCCTCATGTTACAGATGAGGAACTGAGGCCCGGTCAGATTAGGTTACTTGTGCAAGGTTGTATGGGTAGCAAACATGAGAACGGGGACCTCTATTCTGTACCATGTTACCCCAATCTTACAAGTTTCATTGCTATGCTCCACTTAACAGCATCCTTCTATCCCTGTGCAGAAGCAAAGCTGCTTCTTAATTTTTACATTGATTTGCTATTTCTGCAACTTGTCTTCAATCATTATGCCATGCAGGGGAGTTTGAGTGATTCTCCTACCATCACCACACTGGATTAAGGGGTAGATTGGTACCATAAGGGGATTGACTATCTAGGAGCTGGCCCTACAATTTGACAGCCACAATGAGGGCACCGGCACAAAGCTGATGAGGTCAGAACTTTCTTTGATATGCATGGGGTTTTTCAATCAAGTTGAGATCCCCTTGACCTTCACTGCCCTGTGTTTTCTGCTTTTACTCCTGTTGGTTATCAGTGTTTCACTGCTGACCCTAAGTCCCCAAAGCCTCAAAAGTGAATTTTCTTAGTAAGCATTTCCTATTAAAGTGCTGTAATCCATTTTGAATTACCTGTATAGCCATCCCTAATGTGATTATTTCACCACCTGATGCACTTTGTAAGCTGCCCAAGGCTGTCATTAAGCAAAGAGTTGCTGAGCACAGGTCCCAAACACATTATTTCTCTAACAAAGAAAATTGATCCTTAGAAAATGCAGTCTTTTAGGTGGGTTATCTTTGAGGAGAGAGGTGTTAAGTAAGATTCAGTCTGTGTGGCTCAGTTATTTCTCTTTGCAAAGAACCAAGCTTGCATTTTGCATTGCAGTTCCAGATCATCATTAGACTTTGACTTGCATATCTCCCTTGAGGAGGCAATCCAGACTTTGGAGGTCTGTTTGTATACATCCTCCCTGTGACCTATGGACAGACCTATGAAGAAGAATTTGGGGCTGTTGCCAAGATTCCTGATGTCTTAAGATTAGCTGCTTCCAGAATTAAGTAATGGGCTCTGTCTGCATTATAATAGCCTGAGAGGGTCTTCCATGGGAGCAAAAGCATCAATGAACCTGAGTCCTACCAGAGTCGGTATCAGAAACATGTGGCATAGTCTGGGTTGTACTTATAAATGTGTATAGTCAAGACATTGTTAGACTCAGAGTCTGGGGGCAGAGCCAAGATGGTGGAGAGAAGCCAGGAAGTTACCTGAGCTCTCCCCAGTTTCCCTCAGAAACAATGTTAAATCAAGCCTCTAAATGGATTCTGAAGTGACAGACCCAGAAAAAGATGGAGTAAAAGAATTTTCCAGCCCAAGATGACTTAGAAGGACTTTAGGAAAGGATTGTCTCACTTGGGTAAAAGGGGAGTGCAGCCACCCAACATAGACAGTGTCCAGGAAAGCCAGTAGGAAGCTCTTAGCCATAGCACAGATCAGCAACTGAGGCCCCTGTCCTAACTGAGCAGGCCAGTTGTGAGTCCTCTAGGCCCAGCACAGCAGGCAAATTGCCATCCCTGGAACCTCAGGCCACAACCAGTGTCACTAGGCAGGACCAGCCCAGCACAGTAGGTAAACCACCAACACCCGAGGTCCCAGTGCAGAAAGTCAGTGACCAAGCCCCAGGCCCCCAATGCAAGATGCTTGGGACAGTGCCCCTTGCCCTCCAGGAGCAGAGCTCAACTTTTAAAAATAAGCAAAAAATCAAAAAGTGTCCTGACCATAGAAAGTTACTATAGTGACAGGGAAGCTCAAAATACAAACATAGAAAAGGACAACTACTGCTATTCCTGTCAAAAGGCAAGCAATTCAATATAGGTTATATGTGTGTAGTCATGCAAAATATTTCTCTATTAGTCATGTTGTGAAATAAAACATAGACAAAAAAACTATTTGACTCAGCTTTGAAAAATTGTGTACATCCAAGAAGAAGCCACTGCCACCAGGCAACTTCTAGGAGTTAATAGTAGAGTGCCTTGTTGGGGGAAACCATATTTCCTAAAGATCTTTACCCCAAAGATATTTATTTGTCTTTTCATTCTACTCTTTGCTGAGGAGAGGGAGCAATTTCCTGAAAGAAAACCTGATAGAGTTGGAGACTCATAAATTCCCACTGAATAGTGTGAGTAACTACAGTAGCTCCACCATAAAGATTGCTAAGTTCCTGTATGGGCGGTGCAGCCTTCTTGAGAATAGATTATATATCCTGTAAGAAGAAGGGGTGTCTGTGATTTTCATTTCTTTGGTTATTTGCTTGCAGTTGTAATGCATACAATACATCATTAAAAACAATTTTTTGGTTATATTAGTCATGGCTTTTTGAGATCTGGTCCTACTAGATATGTTAAAAGATGAGAGGTGGCCTAACCTCCAATATGTCTCAATGATTGGAAAACTGTTGTCAAAGAATGTAGATGGACTTTCCAAAAACAAATCTTGGTAATGGGAGGTACCAACGCAATCTGAGTGAAGTTCGACATTCTGTGCTGTAAAGATGGATAGAGGAGTCAGCAGAGAGAGAATAAAGCAATGCAGACAACTTTAGCGAGGAGAAATCCCCAAAATAAGAACTGGCCATCAGGAAAGACAAGTCAGATCTTCTCAAGTCCCAGATGAAATTGGGCTTTAGCAAAACCAGATAATTCTTATAGATTTTTAATAAAGCTTTTAATCTGGATCCAGAAAGACTGGACATTGGGAGCCTGGACCTGGCTTGTAGGTCATACTTCCAGGACTGGTGCTGATTGACATTGGAGGGGGTGAGGAGATAGGAAGAGACCTGGGGCATTAGTGACTAGTTGATATTCAAACTCTCCACTGATGAGAAAGTGAGTGTTTTTTGGGTGCAAGTGGTCATTTGCCGGGGTAACTAGGCTTTTTGTGCCACCATTGCCAGCAGCTTTTTCATTTTACAGAGAAGGGAGGCTATGTTAGAGGGAATTACACTGGCAGAATTAAGAACTAGCCTTAAATATATCTGGGACAGTTAGTAGAAACGTACCTGAAGCAGGAAGTACAAAAACAAACAAAAAACTGCCTCCAGTACTCCAAAGGAGGTCGAGGCAGCAAGAGGTAGGGAGGGTGGGGGGTGGGGGGATTGACAGCAGGGCAGTGTGGGTCAGTAGGCCAGGATAGAATTGGTCTAGAGAGTGCTTGTAGCCCTGCTATCTGATAGTTTTCTATTTTAACTAATTAGTCTTACTAAATACATGCTAAGTCAAGTTGTTTCTATCCTGATGAAAGATTGCAAATATCTTTAATGCCCTCTTAATTTCAGTCTTATTGGTCAAAGCTCCAGCTGCCTCACTTTAGTTAAAGTGCTGAGGATTCAAGTTCACTGTGACCGGGCCATCATTCAGAATAATCTCTAGATCGTTCTACAATCCTTGAGTAAGTGCATAATAATATCATATAATCATAGGTTTACAGCTGATAAAAAACACAGAGGTCATCTTCATTTTACAGATGAAGAAACTGAAACTTAATGTTTAAAATGTTTGATAGCAGTGCTATGAGAAGTGCAAGGGGTGTCAGAAATAGCCAAACTCTCTAAAGAAGTGACTGGACATGCTGGCACCTGGAACTTGTTTAGCAAATTTGCCTGCAGTGACCAAAAAAGAATAGGAGAACCCTTTTAGTAAGAAGGATGCTCTATTACTGGTATGCTAGGCCTATGATGCACGCACAGTATTGGGAATAGGAGTATTAGACCTCCATATTCACTGAAAAAGGTTAGAAGAAGAGTATCGTTATTCCAGAAATAAAATGCTCAATTATTCTCTGGGGTAATCACAGACAGGCATCATACTGTAACACACATACAATCTCTACTAAGCAGGGGATTTTTCTGTCCTGCTCTATATAGCTAGTCAGACTTATAGTTAGTCAGTCAATAAGCATTTATTAAGTGCCTACTATGTTCCAGGCACTGTGCTAAGTGCTGGAGATAAAGAGAAAGGCAAAAGACAGTGCTTACTCTCAAGAAGTTCATGTTCTAATGGAGGAGACAACATGTAAACTACTATGTAGAAATAAAATTGATGGATAGGGAGAGGGGGAAGGGAAAGAGGGGAGAGAGACAGAGAGAGACAGAGAGAGACAGAGACAGAGAGAGGGACAGAGATAGAGGATAAATTAAGAGAAAAATCAACAATGGAAGGAACTAGAATTAAGGAGGATGGGGAAAATTTTCTTGTAGTAGGTGAGAATTTATCTGGGACCTGAAGGAAGCCAGGAGACAGAGATGAGGAAGGAGAGAGTTCCAGGCATGGGAAACAGCTAGTGAAATATCTACTTAGTATTTGGAGTGTGTTGTAGGAGGAATAGCAAGGAGACCAATGTCACTGGATTGCACGATGTGTGGGGGTGCATAAGATGTAAAAAGACAGGAAATGTAGGAGGGGTTTGGAAGGGTTTTTGATGCCAAATAGAGAATTTTATATTTGATCTTGAAAGTGAACCACTGGAATTTATTGAATGAGAAGAAGAGGTCTGATAGGGTAAGATCTGTGCTTTAGGAAGATCAGCTTGACAGCCTAGTGGAGAATGGACTGGAGTGGGAGAGATACGAAGTAGAGAGATGTAGGTTACTGAAATAGTCTTAGTGTGATGTGATGGCCCATATCAAGGTAGCAGGATGTCAGAGTAGAGAATGGAGTCATATAGAAGAGATGTTTTTTAAGTTAGGATCAACAGAACTTGGCAACAGCTTGGATATGGAGTATGAGAGAGTGTAAAGAGTCAGGATGATAGCTAGGTTGCAAGCCCAGACAACAAGAAACATAGCCATGCCCTCAAAATAAATAGAAAAGTTATGAAGAGGGGGGATTAGGATGTGGGAAGAGAGAATGATTTCTATTGTGGTTATGTTGAGTTTAAGATGTCTATGAGACATACAGTTCAAGATATCCAATAGGGAGTTGGAGATTCAAGACTGGGGGGGTCAGAAGAAAAGTTAGGGTTGGATAAGTAGATTTCAGAGTCACATAGAGGGAGATTATTTAAATCCGTGGGACCTGATGAAATCATCAGTGTAATAGTATGTAGGGAGAAGAGACCAGAGGACAGGGCTGAGTCTTGGAGGATACCCAGTAGCAGGAGTGACCTGGATGAAGGTCTAGCAGAAGAGAATGAGAAGGAACATTCAGATAGGTAAGAACAGAACCATTAACACCTAGATAGAAGAGAATAACAAGAAGAGGATGACTGATGTTGTCAAAGACTGCAGAGATGTTGAGAAGGATGAGTGTTGGAAGAAAAAAAAAACATTAGACTTGGGGGATTGAAGATAAGTGAGACAGAGGAGTCAATCTTCTGGAGAAGATGGGATAGAATGAGACCACTTGTGCACATAAAGGGATTTGCCCTGACAAGGACCAATTCTTCTTGTGTTACAAGGGGAAAAGAGGAGATAGTGGCATATGAATGATGTGAGATAATGACAAGGGCATAAGAAGGACCTTTGGGAAAATAACATTTTTGTTTTTTCAGTAAAATATAATGCAAGATTTGATCTGAGACTGTAGAGGAGAGGGAGCTATGAGAGATCTAAGGGAGCATTAATAAGGTTTTGGAAAACTGATGTGGTGAGATAGTCAGTTCTGGTGGGCTGGGGGTGGTGGTGGTGGACATGAATCCTTTCCACATTAAAGACCAGTAGAGACTATGCAACATAAATTTGTAATTGATCCAGTCACCATGGTTTCTTGATTTTCTTCAACTTCATTTGGCATGCACATGTATATGTATATGTATATGTATATGTATATATACATATGCATATGTATGTATACATATATACACATATATATGTATATATATACATATAGGCATGTATGTATTGTATGTACTACATGATGAATGTGTATTCAAACATGTGCATATGTGTATTCATATATATCGAGTATGACATACTTACGTGTATATGTACATATATAGATTTGCATACACATAATATATAGTAGCATATGCTAGAGAGGCTCTAGGAGTCAGGAAGACATGGGTTCAAATCCTATATCAGACACATACTGGCTTGTAGCCAGGGACAAATCACTTGACCTCTTAGTATCAAGAGGTAACTTTCTTAAAACTATAATTTAAAGACAGCCTATCTGATTCAGTAGAAGGAGTTTTCATAACAGTAGCTGCCCAAGCCAATGTAATCATAAATTCAGACATCAGCTTCTGGACTGTGGGTGGGGAGGTAGAGAGAAAGGTTCATATGCTAAGTGTCCAAGCAGTGGACTCTGGCAGTAAATTCTATAGAAGCTCAAAGGAGGGAGAAAAATTTAATATCTGGAATCAGAGAAGGCTTCATGGAGGGGTGGAACTTGACCTAAGCCTTGAAAAAAGGACAGGATTTAGATAATGCTATAGATGTTTATTAAATATCAATTGATGACAGTTATCATTGTTTTCATGTTCAAATTTATATCTTGGATACATTTCCATATTTGCTCCCTAAATTATGACCTTCATTCAATTCTGCCATGGTGCCTTGTTCAAAGTAGAGGTAACCCATTCAAAATGTGTTGAGAGTAGCAATAATGCAAGTATTTTCCTCCTATAGCCTTCTTGCGGATTAGCCTTGGTGATTCTCTTTAAATAGAAACATTTAAGGCCAAATTTGGAGGGTTATACTCACTTCGGAGACATCATCATAACTCCCATTAGCATTTAAAATTAATGTTCTATAAGCTACTAAGAAAAATACAGAAACAACTCCAAATAAAGAAGAATTTATCTTTCCCCTGACTTACAGGAAGAAATACATTCTCTGAATGTGGAAATATAATTCCTCCTAGGGTTAATTATGGTTTCTGTGCATTCTCCAGGAGAGGAATATATCAGTAGACTGTAATTTTTCTAGTTCAAGACTTGAATTTTATAAAATGAATGTTGAAAAAAATGTGTCCTTTATGGTCCGAAGTAGAGTAGTTTCTCGAGTGGCTCTGTATTGTGATGCTAAGATGGGAGGTGGGGGAGGAAGGAGAGAAAGAACTCTTCAAACTACAGCTCTGCCACATACTTCATATGTAACCTTGGATAAACTATTTCCTGGCTCATAAAATGAGGGGGTTAGAATGAATGAACTCTAAGATCCTTTCCAACTCTAAATCCTATAATTCTATGATGCTACATAATAAATGTTAAGATCCAAGAACCCAAAAGTCAAGTTCATATTTAATATATTGAACCTTGTGGCACAGGACAAAAAGGAATGATCATTAGCATTTATATTAAAGACACTTGCTCAGTAAAGTTCTAACATTGACTTCAACAAGCCCCACCATCAAGTAGCCATCTAACAAGTGATTTCATATGTTGTGGCCTATAACATGTCACTCCCTCTTGGTTAATGCATAAGTTTAGCTTAAGAATGGTGAAATGAACCTCCTTGTCTACTACCTTGACATCAGTGCAAGGGAGATTTTTCCCAACAAAAGTCATTCATGTTCTTGGGTTACTTCCTTCCCATTCATTCTCTGTCACTTCTATGGCACTGTTCTTTCTTCTCTACAGTAACCTGTGTAAATGTAAATATAAGCACTGTAATCCAGCACATGCGCATACACACACACTTTAGGTACTTAATTCTTAATTCTAATTTATTATAGTAATGGTGAATTTCAAGGTGTAAATCACATACCACTCATGTATACAAAAAGCACAATTCTGTATTCTCTATCATTAAAGCACTCAGTCCTATGACTACTGCCACAGGGGATGACTCACACATAGTTTTTATAATATTAAAAAGGCTCTACTATATGCAAGCTGTTTTCACACCCTTAAACCCTTCTGGTTTCTATAACAGGTTCTCTGATTTTATGCTCCTTACTAGTCTATTCTGTAGTTTCAGTTAGAGACACCACTTCTGGTGCATGGAGAGGCAAGACTCTTCCTTATTTCTTCTTAATCTCCCTTATCTGGACTGTAACAGGATATATTCTCTCCTTCTCCCCTGACCAGTTAAAACACATGTATATTATCTTCCTTTATCAACCCTGTTCTTTTCTCAATGAGCTATATCCCTTCAATTTTCCTAAAGTTTAGGTCTGACCTTATCACTAGCCTCCTCAATAAACTATAGATGTTCCCTGTTATTTTTATGAGCAAATAAAAATTCCTCTGTTAGACTATAAAGTGCTTCATCAATCTTTAAAAGACCCAAGTTATCTTTCCAGTCTTGTTACACATTATTCCCTTTCATGCACACAATGGTGTAATCAAATAGACTTTCATACTTTTCCTCTTACTTAGCTCTCCATCTCCTCTCTCCATGCTTTCCTAATGATACTCACCCATGACTGGAAAGCACTACTGCCATACCTTTGCCTCTTAGAATCCCTAGTTTTCTTAAAAGTCTCAGCTGAAGCACCAGTTCCTACATGAAATGTTTTCTAATCGTTTCAATTGCTAGTGCCTTCTCTCCTCAAATCACCTTTGACTATAAGCTCCCTTTGAGCAGGTGTTATATTCCCCAAATGTAGCATAGTCCCTGGCACAGACTATGTATTTAATAAATACTTTTGGTGGATTGATTGATTACAGCTTAACTTTGGATTTACCATCTGGAATCCTCTACCTATATTTTCTCTCTTTTCATATGATTTTCCCTCTCTTCTTTCTGTTCTTAGTCATATTTAGTACACTTTAGTACACTTTGTGGAACTTCACCCTCTATCACTTATATTTGATCCAGATGAAGTCCTACCAAGTTAGGAATATAACTTTCTTTTAAAATATCTCCTGCAAAAAATTTAATATAACATCTGCATTTTAAAATGTGGCAGAAGTCTTACAAGGAGAAGTTTAAACTTCTGAAGGTGTTGTATACTAAGAACATATCCATCTCTTTGGTAACCACATTTTCCTTGAAGCCTAAGATCCTTAGAGTCTAACCTGATTACAACATGTTGAACCTTCAAATTTTCATGGAATGTTTCACTAGTGATGAAGGGCTGTCTTCACAGTGAAGGGATAGCTAGGAGGAAGAAGTAAAAGCCAAACTATGAGACAGAAATGGCAGGAGGTCTCTGGTCACAAAGATAACTAGATACAAAAGTTATCATGGAGATTACCTCTACTATATTCTAGGGGGGAAAATGGACCATCTTTCTCTGCTTGAAAACCTCTAATACGGGAAAGCTATCTTCTGGGGCAGTCTATTACGCTTAATTCAACCATAAGAAACAAATATTCATTAAATGCCTAGTAAGTGTAAAGCATTGTATTAGATTCTGTGGATTCAAAATAATAATAGAATAGTCTCTCATGTAGCTTAAGATCCATCCAAGAGCTTATATTTATTTAAACTTTCTGACCTCAATTTCATCATTTATGAACTGTGACCAATGATACTAATACAATCTCTATCCTTGCTTGTAGTGAGGAAAACATTTTTTAATATTTATTATTTATTTATTTTAAGTATTCTTTTTTAGCTCAAAATTATCTTCCTCTCTCTAGTACCTCCCCCATTCACCAAGAAGGCAAGTAATATGATAGCAATTATACGTGTGAAATCCTGCAAAACATGTTTCCATATAAGCAATGTTACAAAAAATAGTGAGAAAAATAAAGTGGAAAAATTATACTTCAATACATACTAAGATTTCATTGATTCTCTCTATGGAGGTGGATAACATTTTTCATCATGGGTCCTTTTGGGAATTGTCTTGCATCATCATGATGGTAAAAGAAGCTAAGTCTTTCACAGTATGTTGCTGTTACTGTGTACAATGATGCTCTAGCTTTGCCTACTTCACTCTGCAGCAATTCATATGTCTTCCCAGGTGTTTGTTTTGTTTTGTTTTCTGAAACTATCCCCCTTATCATTTCCTATAGCACAGTAGAATTCTACCACTATCATATGACAATTTGTTCAGTAAGTTCCCAGTTGATGGACATCTTTAAATCTCCAATTCTTTACTACCACCAAAAAGAGCTACTATAAATATTTTTGTATATATAGGTCATTACTCCCTTTTCTTTGATCCCTTTGGGATACAGATCTAGGAGTGATATTTCTGGGTCAAAGGACATGAACAGTTTTATGACCCTTTGGGCATAGTTGAAAATTGTTCACCAGATTCTTTGGACCAGTTCATAACTCTACCAATAGTGCATTAGTGTCTCTATTTTTCCACATGCCCACTAGCATTTGTCATTGTGCTTTTCTGTTAGCCAACCTGGTAGGTATGGGGTGGTACCTTAGACTTGTTTATATTTGCATTTTTCTAGTCAATAGTGATTTTGAGGGTTTTTTTCAAATATATGACTATAGTTTTAATTTCTTCTTCTGAAACCATTTGATCACATACTTTTACCGTTTATCAATTGGGGAAGGATTCTTATTTTTATAATTTTTACTCAGTTGCTTATATATTAGAGAACTGAGGCCTTTATCAGAGAAATTTGTTGTAAATCCCTCCCTGCCCTGCCCAGTTCCCTCTTTTCCTTCCAAAGTCACTTGGCTGCATTGTTTTTGCTTGTGCAGAAACTATTCAATTTCACCTAATCAAAATTATCCACTTTACTTCCTATGATCCTCTCTTAACTCTTGTTTGGTTATAAATGCTTCCCTTATCTAAGGATGTGACAGATAAAATTTTCCATGCTCTCTTAATTTGCTTTCGATATCAACTTTTACATCTAAATCATATAGCCATTTTGACCTTATCTTGGCATATAGTGTGAGATTTTTGTCTATGTCTAATTTTTATTAAACTACTATCCAGTTTTCCCAGAAATGTTTGTCACATACATAATGTGTTCTTGCCCTAAAAGTTTGGATTTGGGGGTTGATCAAATACAAGGTTACTATGGTCATTTACTACTGAGTAATGCATACTTAATCTATTCCATTGATCCACCACTCTATTTCTTAGCCAGTACCAAATTGTTTTGATTATTACCATGGCATAATAAAGTTTTAAATCTGATAATGCTAAATAAACTTCCATCACATTTTTTTATTGTTGATCCCCATGAGGTTCTTGACATTTTGTTCTCCCAAGCCAATTTTGTTATTAATTTTTCTAGGTCTGTAAGATAAATCTCTGGTGGGTTAACTGGTATGGAATTGATTAAACTAATATGGGCAGAATTCTCATTTTTATTATATTGGCTCAGACTACCCATGAACAATTAATATTTTTTTCCATTGTTTAGATCTCTATTGGTGTGAAAAGCATTTTGTAATTGTAGTCTCTTGGTTGGCCTTGGCAGATAGACCCCCAAATATTAAATAAATATTGAATATAATTTTTGTATTTATATGTATATATTATATTTATTTATATTTATATATACATACACACATATTTATATAAATGTATATGTGATATATAATATGTAAATACATACATATATTCTTCCCTCTTTTAGATAATTCAATGAGAATGAGGTTCAAGCATTCTCCCCCATTCCCACCACCATTTTCCCCTCCACTGAAATAGCTCTTCCTTGTACACCTCTAATATATGAAATAATTTTCTCCATTTGTCCTTTCCCTTGCTCTTTCTCCTAATGCTTCCCTTCATTTAAAAAAAAACCATCCCAACATAATTGTGGTATTTGGTATGGCATATTATTTTAAAGTTGTATGGAGGGGCATGTTCTAAGAATTCATCTTTATTGCTACCCTATTCCACTGTCATCATGAAAAATTTCTTGGTAAATAAATTAAGTATAGGTGATAGACAAAAGAACAAGTGAATACATGAATGAATAAATGGATCTAAGTCTGAACTACAGTTTATAATTGTCGAGACAATTTCAAGATTGGAAAACTTTGATACCTCATTGGTCTCCGTTAACCTCTTTAACAATTCCATTTTCCCAAGAAATTTCCAATGTTACAGAGAATCAGACAAAGCAAATGCTTTTCCTTTTTTTGTTTGACCTTAAAAGTTGTCAAACTTCTATCAACCATTGATTTTAAATGTATGTATAACAAATATATTTAAATACTCATTACGTGTGTGTTAAATATTATTATTATTAAAGCATATTATTAATATCATTAAAGCATAGTTCATTTCCTAAAATATGATTATTTGTCTCCATTTGGAGAAGCATCCCAAAAAATTATCTGGGTCCAGATATCTTAGGTATTTGTAAAGTAAACAGACCGATATTTTTAATAAACATATTTAATTCAATTCAACAAATGTTAAATGAACACTTACTATATACAAACCACTTTATGAAGCATGTGGGAATACAGAGACAAAATTATACATAGTTCCTGTCCTAAAAGAGCTTACATTCTTTTAGAATTTTTAAAACCAAAGGAATGTCATAATCTTTAAAGTAATTACTTTGAGGAGATATATACTTCATACAGTAATGTTATCATTTCTTAAAATAATAATAATAATAATAATTTAATTCCTCCATGGTGTTGAAAGTTTCACAAAAATAGAGCAATTAACCAGTCTCCTCCCCACCCCAAATAATTTCTGTCTGTGCCTACCAAAGTAATACCATCATAAATATGATAGAAGAAAAATTTTACTACTTTGAGGTTTCACAAATTATAATTCTGTTTGTGAATTGCATTCTATAAGTCAATGTGTTTCTGATAAAAAAAAATGAGGAACATATTCTCAGAGAATTATGTAAATAACCTGTCAAAATCCATAAACTATGGGATTACACATATGATGAACACTTTTCCAAGCCAAAAAACTTGATACACAGTCTGTCAGAGCATATTTCTTTTTCAAAGCTTCATTAAATATATGCATTTTTTCAGTCAGGACTATCCTGGAAAATCAGGATGGATGGTCACCATATTCGCACGTAACCATTGGATGTCAGCTCATGAAGCTTCCATGGGCCAAAGTGAATATGCTGTTTGTTTGCTATTAAAACTCATTTTTAAAATTGTGCTTAGTTTTTTTTTTCCAAGAAATCTTAGTATTTTCAGAAATATTCTCATATATCTGCCTTACCCCTGGATGGTAGGGGACTTCACTCTCCTCTTCATTTTACAACAAACCTAAAAAAAAAAAAAGAAAAGAAAAAAAACAGAGAAAGTTCAAGCTGATGAACCAACTCAATAAACTTCAAAAATTCCCTCTTGTCTTTACAATCAATATAGGCTCCTCTGTTTAATATTTAAAGCCCATTAGAACCCCAGCCGCAAATGACCTTTCCAGCTGTATTTAAAATTACTCCCCTCCTGTACTCTCCAGTACCAACAAACTACCCTCTTGTCATTCCTCAGTCTTGACACTCCATTGCCTATTGGCATACTCCCTCACTGACTAAAAAGTTTATTGCATACCTATTATGAACTCTTTCCTCACCTCTGCCTCTTAGAACTCCTTCTTTCCTTAGAAACTCAGTTCAACCCTGCCCTCATCTATTAATTCCCTGCTCCGAAAGAACCTTGCATTTTTATATATATGAATATAGTTATACATGTTCATGCTGCTCTCCCCTGACTCCCAACAATATAAACTTGGGATGGGAACTATTTCTATTTTACCTTTGTATCCACAGGGCTTAGCACAGTGTCTAGCACGTAGGAGACATTTTATAAACATGTTGGTTTACCAGTTTGTTGAAAAACTAAGTCGGTTACTCAGATGGAATATTTTGAACCAGAACCCTCCCAGTCCAGAGCTCTTTGCATTGAACTCTGTCTTCACAACTCAGCTTCCCAAATTTATCAGTTCTGACCCAGGAAAATCACCTTTCTTAAGTGTTGCCCACACATTTCTCCAAATCTTCACTTCAACCTACCTACTGAATGTTTTGCTGATTCATGCCTTCCTCCCCAGCTTGGTTAAAATGATATATATGAGATGGGGGTGGGATGGGAAAGGATAGAAGATTAGGAAGAGAGCTAGAACTTTTCTATAATTAAGTGTGATTTATGTAACTTTCTGGGTTTTTATTAGGTGTACAAAAGACTCTCTGTATGTCAGCTTTCCAGTGGATAGCTAATACATGGTAATCAGGAAAACATGACAAAACAAAAAGCTCCTACTATTTATATCACCCTGGATTCTTCTGACAATGACCAAATGACCTCTGACATCTAAATCTATGAGAGTAATCTGACCCTTACTCTGACCACTACCTCCTTCTTCTAGCTTTCTCCATGGTACTGTTGTATCTAAAGGGAACCCAGGATTTGAGGTGCAGGAAATAGTGACATAAAACCTTTTCAGGAAATATTTATTTTCATTCCTCCCTCCAACCCCCACCAACAACTTTCTAGTTCTGCAGCTACAATGTCTGCCATTGTTCCCAGAAGAGTATGCCATTTATTCCCCTATGACCTGACTTATCATCCCTATAACATTCTGGAACAAAGTACCTCGTCCTAGCCAGCACGCCACTATGTGTGCTATATGTGTGGCTTTTCCCCCTTATTATAATGCAAGCTCCTGATATCAGGAACTGTCTTCACCATATATTTGTATCCCTAGGGATTAATGTAATACTTGGCACATAATAAGCACCTAAATATTTTTTCATACATTGATTCACTCATATGAAGAATGCTCACCACGATTAGGAAGAACCCCTGAAATACTGAGGGAAACATGGATATCCAGATCTCTAGATACTTGAACCTGGTCTTGGTGTCTGGAATTCTCCTTAGAAGAGAGAGTGAAGAGAGTCCTGCTTCACAGGCAGGATTTTGTGAAGCCAGAGCTCAATAAGATTAGTGGAAAAGGGGAAGAGTTTCAAGTGTGAGTGTCTCTTGTCTGCCAGTCCATCTTTAGAGACATGTTGGGAGAACAGCACCTCCTGCCAAAGTGAGGCTCACTCTGGATACCTTCCCTTTCTTAGAATTGAAACTTCACCTGACAACGTAGTAAGATTTATTCAAGCAGAGGATCTTGAATCTTCCCTAAGAGCAGTGGGAATCTAACCCAGTGAACTCTATACAGAGCTACAGAAGGTTCAGTATTGGAAAGTAATTCTGAATTCCACCTTCTGTCTATTCTCCAAAACTCAAGAGAAGGTCTGAGCCAGGGATATGAAGAATTTCAGGAAAAAATTAATAGGGAATGATTGTCTAAGATCTCTGCAGTGGCCAGAGAACCTCAGAAGGCTGTGACATACTGCCTAGTCTTGCCTCTATGGAACTTTATATAGATCTTTGGGAAATGGTCCCTCAGTGGAAGGTAGCTTTATTGCCCAAGGGTTCATTTATGAATTTCCATTCAGGCAGTGGAAGAGTGAGGGAGAGGAGGGGGGAGGAAAAGGAAGAAGGGGGAAGGGGGAGCCAAGATGGCAAAGAGAACCTAGGAAGTTACTTGCCCTCTCCCCAGTTTTCCTCAGGAACAAAATTAAATAAAGCCTCTAAAATAATTTTGGAATGACAGAATCCACAAAAAGATGGAGTGAAAAAACTTTCTAGCCCAAGATAATTTAGGAGGACTTCACATAAAGTTTGTCTCACTTTGGTAAAAGGCGAGCTTAGCCCAGCAGAAGCAGTGTCCAAGCAAGCCAGCAGTAGGTTCTTAACTACAGCATAGATCAAAAACCAAGGCTCTGTGGTTTGGGCTCAGCAGGCCAGCTGTGAGGCCTACATCCCCAGCACAGCAGGCAAACTTCCAGCCCTGGAAACCTGGGCACAACAGGCTAGGACATCCTAGCACAATGGGCAAGCTGATAGTTCAGAAAGCCAGTGACTAGACCCCTGGACTCCAGTGCAAGAAGCTTGGGGCAGTGCCCCCTATTCCCCAGACCCCCAATCCCCAGAGCAGAAGACTCAACTTTTTAAAATGAAAAAAAATTTTAAAAAGCCCTGACAATAGAAAGCTACTATGGCAACAGGGAAGATCAAAACACAAACTCGGAAGAGGATAACAGTGTCAAAATGGCTACATGTGAGGCCTCAAAGGGAAATATGAATTATTCTCAAGCCCAAAAAGTCCTCTCAGAAGAGCTCAAAAAGGATTTTAAAAATCAAGTAAGAGAGGGGGGCAGAGCCAAAATGGTAGCTTAAAAACAAGGATTTGCTTGAGCTCTCCCCCAAATCCCTCCAAACACCTATAAAAAATGACTCTAAACAAATTCTAGAGCTATAGAACCCATGAAATGACAGAGTGAAATAAGTCTCCAGCCCAAGATGGCCTAGATGGTTGCTGGGAAGGGTCTATCTCACTGTCCTAGGAGCAAAGCCCAGCCCAGCATGGGCTGTGCCAGGACAGACCAGGTTGAAGAAGACTGGGCAGAGCAGGCCTCAGGGCACCAAAGCACAGAGCTGTGGCAGTTTCTAGACTTCTCAGCCCACAAATGCTGAAGACAATGGAGCAGGTCAGTAGGAAAACTGCTGGAACTGGATAATAAGTGCATGGTCCATCCCCAGGTCCAGGTGGCTGCAGCTAAAGCTGCAGAGGTTGTTTCCAGAGCCCCACACCTACAGACATTGGGAGGACTCAGGTGGCAAACCAGAGCAAGAGTGCAGGGATCACTTTGCTGGCCCTAAGGCAGAATTTTCTTATTTTGCCATACTTTGATCTGGGTCTCAGTCCTGGTTGGTGGTCCTTGGGGGAGGTGGAGAGCTGGGGTGGCAGAGCTTAAAGTGACTGTGGAGAGGGATTCCCTCGTGGTAGTTACATGGCAGAAAGGAGTGCTTGCACGCACAGGCCAGGAGAGGAGTATCATACCACCTCAGAATAGAAGTACCTCTGAAAATAGCAGCACAAAACCCCTGAAGCTTGGGACAAAGCACTCTCAACTCTGAAAGCAGTCATAAAATGACAAAGAGCTCAAAAGAAAAGTAATTGGCTGGGAAAATCAGCAGGCAGTATAAAAGGACTCTGATTATAGAATCTTTCTTTGTTGACAAAGAAGATAAAAACATACAGCCAGAAGAAGCCAACAAAGTCAAAAATCCTATATCAAAAGACTCCAAGAAAAATATGAATTGGTCTCAGGCCATGTAAAGACTCAAAAAGGATTTAGAAAATCAAGTAAGATGAGTAGAGGAAAAATTGGGAAGAGAAATGGGAGCGATGAAAGAAAATCATGAAAAATGAATCAACAACTTGCTAAAAAAAATACACTGAAGAAAATAACACCTTAAAAAATAGACCAACCCAAATGGCAA
>CM053627.1:187395456-187421043 GCA_028646595.1 Phalanger gymnotis | reverse complement strand
GTCACCAATCCACACCCACACAGGTTTCACACCTGACAGGGCCCTGGGCCTGGGGCTTAGCACTTAACAGCTGAAAGTACTTCCACTCAAAAGAAACAAAAGCCATGCTAATGAGACAATTTTGCTTAACAACACACCTGGAGAAGATCTGAAGACCCTAGGTTCTGCCTGAGTGAAGTGTAAACAGCTCCAGCCTATCTCAGGTGAAACATCAAACAAAAAGCCTGGGAGCAGGCAGGTTGGGAGGTAGCCTCAGTCTCAGCTACAGCAATTCTCACCTCACAGACGGTATTGGGGGTCAGACATCTGAGCAGAGGAAGATAGAAGGAACCTCTGATGCTGAGGGATACCAGATCCATCTGTGCTGCCAAGACATTGTCCTGGACTGTGGCAGAAGGCAAAAAGGAATCAGCACACAAGCAGTGGGTTGGGGACACTGCTGCCTGTGAGTACTTATGGGAGAGCTGAGTTCTTGGTCTCAGTTCCAGGCCAGAGGGGAAAACTGAACACTATAGACACTGGAGAGTTCTCAGGGGCAAAAGCATTTCCAGCATATTGTGCTGCTAGCTATGGCTTTGAGGGGGAAAAGAGGTCGGATGTTAGGCCCAGGACATATCTCGATAACAGTAAGAAGGACCTGAGACAAGAAGCATTATCCCCCACACTAGGGGACTAGTGTGGACTAGCAGGACTAGAGGTGATTATAATAACAAGCTGCTAATATTTTTTTAAATGAGCAAGAAAAGGAGAAATAACCCAACCATAGATAGTTGCTATGGAAATAGAGATGGTTCATCTTCGGAGGAGGATACTGAAGCTAAAAGCCTCTCCTACACCAAAAGAGTAATGTCAAATGGTCACGTGCCCAAAAAGAATTTTAGAAGAACCCAAAAAAGACTTTAAATATCAAAAATCTTTTTTTAGAAAAAGAACAACAGAAGAAAACCAAAAAAATTATGACAAGACAGTCAACCAAGTGAAAAAGGAGATCCAGAATCTTAAATAAGAAAAACAAGTCCTTGAAAACTAGAATTGGGCAAGGGGAAGCCAGCAAAGTTTTGAGAGACCAAGAAGCAATAAAACAAAATAAAATGAATGAAAAATAGAAGAGAATGTGAAACATCTCATAAGAAAAAAACAACTTATCTGGAGAACAGATCAAGAAGAGAAAACAGAAGGATAATTGGACTACCTGAAAGCTATAATCAACAAAAAAAGAATCTTCATATGATAATACAAGAAATAATTAAGGAAAACTGCTCTGATGTTTTAGAACAAGAGGGGAAAGTAGAAATAGAAAAAAATCCACCAATCACCACCTGAAAGAGATCTCAGGAAGAAAGTCTATAAGAATATCATAGCCAAATTCTGAAACATCCAGGTCAAAGTGAAAATATTATGAGCAACAATTTTTTTAAAAATTCAAGGACTGTGGAGGCACAAGTAGAATTACACAAGACCTAGAAGCAGCTACACTAAAAGATTGAAGATCTTGGAATACTATGTATCAAAGAGCAAAAGAACTGGGGTTGCAGCCAAAAATATTACACACAGCAAAGTATAATCTTGAATAATAATAATAACAACAACAACAAAGGACATTTAATAAATTGACCGACTTTCAGGATTTTGTCACAAAACATACCAAAATGTAACAGAAAATTTGACATACAAGATCCAGGAGAAATAAAAACATCACAGGCCAAATACAATGGACTCAATAAGGACAAATAGTTTATTTTTTAATGCATGGAAGTATAAACCATATACATAAGATTATCATTAGTAATTGGGTAGTTCAAAAGAAAGGTTGGAGTAGAGCTGAGTATGATGTGATTCTAAGAAGCAAAATTGTGTAGGAAAAGCTAAAAAGAATAATTATCTCATGCAAATGAGGTGCAAGAGGAAAAACTGATAGGGAGGAATCAGACAGGAGATGAAAGCTGGTAGTGCTGGAATCCTACTCACATCAGATCTGGGTTAAAGAGAGAGCATGTACATTTAGAAGGGTATTAAAGTCTTCTAAATTGATAAAGAAATAAGAGGGCAATGGAACAGGATAAAGGGGATATAGAAGGGTATGATTAAGATTTAGGAGAGGTGGGAGAAAGGATAAGGGAAGGACTCTTAGAGGGATGGGTAGGTTAAAGAATATGAGGACATGAGTGAGTGAGAATGATAGTGGCGAAAAACAGGAAAGAGGAAAATATACAAGTAATGGTAGCTTACCATGTGAATAGAATGAATTTGCCCATAAACTGCAAGTAGATAGCAGATTAAAAATTGGAATTCAATAATATATAGCTTTCAAGAAATATTATGAAAAAGACTAATACACACAACTATAAGATAAAGGGCAAGAGTAGCATTTAGTATGTTAAAAAAAAATCAGGAATAGTAATTATGATTGCAGACAAAGTTAAAGTTAAAATAGATTTACTCAAAAGTGAAAAATAAAGAAACTACATTATGTGTCAACAATATTATTGAATATTGTTTTAGACTGTTTAAAACACCTAGACAATATAAAATACCTTAGTATATACCCGCCAAAATAGACACAAGAAGTATATGAACACAAACATAAAATTCTTTTTTTACAAATAAACTCAGATTTAAATAATTGAAGTAATATTTATTGTTAATGGGTAGGTAAGCCAATATAATTTTTAAAATGATAATTCTACATAACTAATCTACTTATTCAATGTCATTCCAATTAAATTACTAAAAATTTATTTTATTGAGTTAGGAAAAAATAATGACAATGTTCATTTGGAAGAACAAAAGGTAAGGAACTTCAAAGAAACCAGGGGAAAAAGATGTTAAGGAAATAGATTAGCAGTATCAGATCTTAAACTATATTAGAAGGTGAGAGCATTGTTGAAGTGTAATAAGGATCATTTTGATTATATTAAATTAAAATGTTCTTGTATAAACAAAACCCATGTGGCCAAGAATAGAAGGAATGCAGAAAAGTAGGAGAAAACTCTTATAGTTAATCTCTCAAATAGGATGTGATTGGATTGGAATATAGCTGTGGTATAGGAAATGATGAACTGCGTAATTTAGAAAAATCTTGAAAAACTTGGACTTATGGAGGAAAATGCTATCTACCTTTAGAGATAAAGGTTACTGGAGGAAATAAGCATATTATTGTCTTACATATATGTGTATGACTCTGTATATCTGTATGTGTTTATAGATATCTATGTATATGTGTGTATATGTATATATATATGTATATGTGCATATATGTATTCACGTATGTATGTATTCAATCTTAATTGTAGCCTTCTTTGGGTGGTAGGGGGAAGAAGGGAAAAAAGTAAAAAAATGCACAATAGAGAACAAAGAAAACCAACAAGGAAGCAAAGAAGAGCTGAGCAGCTTTGAAAACAATGTGTAATATTTATTATATATGCTTTCTTGAAATGGAAATTTATTATTTTATATGGAATCCTCTCTTATGGTCTGCTGTGTACATGGAAATGTTTTTTTTCTCATTATGTATTTAAGTTAAAAATTTTTTAAAAATTTACAAGAAAAAGTATATAATTCTGTGAAAGCTTTACCCTTCAACACCATCCTGCCTAATGATGTACATAACCATTGAATCTAAGGGAACTTCATAAGTATGCTATTTCTGAAAGAGAACCAAGTTGTTGGGGAGAAGGGCTAATCAGGCTCAAATCTGTCAGTATCATTATGGAATCATAGAATTACTCTTCATATGTTACCAAATTTTAGTACTCTCTCCAATTCTTTAAATAGTGAGTATTAAAACAAAAACAAGATTGCAGCCAAAGTGGAAGGTCAGGCTAGTTATGGATTCTATAAGGAACTCTTATTTTATGGAGTTTTAATTATGTATAAAATAATAAAGCTAACCTTGAGTTCAGAAATTCTGCCCATATTTCTTCATGCCCTATGCCTAGAACAGTACCCTCAAGATAAAGAAGGTAATGGACTTTGAAATGGAATTATCTTTAAACATAAACTACTCCAACTCCCTTAATCTATTAATCAACAAGTATTTATTAAGTACATACTATGTGCAAGTATGGGCAGCTAGGTAGTAGAATAGATAGAGCACAGGGCCTGGAGTCAGGAAGACCTGAGTTCAAATTTGGCCACACACTTACTAGTTGTGTGACCCCGGGCAAGTCATTTAGCCCCATTTGCCTCAGCTTCCTCATCTGCAAGAAAATGGCAAACCACTCCAGTGTCCTTGTCAAGAAAACCCCAAATGGGGTCATGAAGAGTCAGATACAACTGAAATGACTTAACAACAACTACAGCATTACTATGTGTAAGGAATTATGCTAGATCTAGACCCTAGGAATGCAAAGAAAAAAATGAAAACCTACCTACCCTCAAAAAGCTTACATTTCATAAGGGGAGACAGTGTACACACATGTCAGTATATACAAAATAATAACGTATAAAATATGTACAAGGGGCAGTTAGGTAGAGCAGTGAGTAGAGCACTGGCCCTGGAGTCAGGAGGACCAGAGTTCAAATCCAGCCTCAGACACTTGATATACTTACTAGCTGTGTGACCTTGGGCAAATCACTTAACCCCAATTAACCCCTGCCTTCCCCCCTCCAAAAAAAAAGATTTAAAAAAATATATGTACAAAATATTCAGTGCTGTCTCTGCAGTCAGAATTTTTATTCCGTACTCCTGTCTGTTGCTTACTGCCTTTGGGAACTTGGCCATGTCATTTAATCTCGGACCTCAATTTTCTCATTTGTAAAATAAGAAGACTACACTAAATGATCTCTGAGATCCCTTCTGGATCTATATTTATGATTCTATGATCATCATAAAACACTGAAATTACTAAGTAGTGAATTCAAGGTAATTTAGGGACAGTAGAATAAGAACTAGTAGCTGGAGGATCAGGAAGGTACTCACCTAGGAAGTAGGTTTGCAATGAACTTTGAAAGAAAAGAAGATTCTTTTTATAAAAGTGTAAATTGAGATTCACAGGTATAAAGTGACTTGGATATGATGGAAAATGTAAAAAGGGGAATAGCTAGAATTTAAAGACAGGTTCAGAGACACCGAATCAAGTGTACTTTATACCAGTAGTATCAAACGCAAAAAAAAAAAACTTGCAAGAGCAATGAACTGTCCACATCCCCACAAGCCACATATTGACTTAGTAAATCTATCTATATTTTATTTTCTTTTTATTTTATTAAATATTTCCCAAATTCTTCTTAATTTGGCTTCAGCATTACTTGTGAGTGTTGTGAGAAATGCCACAGGCAGCACATTTGACATCTCTACACTATACCATACAGATGCTTACTCAACGCTGTTGTGACTATGTTTTGTGAGATAATCATGAGCAGAGCATTAAAGAAACGACATATCTCTATGATAGAGGATAAAGTGCACAGAGAGAGTCGGTCAATAAACATTTAAGTGCCTACTTTGTTCCAGGTGTGGTATGAGAGAGATTAGCATTTTGAAGAGTAGGGATACTACCTCTTTAGAGATTAGAAAGGAAGAGGAGGAGTGAATGGGTGATGATGCTGATAGAAAGAAAACACAATGTTATGGAAAAGAAGTCAAATTTGATGTCAGAAGATCTGTATTCAAAGCCTAACTCCACTGTTATGTATATGTCCTTGGTAAAGCCATGTCCTATCTCTAGTATTCCATTTTCTGATAAGAAAAATGAGTGCCTTGACTGAGACTCTTTCCAGTCTTAAATCCCATAACCTGACTTGTTATATCAAACAAAAAATTTCAAAGATCTTTTCTACCCTCCTACCAGTTGAATACTACCAGGTTATTCCAATAATAAAATGTGGAAGATACTGAGAAATTTAAATATTAGCAGATCACCAAAAGTTCCCAGTGAACTGGCGGCAGAGTTCCCGTGAATTTCACTTGAACGGACCTTGGGTCAGTTATTTCCCCTCCCTTAGTCTCAGTTTTTCTATCTATAAATTGGAGCTGGACTAAATGAAGTCTGAAGTCCCTTCTCATTCCAAATTTATGAACCTATGATCCTATGAGTTGATGATACTTTTGCAGGTACTAGACCTAATCCTTCTACCTACACTCACACTGACATGCTAAGCAACTACTGCAAAGCTACTATGTCTCTTCAGGGCTGGGGGGGAAGTCCTGCAGCAGGGGTGGGGAAACTGCAGCCTTGAGAGCACATGTGGCATTCTAGGTCCTCGGGTGCAGCCTTTTGACTGAGTCCAAGTTTTACATAACAATCCTTTTTATTAAGGGGATTTGTTCTGGGAAGCTTGAATTCAGTCAAAGGGATGTGCTTGAGGATCTAGAGGGCCACACATGAGAACACAGGCTCCCCACCCCTGGCCCAAGGTTGGGCTCAATTTTGGAAGTCCTTTTGCTGGAGTTCTCAAAATGTTGCCCTTAAATAAAGCATAGGTTTTTGTTGCTGTTGTGTTGTTTTGTTTTCTGCTGGCCTCCTTGCAGTCACAAATGCTTCCTTTCCTCAGTATGTCTAGATTGTTCTTGACTACTGTTGCAGTCACGGCCACCAATTACTGCTGTTTTGGTAACATTGCTACTATGCCTATGAAAAAATCTAAATTCTTTGGTTTTCCAAAATTCACTTAACTCTAAATATATAGGGAATGACCACTCCTCAAGGAATTGGAATACATTTTCTGCGTGGTTTCCTTTCCCTTCATCCAATGGCTTTCAAAGACATCTAAACTAATCTAAGACATTCTTGTACTTGGTTTAAAATCTACAATCTGATTGATTCAGAATAGATATCTAGGTCTTGCTTAAACCTAGTTCACACCTCTGATGATTTATTGTTCTCTTCTGGTAAAGGCATCAGGATATAAATCTTGCCTTTTGTTTTAAGTGGGATAGGATAATTGATTAATATCATTACCCTCCTTGCCCTTACACTATAATTTATCTTTTATTTCTGATTTCTAATAAACTTGTTTTGTGGCATGATTTATCAATGAGAAGTAACGGAACCAAATTAGAAGTCAGAGTTATGGTTTGACTAAAATATTTCTGATCTTTGATGCTCCGTATGAGGTAGTGAGGGAGGTATCCCAGGAAACATCACCTATTTAGCAGTATCTGTTTTAGATCCCTTATATACTGTGTCAGTAAGGCAAAATGGGCTCCTTAGCACTTGAGGAGTTTGGCTTTTGTTTACTTTGAGTGAAAGTACTTTCAGCTGTTAAGTGCTAAGCCCCAGGCCCAAAGCCCTATCAGGTGTGAAACCTGTGTGGGTGTAGATTGATGACTTAAGAGGGGCCAACTTGGCAACCAATGGTCTCTGGTCTTTGAGGCGGGGCTTGCGAATGCCAGAGGCTGGCTGCAGGAAAGGCAAGCCAAGAGACAACTACAGTGGAAGCAGAAGCTGAAGCAGGAAGCTGGGGAAGCAGAGCTGACCTGACCCGTGTGTAAACCCAGGAGTGCGAGCAAGGACTTGAGGCCAGTAAATATGATTTGGCTAAATACTATCTTGTTTTTCTGTGGCCTCCTGGTTACTCTTGTGAGGCGGACTTATTGGGCCTGGAAGCTTGTGATCAAAGTGTCAAAATGGGGAGGCCGTTTCGTGAATCTGTTTCTGTGGAGCCTAAATAAATGTTTTATTGCGTTCTACTTAGAGAATCTCTCATACCTTGCAATTTCAAACCATTCAAACATATACATGATTATATTTGAGATTATAAATTCGGCCTTCCTACTACATATACATACGAAAATAACAAGGCAGATTACCCTATGGAAGATTAAGGTTCTGGTAGGAATAGCCACTGCTCAATAATTTGTAGTTTCAGATATCATTCTTGGAACCTGATGCTGTTCTTCATAAGCCATAATTTAGCTCCCCTGGGAACCAAGCTGTTTTATCATGCTTGAAATGAGAACTTACATAATGAGTTGAAATAGTATGACTTCTGAAGCCAAGATTCCCTCAACATCTACCCTCCGTCTCCTTATGCTATGGAGCTAGGCATGGGTGCTGTGAAAGAATTACAGACTGAAAAGGGACACCAGAAATAATCTAATATAACCTCATTTTAGAAATTTAGAGTAAACTGAGGCTTAGGGAGGTCAAGTGACTTACCCAAACTTACAGAGGTAGTAAATGTCACATATGGTTACCACTACACCACATTTTCTCTAGAAAAGAAAATTAATTTTGTCTTCATCAGGGGAGTCAGAAATACGGTCACATTAGGTCAGAGGTTACCAACCTGGAGTCCATGAGCCCCCAAAGTGTGTATGCTATGGGCAGATTTCAGGGGATCCATGAACTTGGATGAGAAGAATATATCTTTATTTCATTAAACTCTAATAGAATTTAGCTTTTTCTTCTAATAGGTATAGTTGTGTGAATATGTGTGTGTATGTATATGTACATGTATATGTACGTGTGTGAGTATGTGTGTGTGTGTGAGTGTGTATTCTGCAAAGTCCATAGGCTTCACCAGACTGCCAAAGGGATCCAAGACAGAGATTTGTTAATAAGGTTAACAATTCCTATTTTAGGTAATGAAATTGTGTTCTTTGTTTTTGTGTTTTTTTATATTTTTCTTATCTTTCTGAATAGATTGTGCCCTTCATGATAGAGCCAAATCAGCTAAGATTCCACAAAACCCTGGCATCCAAAAAGGTGATAAGTACAGGTTCACAATTCATAAACTAGATATGGGAACCTGGCTGTTTGGCTTTCATTCATTCACATGTATATGTTAATTACACTCTGGAATCCCAAGATGGAAATGGACAGAATTTGGCAGATTTGGTTGCTAATATCTGACCTTCCTCAACACAGTCAGGGAAGATTGAGGGGATGTTTTAATCACCTTCATCCTCTGCCAAAATCCCTACTATCAGAGTCTGCTACCTGTGTCAAATGATATAGACAACGGAAAGGGAAAATGACATAAAAGCCAATGCATTGTATGACCATCAAAGCCCAGAGGAAGTTAGGCAGGGCCTAACCTTACAACTTAATGAGACGGGAGGTGATTGGGGGTTATGGGAGACAAGTAGGGTGCCCTCCTTAAAAATAATTAATTGACAAATAGATAAAATAAAGTAAAATAAAATAAAATGAAACAAATCCCATAAACCATCATTTCATTCTTGGAAAGGCTCTCATTTGAATTCTGAAAGCCTATGCTGAGATGCAAATTAAAATGCAAGTACCTGTGAGAGGGGTCATACTTTAAGCCCTTACAATTTAAAATTTTAGTGCTAGAGATTAGCAGGAATGGAATATGAAACAGGGCCTTGGAAGGGGAGGGTGTAACAAGAAAAGAGAGGACACCTGAAAGAGGAAGAAAGAAAGAGCTATTAAGCATTTACAAAGAACTTGCTGTGTTCTAGGCACCTTGCTTGGCACTGGGGACAAGAAGAAAGGTGTCAAAGACAAACATTCCAGTAACAATCAATAAAAGTTGGAATATTTACAATAAAGACAGTGGATAAAACATGTGATTTCATTAGAATAGGAAGTCCCCAATGAGGAAACTCCTTCTACGATGCAAATCAGGAACTTCTCTCTAATTCATAATCTAAAAGAATTTCATAGAGCACTGGAAGATTAGGGGACTTGCCTTGAGTTACACAGCTCATATGTGTCAGAGGAATAACTTGAACCCAGATCTTATTGACTTTAAAGCAAGTTCTCTACTTACTATAACATTGTCTCTGTATCATCTGGCACATAAGAGGTATAAAAAGAGAGACAAGATGAGGCAGTTTACATTTGCCCACAGATTTCCTTATGATGATAGGCCAAGATGCCTTGTAGACTAGATTGACTCCCAAATGGGGCTTTGTAAATGGTCTGTCTTAGGGATGTAACTACAAAGATCCAAATGTCAGACTCCATAGATAGAGGGAGTGAATCTGTAATTTTCTTGATATAAGAAATTCCTTGATGAAGAAACTCTTTTCTACCAATTAAGTTCCAATGACCAATGATGGCCAATTACCAATGACCAATTTCAGAATGATTTTTGTAATTTGGTGTTTTAGAAATTTGCCAAGGGCATTAATTGGTTAAATGACTTACCAAGATAAAAACAAAATATTTATTGATCTTAAGGAGATTGCATTCATTTGGGGGGGGGGGAGCAAATATAAAGTTTGTATAAAATTATGCAAAGTAATTTGAAGAAGGCCAGAGTTCTAAAAATAAGGGAGATTAGGTTAGTCCTGGGTAGGACACAGAACGTGAGCTAAGTCTTTGAGTAATGGATATAGGGATTCCAAGAAACAGAGATGAAGATGGACTGACTGCCAGATATTAAGAAACATCTAAAGCATGTAACAAAGATGAGATGTGGAATGTAGTGTAGAAGGAGCAGCAAGAAGATTAGTTTGGCTGGAATGAAAGAGCATGAAATAGTAAACGACAGAAAATAATTCCGGAGAAGAAGGTAGGATCCAGATGGTATAGGATTATAAATGTCATGCTGATGATTGTGTATGTTATCCTAGAGACAATAGGAAACTGAAGAGGGCTTTTAGTAGGGGAGGTATATGGCTAGATTTGTGTCTTATAAATAATAACTTGGCATCTGTGTGGAAGATAAATTGGAGAGGGGAGTGAAGGAAAGCAGAAAGAATGGTTATTGTTGTTTAGTCATTTTCAGTCATATCTGACTCTTTGTGACCCCATTTGGTGTTTTATTGGCAGAGACACTGGGGTGGTTTGCCATTTCCTTCTTCAGTTCATTTTACAAAGGAAGAAACTGAGGTAAGCAAGATTAAGTAACTTGCCCAGAGTCACATAGCTAGTAAGTGTCTGAAAGGTGTGTGTAGTGGTGTTCAGGAGGACTAGCACATCTGATGTGAGAGTTTGCCAAGCCCTTTCCAGGATTACTTATCCACTTTTGGTGTTCACCTAATTCATTCAACTTTCATCTGTGGTTCTAAGAAGCTGTTGGCAGTGACCACACCATAGTAAACCAGCTTGGCAGAGTGGCTCAACCAGATTGGGGGTGACAGACTGGCTTCAAACCTATCAATGAGCTAGGATGATGTCTACCCAAAGCATGTGAAGACTCTCCTTAACAAACTTACTCATCACCTCTTTCCTTTCCAACACATTCCACCTTCCTCTCCATTCTGGCAGGGCAACAAAACTGGACTCATGGGATTGTGTTCTGGGGAACACTCATCAGTTCCTCTGTTACTACTATAATCTCTTCCAGAACACTCTTTCCCTAAAATGACCCCTCCTGGTGGCCACAAATAGCAAAATGCAAGTCTGCCAAACTTCTATCCCTTCTCACCTCATCCCACAAGTACCTTCCAGAGGAGTATCAAGTATAAGAAAATTGAAGCATCCTCTGCCTGGAGCTGTAATAGCCCTTAGGGAACTTAAAAAGAAAAAAAAAACAGAGGGAACTGAGGATGACTTGAAGGAGGGGGGAAATGAAACAGGTCATAAGAAAAAGGGAATGGAATCCCACTGGGACCAGTTCTATCAATTCTATCCCTCAAGTCACTTGGGGCAGGGACTGAGGCCAATGAAAAGGACATTTCTCAGCTGGGAGTAGAACAAGAAACAATGGAACTCAATAACCCAGAGTTCAATAAATCAGAAAAAAAAATACCTAGGAAAGAACTTTCTATTTGTATTAAAAAAAAACTACTTGGAAAACTAGAGAAAAAAATCTGGCACAAATTAGGCTTAGATGAACATCTCGTGCCATATCCATAAATATCAGACTATTAAAAAATAGAAAAGCAGCATGTTATATACCTTTCACAGCCATAGATAACAGAGGTATTCTTAATCAAATGGGAGATGAAGGCAATTGCAAGAAAACAAAATATGTAACTCTTTACATGAAAACAAAAAATTTGCACAAACCAAAGTAATGCCCCTAAGGGAAGGGGGGAGGGGGAGGAAATGGGTTAAATGGGAAAACAAATTCATTGTAATCAAATTTCTCAGTTAAAGGTTTAAAATTCAAGATATAAATATCATATATGCATGTATATATGTGTGTATATATGTATACATAATGTAGATTTTATACATCTAATCTACATATAGATGATACATCTATATCTAAATTCTATGTATATATGTACATCTATATCTAAATCTAAATTCTCTCTCTACATATAAATGTACATATGTACATATATACATATACATATATACATACACTCACATATCCCTGTTCCAAAGTCCATTGTATTGGTATGGTACTCTCTTCTCATTGGTGGAGCTAAATGCCCTACCCTGCATGAGGACTGGGGCAGAGTTGGTGAGAGCAAGAGAGCTCCAGACTTCTTCAGTCTTCTTTGAATTCTCTTCAAGCTTGGAGTCAATTTGGGCCCTGCTATCTTTCTAGGAGCTTCTGGCTTCCAGCTTATAAGGTGAAGGTGGAGGAAGCCAACCCTCTTCCAGTTGCTGAAGAAAAAGAGAAGACATGAAAGGAGCTGGCAGTCTCCATCATGTCCCTACCCCAGTGTTCTATACTAGAGACTTCAAGGAACTTTGAGTGAGATGTAAGACTCTCTGTGGAGAAGAGTTACTTTACACACAATATTAGAGCTTTTTCAGTCTATATTGTCTGCTGTATATTTTCATATAGATATTTTCTCAGAATTCTTTTTTGCTCCCAATTTAGATAAATGGATTTTCTTGGCTAAATGATATGTGTTTTCACATGTGGAATTGTGATCAAGTCTTGAATATGAAGTCTGGGGTTCTCCTTTCTTCATTATTGAAAGAGCAATCAGAAGTTAATTCAAATCTGATCAAATCCCCTACACTAACAATATTTAAGGAAGCAGATAGATATCATTCTAGTCAACTACCCTGTTTCTCTGAAGAGAGCAAAGTGGTGGCCTCTGGCCCCAACTCCCTGCTTTCCTCCTGGCAGGGATTAAAATCTCCCTTGGAGAAGGGTGAGGAGAAAAGAGGCTAGAGAAGTCTATTCTACCTCCCTCTGAGGCACACAATGACAACTCCCATGCCGCATGTGTGGGCTACCACATGTGGCGCCTTTGCTAAATATACATATATGTGTATGTACACAGATACATGCATACACATTTGATATATTATGATATATATGTATGCTTACATTTATACATAGATATACATGCTTACATACCATGTATATATAAGATATATACATATATGCATATATGTTTGATTAATTTAATTAATTAATCACATATCCCTTGAGGTCACGCTTTGCCATGGCACCAAGACCCTAGTTCAAATCCAGCCTTAGACACTTATTAGCTGTGCCACCCTGGGCAAGTCACTTAACCCTGTTTGCCTTAGTTTCCTCATCTATAAAATGAGCTGAAGAAGAAAATGCCAAACCACTCTTTGCCAAGAAAACCCCGAAAGGGGTCACGAAGAGTCGGAAATCATTAAAACAAGTAAACAACGACTTCTCAGGGTTCTTGAGAGGATAAAATGAGATATCTGTAAAGAAATCCCCAAATTTTAAAGCACTAGATAAATGCTAGCTATTAACACACACGTGGTCCAGGTTTGCAGGCTATTCCCAAGGGCAACCTTTCCCCCTCCTCCAGGCACCAATGTTGTAGTAAAGGGCTTCTTATTTTCCTGCCCTATGTGTTCAAACTCAGGAATCTAGAGGACTTAGCAATACCTCCAAATTCTCTTTTTTGTATATTCTATAGGGCACAAAATAAGATATGTAAATTGAATACCAGGAATGAGGCAAGCTCTCTCTCACAGTTCCCTCAAGAGAAATCTGGGCCCTAAGTCTTACAAGCAACTTGGGTTACATGTATATTCATTTCATAAAAAGCCAATAAAAAGAATTCCAAAATTTAAAGTTTCACTGTGCCTATATTGAATGCATTCTAGTAATTTCCTTATCCTGGCTCTATTCCATAATATCTTTTATGCATTTTGTCAAATTGTCTTCCCTCTGCTGACCTATCAAAATGACTTCCTCAGCAAAGGTTTCATTTTGCACAAGTGGTTCAGTCATGCTTCAGAGACTGCATAGACTAAAGCAGCTGTTCAATTCTTTGAGATACAGTAAGAAAGTTGGATGGACCCAGAGAACATCTGGAAGCTACCCTAGCAGCCCCACTGTGATTGGCAAACTAGAATGGGGTACTACATTTAGTTGCTGTTGTGGGCCAGTCCTAACTCAAGACAGCTGAGACATTCAAGTTAGGGACAGAAATGAAATGACTAGCTATTATAACAAAAGTAAGTTTACTTAGCACAATGGAAAAGAATTTTAGTAAGGATACAGCAAGTTGGGTATAACTCCCTCATCTCTGCATTTGCCACACTGGCGTGGCATTCAGTAGTGATCTGATCCCTCATGAACTGAGTTTTTGTGCTTAGATGACAAGTAATTTATAACATTAATCTGAATGTTAATGCTTTGGACTAATTAAACATCAGGGGAAGTTTTGTTACCTTGTAGCTATTAACACACACTTGGTCCAGGTTTGCAGGCATAGCCTAGCCCATGTGGAGGTAGATGCTGTTGCTATAACAGTTCCTCAATATGCACTCTGGACATTTTTTTCTATTTTCATTATTTTTTAAATGTTTACATCAAACTTAAGGGATCTCTAATTTTTCTGAGCATAGTTACTGCCTCCACTGGTGGTGATATAGATGTCATCTTCTCTGCACCTAAGAGAAAGGATCTTCTCCTTGCTCAATTTACTTTGTACTTCGTATATACTATCTATGTGATCTGGGTCAAGTCAATTTATTTCTCTAAGCCTCAGTTTCCTCATCTGTAAAATAGAAATAATAATAGAACCTACCTCTGAAGTGTATTGTAAGGATCAAATAAGATAATAGATGCAAAATGCTTTGGGCAAGTCATTACACCTCTTGGCCTTAGTTTCTTCACCTAAAAATGAGGTCATTTTGCTAGTCTCTAAGGCTTTTTCCAGCTCTAACATTCTATGACCATATAAATCTATTGCTATCCTTTGGGACCTAAGCCTCTCAAAATAGCAAAGGACATAGTTTGTGCTTTTGACAGCATAAAAGATCACTACTGCCACCCCTACTAGAGAGACTGTGGTAATGCAGGCACAATTACTCAAGCCACTCTTCTCAAATCCTGTGTGTAGCTAGAATCAAAGAATCAATGTTAACAACATAACAGCCATTAAAAATGTAAGCAATTCAATGAATTACATGAGTACTATAAACCCTATGCTTATGTTACTGTAAGTGTACCCAGATCTCTATGCTAGGTCCTCTTCTCATTATTCCCCATACATTCTCATTTGGCAACCTCATCAGATGCCAAGGTTTTAATTATCATCTCAATTCAGTTAACTCATAGATCTACATATCTAATTCATTTTTCTTCTAAACTCCAGCTTTTCTTCTAAGCTCCAGGCTCATATTACCAACTGCATATTAGATGTCTCAAACTGGATGTCTTAATGATGTCTCAAAGTCAATGTGTTTATAATAAAACTCATTGTCTTTTGCTCAAAATCCACTCCTCTTTTGACTTTCCCTCTTTCTTTAAAGAATACCACTATGCTCCCAGTCATCCATGTTTTGGTGTATATGGGGACTTCCTCCTAGTCAATTACTCCTTGGAAATACAAAGCTAAAGATGAAATAGTTCTTGACCACAAGGAAAGGTTAAGTGATTTCTTGAGGGAACCTGGAAATCTCAATGGTGGTCACCATGCCTAGAATGCCCAGCCTCCAACCTCTGCCTCTTAGAATTTTGTTTCATTCAAAATTCACTTTAAATGTCATCTTCCGAATCAAGACTTTCCTGACTTGCCCAGCTGCCAGTGTCCTCCCTAACAAAATTACTAACATTTATTTTACATATGTATTTTAAGTGTTTGGTTTTTTTATATATAGTATACATATCGTTCCTTTCCATTCAAGAGAGTGTAGGTTCATTGAAGGTAAAAAGGTGTTTTGTATTTTTGTATCCCTAGTGATTAGCATCTAGCAATAGATAAACAAGTAGAATGATTGTTTGATTGATACAAAAAACAAAAAAAAAAAACTCTGTCTCTATACCCAAGGCATCTATATTCTTTTTTCCTCTTTTTTGTTTTTTTTATTATTTTTTCTACTTTGTATGAATAGCAGAATGTAAGAAGATTCAAAATATATAACAATAAATTTTCATTTCAAGAAAGCTTATATGATAAATAATACATATTGTATTCAGAATTGTCCATCTTTTTCTTCGCTTCCTTGTAAGTTTTTTTTTTGTTCTCTGCTGCGAATTTATATTCTACTAGGAGGAAACAACATCATCTTCCTGAGTTCAAATCCCACCTCAGACATTTACTAGCTGTGTGACCCTGGGAAAGTCACTTAACTCTGTTTACCTCAGTTTCCTCATCTATAAAATAAACTGGAGAAGGAAATGGCAAACCACTCCAGTACCTTTGCCCAGCTTCTGAAGATTTGGACATGACTAAACAATAACAATGGAATTAAGTAGTCACATTCTTACCTAGAGTTAGACATCCAGCTTGTGACAGAACATTGAACCAGGAAACAAAAAGAGGAATTCAAATCCTGCCTCCAATACTTACTAGATGGTTGACCCTGGGTAAGTCATTTAGCCTCTCTGTGCCTCAGTTCTTTCATCTGTAAAACAAGGGGGGCTGCAAACAATGCTTCTAAGATTTCCTACAGTTCTAAATCTATAATCTGATGATCCTGGGTTCTAAAATCAATATGTAAGACAAAGATCAGATTTAATCAAAACCACTCATTTCTCTATGGTAGATCACCAAGATAAACAGCCTCTTTCATGTTGGGACAATGTAGGCATGAGAAGTAGGCAAGCTGGAGTTATAAATTCAAGAAGGGGACTGACTCTAAGGGTTGGATTAGTCAGTTTGTGATGCAAAGCTGAGCTAGTATAAGCTGCTGTTTGTCTTTCATTCTCGAGGAGCATCATGACATCAGAGAGGTGATGTCATGACATGCAAATGAATTCAATTTAAGTGAAGGCGGGCTGTGCAAAGTCAGCAGAATGCCCCCACTCGATGCCCTGTTGGTACCTCTCTTTTCCAAGCACCATTCTACCTTCTACCCTCCTACTCCTCAAGGTGGTAGAGACTGAAAATACACTGTAGGACAGAAATGTGGAAACTTGGAGTCAAGGGCAACTTTTCATCTCCCAAATCAGACTCATTTGTGCTTAAGTTCATTGAATAGAAGGTTGTTATTGTTGTGTTTGTCATTCATTCTCAAAGAGGACCATGACATCAGGGAAATGATGACATGACTCGTACTTCACTTTGATTTGAGGGAAGGGAGGGCTGTGCAAGGTCACCAGCCTCACTTTCTCCTCCAGAGCCATCTCAGTCCAGTGGCCTGATATTTGTCAAGATGACTGGAGATGGCCCAGGATGCATTGGAGCTCCAGAGTAAATTGGATTTAAGGCTTGGTTGAATAGAAAATATAGTAATACAAGGTCAAGAGCTAAGGACAAGGGGGCGTGGCACGAGGTAAGACTTAAGTGCTCTACGAATAGTTGAGAAGGGATATAGCACTTTCAGCAACAGGAACAGGGAAGGCTTCAGGTAGGAAGTGCCCCCTTAAGCTATCTCAAAGGAACATCATAGATTTATAGAGTCATAGACCTAGAGCTGGATGTAAACTTAGAAGTCATTAAGCTGAATCTCCTAATTTTACAGATGAAACAAACAGAGGTCTAGAAAAGGAAAGGGACTTGTCCAAGGTCACACATGTTAAATAACAAACAGAAATGAAATTAAATCTAGGTCAAATGATTAAAATCCAACATTTTTTTCAAGGATTATGAAAGGCAAAAGTAATGAAGGTATACATTCCAAGGAGGAAGTGATGACTTACACGAACATACATAGGAGATAGCATGTGGAATTCAGCGATCCAGTATGGTTGGAAAGTCAAGTAGTTGGAAAGGAGTAATATGAAATGAGCCTAGAAAGATAAATTAGAGCTAGATTGTATGGGGTCTTTAAAAGTAGGCTAAGGAGTTTCTACTTTATTCTGGAAGCAGCGGCTCATAATTTATTCTAATATGAGGATCTATTTAATATAAAAAAATCATACAATAGTTGGACAGTAGTTGTAATATTAATATCTACTGTTTGAGAAAGTGAAAAGTGAGAAAAAGCTATGAGAAATTTAGTAATGCTTTAAGATGAATTTGTATTTGAGTCATCAAAATAGCATCTAGATATATTTAATAATATTATTGTGTACATTCAAGAGACATAGTGTTGGATCATTCTGCAAAAGATTCTGTGAATTTTTTGTGTTTATTTGTGGGTTCATATGTGGTTGTGTGGACTCTATGCAATAACTCTGTGCTTCCCAATGGTGCATAGCCACAGGTTGGGGAATCACTTTCCTTAAATGCAGCATGTTAATTTACATTTCCTTGTAGGAAAATGCAAATTGCAAAAATCCTGACTAGGAAGAAAATTGGTCTGACTGCTATAGCATTTTAAAATTTATAGATCTCTTTTTTTCATAGTAACAGTGCACAAATATTTAATGAAAACTTCTTGAACCAAATTGATAACTGTGAGATAGGAAATGCAAGTGTCGTTACATGGCTTTTTCTCAATTACAACTCTCAGTTACAAGCACCTTGTTTTTTTTCCTCTTTTTCTTCGTTTTTTATCCTTTTCTCTTCTTTCCTTTCCCTTCCTTTCCTTTTTTTCTTTTCTTTTCTTTTCTTCTTTATCTTTTAATCTCCCAATAGTTTGTTGTACAAAACAATACATGGGTGGTGAAACATGGCCAAATTATGTTGGCTCATTCAATCAGCATTTGAGCAGTGCCATGAATCCCAAACTGTATAACAGCCCACGAGCTCAAAAACAACATTCTAGGCTTGCATTATTTTTTAGAACCACCCTCCTGCCTTTGTGTAAAAGCCAACCCTGCTGAGAAAATGATAAGTGACCATGTTGGCAGATCCATTTGTCTAAGTAGACAAATACCTCACTGGGGGAATGTCCCTGCTTTCCTGGGCATTATTCCCAAATCTGAACTTCCAGTGCTGTCACCCTGATTTTTAATGACCGTTTTATAACCTTAGCTCATGTAGAGACCCCTTGGAAAAGTTATCCTGGTTGCAAAAATTTTAGAACAAATCAGTATATGGTGATAATCTGTGTTCTTGACTATTTCAAACAGCCCCTTTATCTCAGGGTATGATCCCATAAAAGATGGAAAATGATGAAAGGCCAGGACAGAGTAATATTTGTTATTCAAGGCCAAACTGAAGTTTAGGCGGGCCCAGAGGACAAGGTACCAGTGGTACCTTTCGTGTCATCTTTAATCAATCAGTCAGTTGACCAACAAGCATTAACTTCTATGGAGGAGTCCTTCTACCCATGGTGGAGGTCATATGTACATATATGCACGCATATACAAGATATATAAAAAATAAAATGCAGCTTGGTGGCACAGTGGATATGATGAGGTTAGGGAGCCATATGTTGAGGTCAGGAGTGCTTGAGACCCCAAAATATTGACACGTTGGGTCCTACTCGAATGAATTCTACTCAAGCCTACTCAGCCAAAGAAAAACAAAGTTTATTAAAGATTTGCCATATCAGGTAAAGTCTTAAGAAATCTCACCATTTGTGATGCTCATATTGACATAAGAAGGCCAGATTCAACCTGCTGAGCTAGATTGAATCTGAGAGCTTTCATGGAGGCAAGATGAGACTTATATACAGAAAGGTTGTGAGAGGGATCTAGAGTGGTCAAGTAGTCTGAGGTGATGGGAGGAGGGGGCAGAGGGAGGATCTCTATGGGATTGGGGTGACAGGGGTGAGGTCAGAGTCCTGGGTGGGAAATAGCTGAAGGCTACTTGGAGATGACAGACAATAGAGGGCTAGGGTAATAGACTTGAGTCTAGATATTTTGATAGGATCAAGGGTGGGAACTGGTCAGAAGGCAATCTGGAGATAACTAGACAATGGAAGGCTAAGTTATTTGGGCATGAAAAGCCAGATCTAGTGGGAAGATTCAGGGTAGGGCTTAAGGGGGTTCCCAGTTTAAACTCTTTCAGATACAGCTCAGGGCCTAGAGTCAGGAAGACTTGAGTTCAAATTTGGCCTCATATACTTACCAGTTGAGTGACCCTAGGCAAGTTACTTCACCCTATTTGCCTTAGTTCCAGCTTGAGAAGGAAATGGTAGATCACTCCAGTATCTTTACCAAGAAAACCCCAAATGGGTTCATGAAGAGTCAGACACAACTGAAATGACTGAACAACAGCAACAACATATAAAATAAATATTAGGTAATCTGGGTGGGGAAAAGTGCTAGCAGTTAAAGGAATAAGGAAAGGCCTCAAGTAGAAGATGACACAAGCCAAAGCTTGAAAAGAAAATAATGAGTCAAAGAGTGCCAAGGGCAACATTCCTCATTGTAAATATACTCTTAGCTTAATTGCACAAGGACAGTCTGGGTCAATTTTAGTTTCATTTTATTTCAGTCTTGAATTCCAACTACCTGAAGTCTGGCCAGGTCAGGTCTAGCCTGCAAAACAGCCTCTAAGCTAAAATGCAAATGCACCAGTTTTTTGCATTACAAGCAGGATGATTAAGGAGTCTGGAAGACCAGCTTTCAAAAATCCCACACCTAATCCTTACCAGAAGCTATAAAACCAAGGCAAAGCTTTCTTCACCTCAAACAGATCTTCCAGACCATTAGCTATATTGTAAACCATTCACTATTTGCAGTAATAGGGTGGACTTCTAAAATGAGGAAATCCGCAGATTTTTTTTTTTGACATTGACTTGATTCTATCAGTGACCTTTAAAGGTGAGTAGGACAAGTCCAGAATGCAGTAATGAGGTTGGTTTTTTTGTAAGCAACATATGAAAAATTACTCACAGTTAGGCCCACATTTATCTCTGCTATATAAATGAAGATGCAAAGAAAGGCCACAAAACTTATCCAGGAGTTATATAGTGAATGTGTGTTAAAGTTGGGACTATGTCCCAGGTACCACTTCTTCTACCTCACTGTCTTTGTAGGCCTAAAATATCACCTATGTACATACCACTAGTTTGGTATATGCCTTGACTTTTTGTTTTGTTTTCTGTTAATGATGAGAGATTAATGATTTACCAACTACTACAGACACAATTTTATAAATTCTAGGGTCATTGATATTGGTAATGTGTTATTTTTGTCCTGGACCACACCAAAAAAAACAGAAACTCGGTTGTACTCACCTCTTAATCTAATTAGAGAGTTTATTTTTGGTATATAAATAACTAATGGGACTCTCCCTATCTTGGTCTCAATCGTTTTTGTCTCTGTCTCTCTTTCTCTGTCTCTGTGTCTCTCTCTCTGTCTCTCTCTGCCATACACACACACACACACACACACACACACACACACACACACACACACACAAGCTATATTAAAAATAAAAATAAAAACATATGTTACTTTCTTACTGATACTTTTGGGTCCAAGTCTTGTTCTAGTTCCAAGAAATGAAATCACTACTTCACTACTCGTGGAACAGAAATCCAGAAAATTGGTTCTGTCCAGAACTTTTGGCTCATAAAATATAGCCCAAGGTAAGTAGGATCTGTGTGATTTTATATTGAGGTAGTCAAAGAGAGACAGAACCTCTTTACAAATATGTCATTATTGGATGAGCAGACTCCATATACATTTTAATGCACAGATTTTAGGTGGGTCAGATAAGGTTAAATATAGGAGAAGGCATCTGTGCTGAAGGATTTACTTGTAGTCCTACCTGATTCTGTCTCCCTGTCCCTCCTCTTCTCTGGGGATTAAGAGGCTCAGTATAAATCCATATTAAATTATAACACATTTTTTGAGGCAACTACCCCAAGTTTCATACCTGTACAGGTGCCTCTTTAAAAGCAGGTGGCATATCTGTAATGTTAAGCAGGGTGGGACTTTTTTGCTGTTTTCTCTTTGAGAATGCTAAAGTAATTAAGTACCTCTGATTAAGTCTTACTAGGTGCAAAGACCCAGGCCCACATCCTTTTGCTAACTAGGTGTGAAGCCCCAGGCCCATACCTTTTTATTGATTAGGTGTGAAGCCTTTGGCCCTAAAAAGGGTATATGAACTCAGAGGTTAGCATTTTGTTTGGGGCTTTCACTCACTGGAAGAGCGTTGGGGGATTTGACTAGATGAGAGTAGGGTAGCCTCTGGATCCCTGCCAGCTTTGAAAAAACCCAGATGTTGGTGCTTCTCTGGTAACTATGTTTTGTGATTTGGTCTGTTTTTATTGTCTGTGTTTGTAATTTTTACTTGTATTTGCTCTGAAGTTCAGGGTCCTGGCTTTACCCCCCAACTAAGTGAATGATATATGTATGTTTGATTAAAGTGAGATTGTTAATCCTTTAAAGTTGTTTTCTTTAGAAAAGCAGATCAAAGAACCTGTGTTAGTGCCCTTCTGTGTCCTGTTGCTATTAGTCTTACACAGCCACAGTAGTGGAAGCCACATTATTGTTACAATATCCTTCAAATATATCTATTGATTCCACCTTCCAACACCAATTGTATACATCTCTTCCTATCTACTACAACTATCATCATATTACTTTAACCATAGATTATTCCATTGTACGATTGACTAATCATACTGTTAGACCTCTCTACAAGCTACCCTTCACGCCACCACCTGAATGTTTTTACACTCTTCTGTTCTAAAATATTAGGTGAACTCTTAATGACTACTAAGTAAAGTTCATATTCCTATGCCATGTATTCAAGGCCTTCCAACAACCTAGCACTCCTCTTTTCTTCTAACTTTATCTCAGATTGCATCCTTTCATACGTTTTTATACGTACTATACTCCAGTCAAATTTGACTATGCTTTACCCCATATACATGCCCTTTCTTTTAATATCTTGACACTTCTGCTCAGTTTTTTCCTATTTCTAGATGGTTTTCCTTCCCCTACTTCATCTGTTGAATCCTTTAAAGCTCAGCTCAAGCATGCCCTTTTTTCACTTGATTAACACTATCAAAGGCTGCAGAGAGATGAACGATAAAGATTGAGGAAAGACCATTAGATTAGGCAATTAAGAGAGCCTTAGTAACTTCGAAGAGAGTGTTTTCATTTGGATGTTGGGGTCAGAAGCCAGATTTGCAGAGATTTAAGAAATGGTGCAGTGGATAAAGTGCTAGGCCTAGAGTCAGGAAAACTCCTCTTCCTGAACTGAAATCTGGCCTCAGAAACTTAACTAGCTATGTGACAACCCTGGGCAAGTCATTTAACACTGTTTACCTTACCTCTTCATCTGTAAAATGAGCTGGAGAATGAAATAGCAAACCACCACAGTATCTTTCCAAGAAAACCCCAAATGGGGTCCCAAAGTGTCAGACGCAACCGAAACAACAGGAGAGACAAGAAGAATCATAGTGAAGAAAGTGAAAGCAGCCATTGTAGGTGGCCTTTGCAAGAAATGTAGCCATAATAGAGAGGAGAGATATACTATGTAACTAGAGGAGGAGGAGAGATAAAGTGAGAGTTTTTTGAAACTAGGAGAGATGTGAGCACATAGGCAGCATAAAAATGTCCAGTAGTCAGGGAGAGATTAAAGATAAGTAAGTGAGTAGAATGGCAGAGGGAGCAATCTGTTGGAGAATATGAAATTCAATAAGATCTCTTGTTTAGACAAGCATACCTTAGAAAAGAGAGGGGCCATTCCTTCGTGTGAGACAAGGATAAAGGAGGAAATAGTGAAAGTATCTAAATGATATGAGATAAGGAGGAGGGGATAAGAGGGAGCTGTTGGCAAATGTCTTCAAATTTTTTTGATGAAATATGAAGCAAGTTTCTAAGCTGAGACGAGGGGTGGGGGTGGGAGAGAGAGCCAGGGTTACATTCGGAGAGAGGTGAAAAGGTTTGGAAACTATTGTGGCAAGAGAGGTAGTGAGTCAATTAAGATGGGGTTAAAGGATTGCCTTGCCACAGTAAGGATCCTATTGAAACTTAGCTCAGCTGCTTGTAAGTAGAGTTAAATTAGATCATCAAAGAAGTAAGATGAGGAAGGAAAGTTAGTGCAGCCAATATTGGGGTGAAAGCCCAGTACTAGAATTGAGGGGTCAGGGGATGGAGACTATAGTTAGAACAAAGGGCAGGATCTGGTGTTGCAAGGAAGAGAGAAAGGTAGAATGAGAATGGATTGTAAATAAATAATACAATTTCAGAGTTCATGAATACAGACACGTAAAGGCGATGGAAAGATCAAGGATATAACTATCTCTGTATAGATGAGGTATAGCTCATGGGAAATAAGTGTTAGGTTGTTTGTGGGAGTATCAATATGTGTGTTGAAGTACCCCTGTATGAGATCAAGATTTAAGGAGGAGAGACAACAAGCGAGGCACTAAAATCACTGAGGAAAGAAGGGGAGTGGCCTTGAAATTGGTGGATAACAACTACCAGAATCTTGATTGGCTGGTAAATATAAATTGTTGCTGTTGTTTAGTCTTTTTTTTTTTTTTTATCTCAAGTCTTTTCCTTTCCCATCCATTCAGTCTTCTGGCTCTCACTGAGATCTGGCTCTCTCCTGGTGAGACCCCCTCCCTGGCCAGCATATCCAGCACTGGTTGTACTTTCATTAATAGCCCTTGACTCATTCATAGAAGTGGGAAATAATACTGGCTCCCCATTGCCACTTCCAGGGTCTCCTTTTACTCATTGTCTTTGTTGTTCAGTACCAGCCAAGTCTCCATGACCCCATTATGGGCTTTTCTTGGCAAAGATACTGGAGTGATTTGCCATTTGCTTCTCCAGAGTATTAAGGCAAATAGGGTTTAAGTGACTTGCTCAGGGTCACACAGCTAGAAAGTATCTGGAGCTGAATTTGAACTCAGGTCTTCCTGACCCCAAGCCCACCCTTCTATTCACTGAGCCATCTAGTTGCCTCCTACTACCTCCTAACAGAAGTTTGTAGTTGGAATTAGGCAAATATATCAATTCAGGGTCAGGCTCTGATAGGTTACTATGGAGACATATTTGACATTTCTCTACTTCCCAGGCCCACCTAGGTAAGATTATTAGAACTACTAGAAAGAGTACTTAATTCAGATTCCAAAAACATGGATTCCATTCTTAGCTTAAATACTTAGCATGCTTGATGTTAGATTAGTCACTTCACTTCCCAGGACGCAGGTTCTAAATCTAGAAAATTAAGAGATTAGACTAGATAAACTCTAAGGTTCCTTGTAACGCTATATCTATGATGCTAGTCCTAGGAAACAGAGAATTCCATCAAAAGTAACTAGTAATTTTAAAGTGGCAAAATGATTTCTTTCCTTCGTGTAATATGTTTGTGAATTCAGTGTAGATGAAAGATGGAGGTGTGCCAGTAAGTCAAAATGGGCTTAGTTTAACGGGTGCCCTTGAGGAGTTTGGCTTTTGTTTACAGTGAAAGTACTTTCACCTGTTAAACGCTAAGCCCCAGGCCCAAAGCCCTATCAGGTGTGAAACCTGTGTGGGCCTAGATTAAGGACTTAAAAGGGGCCAATTTGGGAACCAATGGGTCTCTGGACTCTGGTCTCTAGTCATAGAGGTGGGACTTGAGAACGCCAGAGGCTT
>CM053627.1:187379456-187394956 GCA_028646595.1 Phalanger gymnotis | reverse complement strand
ATATTCGGCCTTCCTACTACAGGAGGGTAAGAAAATAAGTCTGTAATAGGGGCAGTAGAGTGAACTTTCTCTCTTCAAATGTACTCTTCTCAAATGAGGACACACTTTTACTCTGTACCAAAGCTGTCCACAGCCTCTGAAACAATATTTGAGTTAAAGTTAGTGCCTTCATGGCAACAAGACAAGGACTAATAGGAAATGAACTCTCCTGCCACTCACTCTTTTGCCATTAAGCAGAGCCTGCAGTTTTTTAAAGAGCAGTAGTTTATGAGACAAGTAACAAAGACCAAAACAAGCAGACATTTAAAGAGGTTTTGACATCTTTTAGTGCAGGGAGACAAGTAGTATGTAGTCACCGTGGTCTTTTTCCACTTCTTTTATTGATTAAAAGAGTAAGTGCCACAGAAAGATGGTTCATCACTATCACTTAATGATAATGGTGGAGCTGGAACTAAAGATTCATTGGGGAAAGGCAATGGCACAGAGGATAGTGGAGGAGGGGTAGCATAGCGATGTTTAGAATATAGTCCCGTTTAGAATATAGAAAGACAGGCCACCACCAGTGGTCCAAAGGAGTATCCAATTGTGAGTGAAATTTCACTGGGAAGGGAGTAAGTAGTTCATCTCCCAGGGACATCTACATGTGCAGTCACGGAGTTTATTAATAGGAAAACAGTCCCTCAAAAAAGAGTAGCATAGTGAAGGAATCCCCAAGAAATGGTCTGGATGAGGGCTCAGAGATACCCATTACCACTGGGTGTAGGGGTGGGTGAGAGCATTGTACTACTCTGAGAAGTGTCTTCTTGGTAGCAACTATCAGATACCATTGTGAAGCAGAGTTGGCTAAGCATTCACTCTTTTTACTCCCTCCTCCCATAGAAATTTGTCCACACCTCCACCCTACTACTTTCTCTTTATGTCAGAAGTAGGAGACTTTCCTTAGGTACCTCTGATTAAAGTGCCTTGATCTAAACCAAGTCACTACTAAACAAAGAACTCTCTCTAACGCAGGGCCTGAATGATCCCATGGTTCTCCATAAGTTCCTTTCTCCTACTTTCATGAGGTTATAAAATACGGCTTATAATAAAAATCATGGAGCTAGGAACCAGTATTGTAGGGAGATTCTTTAACTATTCTGGATCAAAGAATAACTCTCTGTCCTAGTTAACTTCTGTGTATTCCCAGTTGGTTACTGATGTCCCCCAAATACCCTTCTGTACTAAAGAATAAATATATAGACATGTAGTAGAAAGTATTTGTGATCAGTCTTGGGTTTTCTGCAACCAAAATCAAAATAAAGAAATAATCTAAAGAAATAGAAAGACAGTTAACATAAAAAAATGCCTGGTAGCAAGTATACAAGAGGAGAAGGGAATGGGAGAAAGTAAAGCCTTTTGACTGCTTTCTTAATTTCTTAATGGAATGTTCACACGCAATAGGTCTGTTGTTCTTTGTTGTACAGTCTGACTTCTTTGTTCACAAAACGAGGCTTTTTCCCTGTGACCAGCCTGCTAAACTTAGTTTCCAGTTTGAGAATATACGTGGAAAATTCCAAATCACCATCAACCTGATTCCATTCCACTCTGCCACAGCTAGACAATTCCTTTCCTCCTCTCTCTGATCTCATGCAGACTGGTTCAAAAGATTCTGCCTCCCTGGCAAATACATTGTTTTGTTTGTCCCTCATTTTTCAAGAGGACCAATGATATCACAGAGTGATGTCTTGGCTTGTACATGAATTGGATTTCAGTGAGGCAGAGTTGCACAAAGTCATCAGCCTCACTCTTTCTTCCAAAGCCATTGAAGTCTTGTGGCAAGACAAAAGTCAGGATGCCTATTGAAGATCCAGGATGTGGTGGATGACTTTGATATGTTCTATGTCTGACCAATTTCTAAGAGCTACACAATGCTTGTTTCAGCCATTTTCATTGCTGTTGAAACAAATTGTTCTCATCTTCCCATTCCACCAGGGGAACTCTTCATATACTTGGGGTAGATAGCCCTCTAACTCGCTGATGGATTTGAGGCAGGTTGGTTATCCTCAACCTCTACTGAGATGGTTTAATGGGGTATAGCCATAGCAGCAAATACATACATACAAACACACATGCACAGACCTCGAAGATCTCAATTATTCTCAGTTTCTCAGAGGATAGAAGAGAATGTTCTCTCTCTCCAAATCCCAGAATTCACAAGAAGGACTCAACCACTAGCATGTCTGCAGGACAGCCAGTCAGAACGTATCCAAATACCTTGCAACAATAATTGTTGCTCTGTACTTGTTTGCCATGAAGACGAAGCATTCTCCCCCTCCTCTGAAAAAAAAAAAGGGAAGATGTTTACCAAGAAGTTATGGTGTGGGTAATAACTCAAATCACCCTACCTAAATTTCAGCTTTGATAATGGCAACAGATTGAATACTAAATACAGCAAAACATAAAGGTTAATATGATTAGTCAACAGCTACGCTTACGGACCTTTGTGATACCCAGAATGTTTGGAGACAGAAAATAGAACCTGGTGCTCCATCTATAGTTTAAGTAATTTTTTTTATTGTTATTATCATTACTCCCAGTATCTTTACCCCTCCCTTTCAGAGGTCCATCCCATATACAAATAATATTTTAAATACAAAAGGAGGAAAGGAAAGAAGAAAAAAGAAAAGGAAAAATCAACAAAACTGATAAATAAATTGACGAAGTCCAAAAATGTGAGCAATATATAACACCTAAGTAGTTCCCTTGTCCACAGAGATAGGTTGGGGGTGTTCTTTCATATCTTCATTCCAGTCATGTTTGCTCTCTAAAATTTTGTTATATTCACTTTTGAATTTTTGTGCATGCTTTTACCTTCATTTACATTGTAATTATTGTGTATATTATTTTCTTGGTTCTGGTTACTTTGTAGATCTTTCCATGCTTCTCCGTATTCATCACATATGTAATTTCTTACCAGAGTAATATTCTATTACATTCATGTACCACAATTTGTTTTGATATTCCCAATCAACGAGCAATTACTTTCTCTGTCTTTTTCTTTCTTTTTTTTCTGGATTATGATCAATACAGAAATTTGTTTTTCATGACTTCACATTTATTATGAGTTTTGTATTTTTTGCCATCTCAATAGGTGAATGAGGGGTTGAGGGAGAGAGAATTTGAAATTGAAAATAAAATAAAATTTAATTTTAAAAAAATCTACCCGTAATTGTGAGATGCATATGATATGGTTCTCTTATAATTGCTTTATAATATAATATTTAATACTGAACATATTGTGAATTATAGTGTAAGGTGTTAATCTAAGCCTAATTTCTGTCATATTATTTTAAAGTTTTCCCAGCAGTTGTCTTCAAATAAGGAATTTCCCACCCCATCCCCACACTAGAAAATTTATGTTTTCCATTTTATCAAACATTGCATTATTGAGTTCTGTTGTTCCTGATTCTACCTTGTCTAATCTATACTATTGATCTTTCTGTTTTTTTTTTAACCAACAGAAGATGATTTTGATGACTGCTGCCTTGTAATATAGTTTGAGGTACAGAACTGCTATTTCTTCATCCATATCTATTGCGATCATTTCCCTTGATTTTCTAGATCTTTTGTTTTTCCAAATAAATTTTGTTGTTATTTTATCAAGTTTTATCAAGTATCCTCATAATAAATTGACTTGGGATAGCATTAAAGGTATAATTTAAAATTGATAGTATGGCCATTTTTATTATTTAACACAGCCTATCCATGAGCACTGAATATATGTCCAGATATTTAAGTTGTACTTTACTTCTTTAAGAAGCATTTTGTAAGAATGTATACATCTTCCCTGTGCTTTGGGAAATAGATCACCAGATATTTTATTCATTTTGTTGTCATTTGAAATGGAATTTTTTTCTGTTTTTCCTTCTTATATTTGGAGATCGTTACATAGAAATATAGTTGATTTTAGAGGGTTTGTTGCACAAAAGTTTGTACAACTTTTCTAAGGCTATTAATTGCCTCCATTAGTATTTTTTGATTCCCTAGGATGTTCAAAGTATATTATCATATCCTCAGTAAACAGGAATAGTCTTATCTCATTTTTGCTTATCTTAAAGCCTTTAATTTCTTTCCCTTATCTTACTGTTGTTTCAATAGTAGGGAGAGTGGGAATCCATGCTTTATTCTTATATTTATTGGAAAAGGGTCTCATGTGTCCTCATTGTATATGATGCTTGCTTTTGATGGCGAAGAGAATGCTGAGTGGGCTCAGGGTAGGCAATAGTTCCTGGGGGTATCTTTTTTTTACTTCTTTTTAACTTCTTTTGGCTTCCTGGTAATAAACCATAGAAGCAGTTGAAATTGCTTCATCTTTGATCCGTAATTTGTTTTTGAGAGGTCATGAGGATTAGGAAAAAAAAATGTCTACTCCTCCATCTTGTTAGTCACATGACCGAGAGTGGGGTTCTAATCTATTGCTTGATTTTTCTTCTTTACCCCTTGCTCTATTCATACCCCTCTACACCATCACAAGCCTGCTTTCTCAAACTAATTCTGTTATGTTAATAACAGAAGCACAGCTACTATCTTGTATAATCAAACGCTGTCATCTAAAAGAGGATCCATAGCTGATAGACAATCAGCTGCAGATGTTCAGGAGCAGCTATCTGTTGTATGGGTGAAATAAATGGGCAATGGAACCTGAAGAAAATAGGAAAAGATGATAGGCAAAGTACTAGACAGAGAGTCAAACCAGAGCATTACAAAGAAAGAATTAGTATGCCAATGGACATAGCAGGATCAAAGAGCATTTGGATTTAGGATAATCCAAATATAAAGAATCATAGTTCATAAAAATTAGAGCTAGAAGGGATCTTAGGATTTATGTTGTCCATTTTTTTTTAATTTTGTGGATAAGGAAACTGAGGTACAGACTTTAAGTGACTCGCCTACGTTCTTGCAGGTAATAAATAGCATTGTTCAGATTTGAATCTAATTTATCTGCCTCCCATTCTAGTCATTTCCATTATGCCACCCATCTGGGATGAGAATGAAATGGAACGCTAAACCACAAAGCCTGGGAATCTGAATCGAGCCAAAAACTGAGCTATCAATCTAATGACAGTTCGCCATGCTGGGTGTATGCTCTAGAGTAGCACCGTTTTATAGATGGACTGCAAGTACCAGCCACTTCCTCTTCCGTTTCTTAAAAGCAGAGATCTCTCAAAGGCGTGACCCACATAGTTCTAATGAAACTATGAGCAAAAAGGGGAGAAAATAGTTTGGGGAACCAGAGCTTTAATGATGCTCCTGACTATCTACTTTCAGTCTTTGGAGAGCTGAGTAGACAAAGTTTTTCCGTAGAACTAGGTACTTACTAATTACTGAACATCCAACTTCTGAAGAACTGTTCATACAAAAAGCCCCTTTCTTGTGGAACCTAGTCCCTGAACCAGACTGACTTGAATAGGTCTGGCAACCAAGATATCCTGGGTTGTTGGTGCCCCCTACAGGATGATATAGGAAACTGTGATTGAGGTCTAAATTTTTCTTTTTCTTTCCTTATGAAAGCTATATTCTGATACTCTCTAAGGAGAAACTAGGTGAGACAAAACCGTCCAAATTCAAGTCTCACAGGGAGAAATCCTTGGTGAGAGCACAAGCCAAAGACTGATTCATGAGAGGATCCCAAAACTGAACACTAGCCTTAGTAATGACAAGCTCGGGTTTTAGCCTAGTGGTTCAACTTATATTGCATTTAGCAATCTATTTTGCAAGCATCTTGTATGTATTGTATGCATCTTGTCTCTCCCATTAGAATATAAGCTCCTTGAGGGCAGGGCAATTTTTTTTCTTTATGTTTATAGAACCTAGGACAGTACCTGGCATAAAGTGTGCAATAAATGTTTGTTGTTTTATTGATTTACCACTTTCATAGAAGAACACAGAATCTAAGAACTAGAAAGACTCTTTTCCTTGGTGCTACTGGCACAAACTGAAGTGTATGACCTATGGTTGGGGGCAATGCCAGGATAATTTCCAGCAATACTTAAGGAAGTTTACATGCTCTAAGGATCCAACCTAGGATGAGGAGAGCAGTTCTTTTCTGTATAAACCAAGGACTGAGTTCTCATTTCTCTCTCTCCCTATGTCTCTCTCTGTCTCTCGCTGTCTCTTTCAGTATCTGTCAGTCTGCCTGTCTCTGTCTCTCTCTGTCTCTCTGTCTCTCTGTCTCTCTCTCTCTCTCTCACACACACACACACACACACACACACACACACACACTCACATACACACAGAGTGTTCTTCCAACCCTACTCTTCTCTGATCCAGATTTTTACATTATAGACAGGCTTGAGGTCTAGTTCAGTCTCTGCCATCTATTAACAAAGGGGACAAGTTGCTTCTCCCCTCTGAACCTCATGAAATCTCTTCCTACAGTGGACTAATGCCATTAGCCTGGTAAGGATGATGGTAGGCCTGAGCTGTGGGGCTGGGAAGGCAGCAACTATAATTAATGTTCCCAGGAGTGCACCAGCTTCCCTCCTAAGCTAACCTTACCTGAAGTCAGCATATAAAATCAGGGAGAAGAAGGTCTTTCATGGCTAGTGTTTGAAGGCTGGTCTGATCATACAACCTATGTGAAACAAAATAATACTTAAAAGAAAAAGAACAGAAAATGAATGCTACCACCCTGTTATGAAGAAGCATAGCTGTGGGGATTAAATATCCATGGATATCTTTTCCTTTATTTCTTTGAACATATAGCCACTATACTATGAATGTTTTCAGGGGTCATGTGTACTCGGTAACACTGTTAAGTGGTTCAAAGCCTTGGGCATACAGAATACCAAATGGGCTTGGCTGTGATGAACCTCCGCCATAAGAGTAAGAAAGACTGTGTTATTTATATTATTTTCCAAGTCATTTCTTCTCCCTTAGGGTATGGCAGTGTCAAAGGTCATAGGACAGAAAAGCGCTACTTCATTTTTGTCTTTTTATCTTCAAAATATAACATAGGGCCTGGCATATAGTAGGCACTTTATAAATAATCATTTATTGACTGACTGATTGACCCCAGGTTTATAGGGATGAAAGACCTTTTTATCACAAGGATTCCTTACCTTGATTATGGCTGTGGCAGCTATATATGGGAATGAGAAAATTAATGTTCTGAGAAGTAATTCCATTTGACTAGAGCAGAGAAACTTTGATCTTCACTACCTGTATGACCCTGGACAAGTCATTACCTCCCAAGGCTCAGTTTTCTTGTCAATAAAATGAAAGTGTTGGACTAGACCATCACTAAAATCCCTTACAGCTTTCAATCCATGATTTTATAGCACATTATACTGTATTTATATTATAATATGTACGACATTTATCTTGTTTTGTCTTATCCTTTCAACAGATCATTGTTCTTAAGGACAAAAATCATTTTTATGTCATTATATCTCTACTAGTACCTACTGGTATCTTTTCCAAGGTAAGTGCTTAGTAACTGTCGATGATTTAACTAATTAGAAGAGCTTGTTCAATTACTATCAAACACCTTCCTGTCTCCCTCCTTCCCAACCCAGTTCTCTGTCTCCTAGAATACCTTAAGTCACAGTTTTTTCTTTCCTCATTTAAAAATCAGTCATAAAATGCAAACCTGGGAAATGCAGCATCTTGACAGAAATTCACACTAAAGTTTAAGATCCTTGCTGAGAGGAGATTTTAATTGATGGAGAGAATTAGGCCTTGAAGAAGTAGAGGGTGAGAGGGATAGCAACGACAAGTTTCACTTAATTTTTTCATAGGAAAGTCTGACTCACTTATATTATCTCTTCAGAGACTTATTACAAGTGACAGATGGAAAGTATGTACACATTTTAAAAGCTTGACTTGATTCAATTTAAAGAAGAAATAGCAAAAAGACCACTGAATTTAGAATCAGAAGGCCTAAAGTCTCTGCCACCAATTAGCTGATGGGAAAAGTTATATCACCCCTCTGAGCCTAATTTTTATCATCTATAAAATGGGAATATACTTCCCCCATTTGTACAATAGAAGCCACTTTCTATTTGTTGTAAATAGCAAAATACTATGTAGATCTGTAAAAGTAGCAAAATGCTATGTAGATATGTATATGTTACATACACATGTATATAGGCATATGTATATATATATGTGTGTTTGTATATTTCTGCAGTGCATGTATGCATGTGTACACATGCATATGCATGAATATGAATATGTATTTGTGTTCCAGTATATATCTCCACTTAGAATTGTGGTCTTATGCTGGTTTGAAGTATAAAACAGGGATATAAATGAACATCCACATACATATACATACTGGGAGTCAGCATATCATAAGTGGATAGTAAGCAAGGTTTCACAGTTAGGAAGGCCTGGGTTTAAGTTCAATCTATGAAACAAATTGAGCCAAGCAATTCACCTAACTTCTCAGTGGACCAGATAATCCTACAAGACTTCGAGTTTCAAAAAAGGTGCTGATCTGCTTTGATAAAGGATGTTTCTCTCTAGGATCTCTTCATATGGATGAAATCACATTTTGTCCAAAAATATCTTTATCTCTGTTTCTATCTCTCTATCCCAAACTCTTTCTTTCTCTACCTATCTTTATTTCATTCTGTCTCTATCTCTTTCTATCTTTGTCTCTCCTTTTCTATCTCTAGCTCCATCATCTCTATCTGTATCAATATGTGTATCCATCTCTCTGTCAATAACTGTCTCAATAGATGTATCATCTTTCACCACACTCATGATTTCGTTAATATAGAGAATTGGGTCTGGAAACTCCAGCCAATCAATGCAAATCAGTAATTCCTCTGTAACTTAGGGAATTGCCTGGGACACTAAGAGATCAAATACTTACCCAGTCAAGTTAACAAGCTTTTATTAAGTACTGACTGTGTATCAAGCACTATACTAAGTGCTGAAGATGCAAAAAAAAAAGGCAAAATAGGCCCTGCCTTTAAGCATCTCAAACTCTAATTGGAGAAACAACATGCAAACCACCTATACACCTAGATAGATAGATAGATAGATAGATAGATAGATAGATAGATAGATAGATAGATAGACAGATAGACGGACGGACAGACAGAGAGACAGACAGACAGAGACAGACAGACAGACAGACAGATAGATAGACAGATAGGCAAAACTAAAACCAAAGTCTTCCTGACTTCAAGGTGACCTCCCTCATATGTATTACTTAATGAAGTTACAATTTTATAAATGTGAACACTGCTTAACTAGAAGGTTATCATAAGTTTGAGGGGCCTAAATAAATAAATAAACTGGGTGGCTGGACTTCTGTTAGTAAGTTTCTCTATACTTAGCATACCCAATCAGAAGCTTTTCCATATCAAAAGACCTTGCCAGCACCTGTGCCCTGCTTGCATAGCCTTCAAAGACCCAAGGTCACCTACATGCCAATCATTCAGTTAGGAAAAAAGTTTAAGATTAAAAATTAGATTGCATCCCTGTTTTATACTTCAAAGCAATGTTGGACTATGACTTTAAGTGGAATAATTCAACAAAACATCTGGCTGACCAAGTGGAGAGATTTCTCCCTGAAATTTCTTAAAAAAGACTAGGGATCTGAGTGGATCTAGCTGGATGATGCTAAACTGTCAGTCTGTGACCAGACACAAAAATGTAGGTATAAAAAGAGGTATAATCATTGACAGTTGTTCAGTTTTTTGGATGAGAAGTCTGGAGGTAACAGCTAGGGTCAAGCTACAGGAATGGCATTTGTGAAGTTTTTTGGTGGACACTGTGTGAAGAAGGAAAAAGAAAACAGCTTAGCTGCTAGTATGGCAATCCAATGTCTCCCAATTTGTAGGCTGAGTAATTTCAGGTTCAGATGGTCTTTGTGAATGCATGTATCTACCTTTCTCTTTTCTAGATGCATTTCTTGCATTAAAAGCTGTTGTTCTACTTAAAATGAAAATATTTTTGGCTTAAATCTCTTATTAGTATATGTACCTTAGCGTGAATGAGTTGACCAGACAGACCTTTTCTATTGTCTTAAAATTCAGAGCTGAGAGAGGCCTTATTCTTATCTAATCCCATCATTCATAGGTGAGGAAGCTGAGGCCCCGAAGAAGTAAAATAACTCCAAAATACACAGGTAGAGAAGTGCTTCATGGATTCCTGAAGAGACATGGGTGAACAAGCAATCACATGAATCAAATGACTACAAGAAAGAAATGAGCTCACACATACAAATTCCTCTTCTCTAATTCCCCTTTTTCTAGAATCCACAATGGTTTCCACTACTTTACAACAGAATAGATAAAATGTTTATGATTACCATTTAACTTATATTGTTCACTTGATTAGGAAGATACCTTAACATATATTTTATTGGAGGATTTGTACCAGAGGGACTTTTCCGTGAACTAGTTATACTGATCTTCAAAATACAGTTCCTGATTATTGTGCCTCCCCCATTAGTGCTCTCTGCCTCTAGAAATTTATGGTTTTATTTTGTTTCCAGGATAGCCAAGTGGTACATAGTGGTGCATAGAGTGCTGGCCCTAGAGTCAGGAAGACCTAAGTTTAAACCCTGCCCCAGACACTTACTAGGAGAACTGAAATAATAACTTGAAGGAAATAAGTCTGTGAATTAATGCATTTTTTTAATTAATAAGGAAGGAAACACACATTGATTAATTGCCTGCAATTTGCCGAGTGCTGTGCTAAATGCTTTATAAATATTATCCATTGGATCCTCACAATAACCCTGGGAGGTAAGTATTATTATAATCCCTCCGTTACAGTTGAGGAAACTGAGACAAAAGTTAAGTGACTTACTCAGAGTCACATAGCTAGTAAGTGCATGAGGCTGAAGTTGAATTCAGGTCTTAACATGAAGCCCAGTCCTCTATCCACTGTACCATCTAGCTGCCTCTGCATATTTTTTGTGATCAGGCAAAGAAAATAGAGATAGCAGAATATGTATTTTTTATTTCAAAATAAAATTATAGTATTTTGTATCAGTTGATGTGTCTGATCTTTCTAGTGTTAGCTATGCAAATCTGGCATACACAACCTCTTATCTGCCTCAGTTTCCTCAGCTGTAAATGAGGATAATGTTAATAATATCATCTATCTCCCTGGATTGTTGTGAGGACAAAATGATAGAAAATTTTTAAAGCTCTTTGCAAACTGTGAGGCACTTTACAAATGCTTTACAAATAACTATTTTATTCTCATGCTATAGGCCCTTACTGGTTCTATCCACTGACAATACCTATAAGCATTTACCCTAAATATCTTTCACATACTTAGGAAAGGGCACCCTTTCAAATACGAAGTTTAGAGGGAGGCAATGGTTTTCTGTGTTTAAAGGAAATCTCTCCAGAAGCTCAGGCTTTCATTTTGTCCACTCAGGGAGAGTCTGACAGGTTAGAAAAGTAACCCTCCTGAGATACCCCCTTGCCAGACTTTGCCTTGTTGATAAAGAAAACATTTCCATGTAGACAAATTTAATTTGTCCTTGTTTTTCCTGCTCGTTAGTCTACCCTCTTGGCATACCATATGATGCTGGCTACTAGGGGTCTTTCATTTTTCCATTATACACTTCACAAGAAGGAAAATCTCCTTCCAATCTTCATGTATTCCCCTCATTTATATGCACATAAATTCTTATTTGTTGTAACAGCAGCATGATTTGGAATCATCCACATTCTCATCAGCTCAAGCATCAGGGATCCAATCAGGCTGAATCAAGAGTCCTGCAGCGTTCATTGTAAATCGACTGTGCCCTAGTGATGACCACCTTGGCAAGGGAATATTATGGATCTCATTTGTATTGCAGGTTCAAGACTCTGGGAAGTGGCACGTGAACATAATAAACTGAGAGCTTGGAAGGATTTTACAGACAACAAGGAAACCTAAAACTCCTACAATGAGAAGATGGTTTAGGCTTTCACAGAGTACCTAAAAGCCAAATCTATTCCTAAACTCTCTGTTGTTATATTTACTTACAGTGTGACTTAGTGGGAAAAGTTTTGGATTTGCCATCAGGAAAGAAGTAGGTTCAAAGCCTGCCTCTGATAATCATTAGAAATAGAATCATGAGCAATTTGTTTCACATTCATCAGCCTCAGTTTCCTCCGTTGTAAAATTAGGAAATTAATACCCAGTGCAATAGAGCAGCTGGTGAAGTAGAGTGCTAGGATTACATTCAGTAAGACCTGGGTTCAAATGCTATATTTGACCTATTGTGTGACCCTGAACAAGTCATTAAGCCTCTATGTGCCTCATTTCAAAGTTGGAAAGAATCTCAGTGACCCCCTTCACCAATTAGTATATTAGCAACAACAATAACTATACCCCTTTAAGCTGTCCTTTAAGATTTGTAAAGTAGTTTACAAATTTTGCCTCATTTTATCCTTACCATAACCAGGAAAGGTAGGTGCCACTATTATCCTCATTTTATGGATGAGGAAAATGAGGCAATCTGAGATTAATCGACTCTCACAGGGACACATAGCCTGTGTCTGAGGCTAGATTGAAACTCAGGTCTTTTTGTTTCCAGGTACAGCATTCTACTCCACCACCTAACTGGCTCAATACAAGTATGTACTCGGACGCGCGCACACACACACACACACACACACACACACGTACCCCTAAAATTACACCACAATAGATCTCTTACTGAAGATCTCCAATGATGGAAAACCTACCAAGCAAGCTATTTCACTTTTGAATGACTAATCCTTTGGAAGTTTTTCCTAACTTCAAACCTACTTTTTTCTCTTTTCAACTTGCAGCTTTTGTTCCTGGTTCTTCCTTTTGTGGACAAAGAGAGTAAAGCCACAAGACAACCTTTCTAGTACAACTATTATTCACCACCACCACCACGTCCCTGAGCCTCCTCTTTTTTTCAGAATAAATATACCCACTTCTTTCGACCAGTTCTCAAATGGTATAGATTCAAGATTTTTGAGCATTCTCTGCACACTCTCCAGTTTATCTATGCCTTTTATAAATTATGACACCCAGAAATTATCACAATTGCCTGGGTATATCATTACAAGAGCAAAGTATAAGGGGACTGCTACTTCTTTATTCCTTGAAGGTCTGTCTCTCTACAAGCAGCCTCAGATAAATTAGCTTTTTGGACTTACGCATGACACCATTGTTCCATATTAAGCATGTATCCCATTCACATTTTAAGATCTTTTGTTAGACAAACTGCTGTGTAAACATATCTCTCCCTACTCTGTGCTTAAATGATTTCTTGAATCCAAGTGTAAAAGTTTACATTTCGTAATTAAATTTCATTTTTGATTCATTCTAATATCTTAATTTTTTATGACGTTTCTGATTCTGAGCTTTTCATACAGTATAATAGCCATCTAATCCTTCTAGCTTTCAAGTCATCTGAAAATTTGATAAGCATGACATCATCCAAATCAATGATTTTTAAATGAAAAACACAGAGACATATATACAATACACATACAATATACATTCATATGTATGTATATGTGTATTGCATACACATATATCATACGTACTTCTGTGTGTGTGTGTGTGTATGTGTGTGTGTAACAATATCATAGTTTTTCATGGCATAACATAGTCTCCCTGGTCTTTGGATGAGGAATGTTCACATCCAAAGGACTCCTGCTCTGAAAGGGGTCAGATTAGTTGTACAAAACAGGAGTCAGTGGCCAGGGATGGGGAGCAGGATCTGACTTGAGGGAACAGAAGGAAAGAAGTACATCCAGATTCTAAGCAGGAGTTGTCACCAAGGCCAATACCAATTGTGAGGAGCTAGTGAAGAGTTATGATGGGGAGGTCAGGCTAAACAATTGTATCTCTTGAAATTTCTTTACTTCTAAAATCCTATATCAAGCTAAACCATGAATCAAATAACAAGGAGGGCCTGAGTTTGAAAGAAATCACACAATTTCCTATTATTTTTGTTGCTGAGCTGTTTCAGTTATGTCACATTCTTGGTGATCCCTTTTGTGGTTTTCTTGGCAAAGATACTTAGTGGTTTGCCATTTCCTTCTTCAGTTCATTTTATAGATGAGAAACTGAGGCAAACAGGCTTAAATGACTTGCCCAGGGTCACACAGTTAGAAAGTGTCTAAAGTTGGATTTGAACTCAAGTTATCCTGACTCCAGGATCAGTGCTTTATTCATTGCACCACCTAGCTGCCTTTGCTGTTGTTGTTCACTTGTTTCAGTTTTGCACAATTCTTCATGGCCCTGTTTGAGGTTCAAATACTACCTATAACACAGAGTGACTGTATTACACTGGGCAAGTCAATTAAGTTTTCTGGAAAACTCTAGTACTTTAAGGTATTGAGCTGTGGACCTGGATTGTTAGAGTTTCCTCACCTATGGAGTTTGTTATACCTATGAAATCACAAGTCCAATCTCTATGTCTAATTTATTACTGCTAATAATGCACATTTAAATAACACTTTATGGTTTACCATACCTTTTCCTCACATCACATTGTCCCTAAAGGGACAATTTCCTATAAATATTTACAGATTTTGGTTCCTGGTAATTAGGCAGGCCTCATCTTCCAGGCTTCCTTAATCAGATGCCAATGGACATCCCCTAAAGCCAATGTCTTCCTTACTCTGAAACTTCCATCTCTAAAGTGGCAGCATTGTGTGTGGGGAGGCCATTAACAAGAGTCAGTACATAACATCAGTGACTCCAAATTTGTAAGTTTTTGAAGAACATCACAGGCCCAATTTTCCTTGTTAGATCCTCCGTTTCCAAAGTCCTAAAGAGCTGATCAGGTTCTGTATGGAAGAAAAAGAAGCAATCTGGGGACTGTGTGTTCATTAGAGTAAGTTCAAACATTTTTTTCTAGGACAAGACTAACCTTAATCCAAGGTGTTTGAGATAAACTGAGTGCTTCATAGAAAAAGCAGCTATGAGGATACAGCCCCCAAGCCACAGAACTGACTACTTTATATATGCCCTAGTTGCATCATCTTAGTGGGAGTTATAGTTCTAGTGAGCAAATTGCTTGTCCTGTTAGTTTTCTCAGTTGTTAATAGGTTCCATTATCTAGACCCCAAGACTTTTACCTTAACTGTATATTATCTGTATATAAAATTGTTGTAATCAGGTGTGTCGGTAAGGCAAAATGGGCTCCTTAGCACTTCAGGAGTTTCCGCTTTCGTTTACTTTGAGTGATTCAGCTGTTTCATTTAATCTTGTTAAGTGCTAAGCCCCAGGCCCAAAGCCCTATCAGGTGTGAAACCTGTGTGGGTATAGATTGATGACTTAAGAGGGGCCAACTCATGAACCAATTGCCTCTCGTCATTCAGGAGGGGCTTGAGGACGCCAGAGGCGAGCCAAGAGACAGCTACAGCTGAAGCTAAAAAAAAGCCGAAGCCAAAGCAGTTGCTGTAGAAGCAGAGCCAACCCATGTGTGGACCCAGGAGTGCGAGCAAGGACTTGAGGCCAGTAAATATGAATTGGTTTAATACCATCTTGTTTTACTGTAGCCTCCT
>CM053627.1:187360836-187378956 GCA_028646595.1 Phalanger gymnotis | reverse complement strand
GATTTGACCTGAGGAGGGAATAGCATACCCACTCAGTTGGGTATCTTACCCCACAGGAAAGAAGGAGGAAGGGGATTAAAAGAGGGGATAGTAGAAAGGAGGGCAGATAGGGGGAGGAGGTAATCAAAAGCAAACACTTTTGAAAAGGGACAGGGTCAAGGGAGAAGACTGAATAAAGGGGGACAGGATAGGATGGATGGAAATATAGTTAGTCTTTCACACCATGAATATTTTGGAAAGGTTTTGTATAATGATACACATGTGGCCTATGTTGAATTGCTTGCCTTCTTGGGAGGGTGGGTAGGGAGGGAAAAGGGGAGAGAATTTGGAACTCAAAAAGAAGATGTTCAAAAAAAAAAGTTTTTGCATGCAGCTAGGAAATAAGATATGCAGGCAATGGGGCATAGAAATTTATCTTTCCCTACAAAAAAGTAAGGGAAACAGGGATGGGGGGGAGTGGGGTGACAGAAGGGAGGGCTGACTGGGGAATGCGGAAACCAGAATATATGCAATCTTCGAGTGGGGAGCAGGTAGAAATGGGGAGAAAATTTGTAATTCAAACTCTTGTGAAAATCAGTGCTGAAAACTAAAAATATTAAATAAATAAAAAATAAAATTAAAAAATAAAAATAAATAAAATAAATAAAAAATAAAATAAAAGATAGCTAGTTTTGGGTATGAGTGTGGAGATGAGGAGAGTTCTCTTTATGGGAGAGAGTTCTTCTTAAGAAAGACATCTTTGGATTTCTTCTGTGAAGTTTGGATTCAGTGAAAAGGCCACATTTGAGGACCTAGAGAGCCACGTGTGTCTTTGAGTCTGTAGGTTCCCCTCCCTAGGGCATAGTCTATGGCTTGCCAGAAAGATCTTTGGAACTTTATATCCGTTCTCAGCACTCTTCTAGTTTCTCTTCTAAATTCAAGAAAAATAAAGAGTTGTCTCTTTTTTGTTTTGAAATTGCTTTTCTTGTCCTTAAAAATGGAGCAGAGGACATTCAGTTTATCTTTCCTAAACTGTTTGAGAAAGAGAAAAGTGGGGGTATGCAGGAGACTTTGAATATTAGAACTGCCTCATTGCCTGCCTTTTGGCACTTTTAATTGCCCAAAAACTTGCCCTACAAAAGCAAGTCAAAATGTCATCTTTTATTTACAGGTGTTGTTTAGCAAAGAATAGAAAGCGCCACTTAAAAAAAAAAGCTCCTTCCTCTCACAATTATACAGCTTGTTGGATGAAGTATTCCCTCTACACAGCAGTTTTATTTTTAAGTGACATCCCTTCCAATTCAGCTCTTCTGCTCTACCTAATTAGAGCTATGGTACAGACAGAAAACATGGATAACAACTAGGGAGGGTGGAAATCATGGAGGCTTGAAACTAAGACAGGATATATATCTTAACTTATGCACCAGCAAAGTCTAATTCTCCCTGACAGAAACTCCAAGGGCCAGATTTTTGGTATTGTGGCCCTTTGCTGGCTCAACCAGGCATCTTATTAGAATTCTAAATGACAGGAACCCAAGTCATTCTGGTAATTCTAACCTAGGCCCTTGAAGGAATAATGGTGATATAAAATGATCATACTACCACTATGATCTATGTATTTAATAATTTCTTAAACTTTCTTCCTTATCCTCCTGGCAGGAACTTGTTATTATAATGATTTGACAGGTGCACAGAGTGAGAAAAAGGAACTTACATCCACAGTAACCTACTAAGTCTTTAGCAGTGTGGTATAATATAATATGGACTACATTTAGAATCAGAAAACTTGAGTAGAGAGCAGTGGGAAGGTTATTCCAGGATAAGAAAACAGTATGAACAGCAGCGAAGAGGTGCAAAAGAAGGGATGAATGAATGCATGTGCAAGAGAGAGCCATCGTACCTCAAGCAGGCAGTTTATCTAGTGAAGTGTGAATGAGTACGACTGGATGAATAAGCATTTATTAAATTCTTGCTCTGAGACAGGTAAAGAGCTAAGCACTGGGGATACAAATACAAAAACTAAAATAGTTCTTGTCCTCAAGGAACTTACATTCCAATAGGAGACAATATATAAGGAGGAGAAGTGAGCAGAGAAGGAAGTTTTGGTCTGGAGAATTATTGGGATCATGGGTGGAATGTTGGGCAATTGTCGTTCCCTTTCCGGAAGCAACAAAGGTTGATTACTGTGTCCTGAGCAAGAGGTAGAAAGCTTACATAGCCATGTGGAGTAGTTAGAGACGTAGGTAAAGTTAGTGATCACCACGGTTAACAAAGACTAGGCAGAGGGAGATTCTGTGTGATCTAAAAGGAGAAAAAAAACAACTAACTTTCCTATCCTCCCCACCAGATTTCATTCATTCATCCATGCCTAACCAAGAGCCCAAGTCTCTTTCCCATCTAAGCATGGCTATGGCCGAGCCATAGGGTGGCACTATGAGCCTCAAAGATTGCATAAATCTCTGTAGGAAATGTGACTCATTAAAATGCTGAGTTGTTGCCTCTGTACTAACCTCAAGTTTATTCATTTCCAAGGGTGGTTCAGATTAAAGGATTGTACTATGAAAGGCGAGGACTTTAGAGCTCTGTAAAAGAGGGGGATTCACAGGTGGCGAAGAGAATTGGACTGAAATGAATTGTCCACTGACTAGACTTTTTTTTAATTTTCTTATGTACTGGGGATGACCTTTGACCAAACCTCCTTAACCCAGAAAGCCCAGAGTGTAATCACAAAGTATAAGCAAGGTGACTGACTATAAAGATATATAACATTCCAGATCTCTTTTTGATGTATAAACATCAGATAGACAGTAGCTATAAACACTACCTCACCCACAACCTGAAGTGCATTCTACAACAAATGCATACTGCTCCCATGAAAAAAGTAGACATAAACCTACAGTACAATGACAGGAGGGAACACATATGCCAAAGTTACTAATTCAGCTCCAAAACTGTAGTGCTTAGACACAGATAGATAGATGATATATAGGAGAGAGAGAGAGAGAGAGACAGACAGACAGATTTGTTGTTCAGTTGTTTCAGTTATGTCCAACTCTTTGTGACTCATTTGGGGTTTTCTTGGCAAAGGTAATATTTTTTTTTCTCCAACTCATTTTACAGGTAAGGAAATGATTTGCCCAGGATCTCATAGCTAGTTAGTGTCTGAGGTCAGATTTGAACTCAGGAAGGTGAGTCTTCCCGAATTCAGGTCCAGTATGCTAGTCACAGATAAAGTACTTATGTTGCATTTGGGGAAACCTCTTATGACATGTCGAAATTTAGACATAACTTACACATGTATGTTTTTCCATAGTAAAATCTGGACGAAGTTTCAAAGAGCCAGACAACATGGTATTTTTGGCGTTCAGAAGGATTACATCTAGTCTATGCAAACCCATAATCTGGCCCATGGGTTACATACATTTTAAATCAATCATAGGATCATAGATTTAGAGGTAGAAAGGAACTTACAGATTATCTAGTCCAAGATGCTCATTTTTACAAGTAAGAAAACTGAGACTCAGGGAAGTTAAGAGACTTGCCCAAGGTCATGTAACTAGTAAGTCAGGGAGTTATGTTTTGAGCCCAGTTTTCTAACTCCAAATCCAGCATGTTTTTACCATATCACAGACACAGTCCCTCCTTCCCATCCCTGCCCCCAGTAGGTGCTTTCTGAACCTTGATTGCCTTCAACTTCACCCTTCTTGTGGAATTATAGAGTAACAGGCAATCGGTGAGATGAACAAGATTAATCTGCTAAGAGATTTAGTGATCAGAGTCATTACCTTGAATTGATGTCCTTCATAGGACCTTAGAGCTCAAAGGAAATAGCCCATTGCTTCCTCCCTAAGCTGAAATTTCTAAGTGGTTTTCAAGGGTCATTTCAGAACAGCAGAAAAATTGAAGACCAATAAAACTTTCTCCATGTTATAGATTCTTGACATGTTTCTGCAATATAAACCAAATTACTGTCCTCAGTATGGGGGTAATTCCTACTCTTGCCCCTTGTGCAGCAAGGCATATAAAAAACAAGTTGTCTGGATTCCCATTTAATAACTTGCAGCATGGATTGATGGTCATATTAGCAGTAACTAGCTGAGAGGAAGAAAGTTGCAATGCTGCTGTTGGTCTATTCTAGCCAAGAAGGAATCATTCATTACTGGATACACATTTTTTTCTGTTTTCTTGGTAGCTCACACACTGGGCACCTGAAGTAAGGATTAATAGCTAGGGCTATTGAACCAATACTCACCTTTGGAATTTAGCATCCTGATAAGTGGATATTGGCAAACACCTGGAAACAGTAAGGATGGTGAAAAGTAGCTGTGAAGTTCCCCAATGTTCAAAATAAACAATTTAAAAATCATTTACATTGCCAAAGCCAATTCAGCATGTTCAAACAGACTTCTCTAATTACTTAATGGCTCTAAGCTCATTAAAAGAGGCTGTGATTGAACCATACTCAATCTTTCTGAAATGTCATCAGAGACGCAAAATAGAAAATCATTTGTGAAAGAAATTGCCACTTTGGACACTGTGGTAGGTTTTTCTTATCACTTTCTTATTACTTTTTTAAATTAAAAATACTGTCAACAAGCCATCGTCATTCCACTGTAGATTCTTTGCAGTGAGACTTAAAGCCTGGTCTTCCATTCCTGCACCTCTTCTACCACTTATATTGGCAAGAGTACTATATTTGAATGCAGGGATCCTGGGTTCAAATCCTGCTTCTTCCACTTACTAGCTATGTGACCTTGGATAAAGACTTACCCTCTATGGGCCTTAGTTTCCCCAGAAACAAAATGAAGAGGTTGGACAAGATGAGTTCTAGGATCTGTTCTAGCCCTTAATTTTATGATCAGACCCTAACCAGTACTACCACATACCAAGAATAATTGTGAACATATCAAATATTGCATATGTATATGACAAAAATTAAATTTAATACAATAAAGTCTCATCAACAAGCAACTTTAATACTTCATAGATCTATAATCAGTGTGGGACCTTTCACCACCAATGCAGATCACAACCCATCTATAACTTGGTAGTTGGTGTTGGAAAATTCTTATACATAAAAAATTAACCACTCTGTGATCAACTTGGTTTATAAGCATCTCCAAAGTTTTTCCTCAGACAACTATTATGCAATTTATCAGTAGGTTACAATGTGAGGCAATGCACCATCTATGTAAATTGCAATTAGAGGACCCCAATGTGCTTCTCACATTCTGTGTCACTTTGGGCAAGTCATATCACCTCTGTTGATGAATCATACCACCTCTCCTCATCTGTAAAATGAAGGGGTTGCACTAGATACCATCTAAGGTCCACTCCAACTCTAAGTCTATGATCTCTCCTCAAAATCTTTACCACTTGGTAAGACCAATCAGAGCTTCTGTTCTGTTGCTGTTACAAGATCACAGGGTTACTTCCACACCCCAATGAAGAATGGGATAAAGATATTAGTGGATGTTGATTTGATTTGCATGCCTGTTTCAGAGAAGAAAACTAATTGGCAGCAGCAATTTCACATCTGCCTGGTGCATAGGTGGTAACAGCAGCTCTCAGTCCTTCAGTGATTTTCAGTGAATTAAAAGGTACTTTAATAATCTCATCAATTCAATGGGTATGTAATCTCATTTTAACAAATTTCATTCAAATATATAGTTTCATAGAAAGAAACTTTTTTTTATTTTACTTGCACAATGGCATAAAGCCTACATATCTATAGGCTGCTCTTTTGAAAGAAAATTTGTGTATTCTGGAAAAAAGAGGCCAGTGTTTCCAATGATAGATGATGATCAAATAACTTCATCTACTGTGATTTTTTTATGTGCTAGAATAACTTAGCTTTTGAATTAATTAGAGCTTGGATGCAGTAATTAACAAGGTAAGGGTTTGCACTTCGGTTATTCTAAACGAACTTTTATATTCTTTTCATAAATCTTCATAACTGTTCTTATACTACTGTACTTTTTTAACAGATTGGAGACCAAGGACTGACAATCAGGAAGTATTGTATACTCTGTAACCATAAAAATCCACCTCCTCAAAAAAAGCCCTTAAAAATAAACTACCACTCTATGACCTCTCCCAAAGTCACCAACAAACATAAAAAAAACCTTCCTGTCTTTCAGTGCTTCAATGAAACATATAGTTTAAAATGAATACTTAGATTTCTTTCTTTGGGGTGATGTATCCTTCCTGCTTTTCTTCTCCCCCAAAGGTTATGACTATGCTCCAGCTACACTGGCTTAATTGCTATTCTTAACAATACAGCTTTCCATCTCCTGAATGTGCATCTGCACTGTCTATCCCTCAGGTGTCATGAGTTCTCCTTCCTCACCTCTACATTCCAGAATTCTTGGCTTCTTGCAAGATTCAGCCCAAATCCCCCTTGTTCAGAACGAACAAATTTATTGAGTACTTCCATAAAGTAACATTTTAAGTTACGCATTTGCAGAAAATTGCTCTCTATGGATTGACTTTAATTCTCACCAATACCAAAAAAGGGGGTTTCCATAAAATCTGAGTTGGAAAATAGGTTAGAAAATAGTCCAATCTGTATCTAAATGGAACCCCCATATGACATCCTCAACAATCAGGCACCCAGGCTCCAGAAAATAGTAACCTATTATCCCCTTTGAAACATATTCAATTTTTGTACAACTCTAATTATTAAGGAAAAAAAGAGAGGACTAAATCTGTCCCTCTGCAATGACCATTCTAATGTTTTATCAGTTTTCAGAGAAAAGCTAAATTTTAATCCATTCTCCTCGTGACAGCCCTTTAAATGGTTGGAGAAAAAGCTACCATATATCCCCTAAATCTTCTTTTATTCATGTTAAACATCCCAGTTATTTCAACTGGCTTCCAGTAACCTCAACATCCTAGTCACCCTTGGTTTGATTGCTCCACCTTGTCAGTATCCTTATGACAGTGTGAATCCAGACATTAGCAAAATATTGTAGTCTGACCAGGAGGGAACAGAGGAGACCTATCACATCCTGTTGTTCTCTATGGCTTTCTTAATTCCAAGATCATATTAAACTTTAAAGGGGATGGAGGAGGAGTTGTCTTGTCATGCTTTATTCATATTAAGTTGCAGTCTGCTACAACCCCCAGATATTTTTACAAGAACTATTGTCAAGTCATACCTACTTTCATACTATATTTTTGGTTAGTTTTTAACACAACTATATAATTTTATACTTATTCCTAGTAATTTCTATCTTTGTATTGATTTGAAGAAGAAAAAGGAAAGGGGAGAGAGAGAGAGAGAGAGAGAGAGAGAGAGAGAGAGAGAGAGAGAGAGAAAAGAAGAAGAAGAAGAAGAAAAAGAAAAAGAAGAAGAAAGGAAGAGGAAAAGGAGGAGACATAATAAGAAAAACAGATGAGGAAGGAAAAGAGGAGAAAGATGAAAAGGAGGAGAAAGAAGAAGAGGAAGTAACATAGCTAGGGAGTATCTGAGGCCAGCTTTGAACTCAAGTTTCCTGACTCCAGGCCCAGTTTTCTATGCACTTCACCACCTAACTGCCCTTAAACAGTTACTATGGACCAGGCAATTTACTAAGTGATAGAAATATAAAGAAAGGCACATTGTTCTTGTTCTTAAGGAGCACATATTCTAATCATGGATTCAACTTGTAATTAAGTATATACATACAAGATACATGAAGTGTTAATTGAATGAATTTTAAAGGGAAGGCACTAATGGGATGGGGAGAGGAATAGGAAGGAAAGATCTCCCAGAGAAGATGGAATTTGAGCTGAGTCTTAAAGGAAAAAAGTAAACTAGGAGGTAGAGGTAAAGAGTGAGAGCATTCCAGATAATAGAGAGAGTCAGTACAAATGCTAATTCAGGAGATGAAGTGTTTTGAATTTGTTAAAGCCCCTGCCTTCCTTCAAGACCCAATTCAGACTTACTGGATAGCAAGAGTAGTCAGGATAGATATATTCTAAAACAAATTTGATGTAAGAATAAAATATCAATTAAACTCCAAGAAATTAGGAACATTATTTGACTTCCTTTCACATATTTTTTCATGCATGCAATGTTTAAGAAGCCCAAACTTTTAAAGATTTTATACAGAAGAGGAAAAAGAAAAAAAAACAGTTTTGGGGATTTGCGCTTACTTATATTTTCTGGGTTGCAGCATATAATAATAACTATTAAATTTTTCATGCTTTTGAAATTTTCTCTGGTTTGATACATATTAAAAATGATCCTTGAGCACATTTAGAATTGTTACCTCCAATACGAAGTACTTATATTTGTATCTTGTCAGCTTTTTTTCTGACTTCATTTTAAGTGACTCAACAATTTTTCACACAGTTGTAATGTACTGAGGTGGTAAGTCCGAATGTGGTGGCTCCATTATGATTAATGATTAAAATAGGTCACTACAGATGTGCTGAAAATGTGTTCAAATTAACATGAATTTGTTGTCTTCCAAGTTTTATAGAGTAGAGTAGAAGCTCCAGGAAGGCAGAGGTTATGTTTCATTTTTGTCTTTGTATTTATATGTAGCTTTATACATAGTTTATGCTTAAGAAATGCATGTTAAATTAAATGAATTTTACTTTTATACCTCGAGATTAACTTTGTCATTTTTAGCTTTATTCTAGACTCTAGAATAAAGTCTAGAATCTAGAGGACTAATGATCAAGGATGTGACTCAACTGCTGACAGAGAATAGAGGGAGAGGGAACAAGAATTTATTAAATGCTACAATAAGCCAGTGTAAGTTCTTTACAAATGGTATCTTACTTTGACCCTCAGAACACCCCTGTGAGATAAGTACTATTATTAATCCTCATTTTACAGTTGAGGAAACTGAGGCAGATAGAAACTAAATACTTGTACAACATCACTTGTCAGAGATCAGATCTGAAGTCAGTTCTTCCTGACTCTAGGCCCAGTACTCCATCCACTAAACAAGCTAGCTGCCTCTAGGTGATAAATTAATCATACATGATCGGAAATAAAGTCAATCCTCAACCTTTGCAGGGGTAAAATTCCTAGAAAATGGTGTGAAAATCAAAAACATGAATGTTTATACATTGAAACTATAAGAAAGAGGGGGTTAGGTTCCATGACAACCAAAAACTATAATATTTTGGTAGACATTGCTCAAAATACACTTTTGTGCTCACAATTCTGTATAAGAAAACATTAATTCTGAAAATATGCACTTTTCCTACCACAGTAACCATGAAATAATCCATAAAATATAGTAACACAAAATAAAATGGGTAATGTGCAAAATAATTTTCTCACTGGTAATTCCCTAGAACTCTGTGTCCTTCTGTGCTAATGTGCAACAAAAAAAAACACCCTTGATTTCAGAAAATATTCACTTTTCATAACACATAAAATCTATAATACCATAAATACTGTACAGCAAATAAAATTATTGAAACTAAAACATTTTTAACCTGAATCTTACCTTTGACTACATCAGATGGTGGTGTAAGGATGTGTACAGTATACTATACTGCTATAAACCTCTCTACCTTGGCTGCCCTCTGAAAACCAAGGGAGAGATTGTTTGGATTTTAGTCCCTGCTGTCAGAAGATGCAGAGACTGGAGAGGTCTCAACATCACCTAAGAGCTAAAAGTATTTGCATTCTGCTTTGGGGACATAATCGCAACACAAAACTTGAGTTTTAAAGGCATTGAAAATATAGGATGAATACATTGAGAGCTCTTTGCAAATGGCAGAGCAAACAAGACCAATGAAGCTCCCAACAGGATACCAGCATCGCAGTTCTTATTTTTTTCTCTACTGCAAATAATCTGAATTTGTATGGTTGCCAACTTGAAAGTGAAAATGAGGTTATGTATTGGCAAGCTCCCTAGCAGACCCAGGATGACCTGCTAGCACAGGTTCTTTGATCTGCTTTTCTAAGGAAAAGACAGCTTCAAAGGTGTTAATCATCTTATTTTAATTAAACATATGTAAGTAAAGAAGGTAAAGGTTATTCACTAGTTCAGGGGAAAGGTCAGCTCCTTGAAGTTGGAGAAAATACAAGCAGAGAGAAATTAGCATAGAGATCCAAGACAGGGCTCCAAGCGTCTAAACAAAGTAATAGATACATAGTTACCAGACAGGGAGCACCAACATCTGGGTTCACAAAGCTGAGGAAGTCCTTAACTACAGCTACCCCGAGTCTCATCTCGCTATATATACTTTTGGCTAATAGGCTCAGAGCCAGAAGGCATCACAATCCTAGTGACTCAGTACCTAATTAGCTTAGTACCAAGAGGTATGAAAGCCTTCCTGAAAGCAAGCCTCCCCATAAGCAAGCTTCCCCTAAGCAAGCTTTCCTTTAGGCAAGTTCCTCCCCCAATGGGTTCTATGTGACTCAGGATGTATCACAGCTGTGAACTGGGCCAGAGCTCAAAGTAGCAAGACATCTGTGGTTGAAATACCTTTAGACCCGGGAAAACGCCCCCTGTTCCAAAACAAAAAGGGAAAACATGTGGTCACAAAGGCCTCTTAATGGATAGGGAAGGTCTTATATTCCATTAACCCTACAGGTTACTACTAATACATTTTTGGTGGAATTGTGAACTGATCCAACCATTCTGGAGAGCTATTTGGAATTATGCCTAAAGGGCTATAACATGGTGTATAGCCTTTGACCCAGCAATAACACTTCTAGGTCTGTATCCCAAAGAGATCATAAAAATGGGAAAAGGACCCACATGTACAAAAATATTTATAGCAGCTCTTTTTGTGGTGGCCAAGAATTTGAAATTGAGGCAATGCCCATCAATTGGGAAGTGGCTGAACAAGTTGTGGTATATGAATATAATGGAATGCTATTGTGCTGTAAGAAATGATGATCAGGTGGACTTCAGAAAAACCTGGAAAGACTTATATGAACTGATGCTGAGTGAAGTGAACAGAACCAGGAGACCATTGCACACAGTATTGTGTGTTGACTAACTTTCACAGACTTAGCTCTTCTTAGCAATGCAAGAATCTAAGACAACTCCAAAAGACTCATAATAGAAAATGCTATCCACATCCAGAGAAAGAACTATGGGGTCTGAATGCAGATCAAACCATACTATTTGTTCTCTTTTTGTTTTATGTTGTTTTGTTTCTTCTTTATCATTCTTCCTCCCATTGGTTCTAAATCTTCTTTACAACATGACTAATGTGAAAATATGTTTAATATGAATGTGTATCAGAATCTATATCAGATTATACACCATCTTAGGGAAGAAGGAGGTGAGAGAGGGAGAGAAAATATAAACCCCAAATCTTATGGAACTGAATATTGAAAATTTTAAATAAATTAATTTTAAAAAAGGAAAATGAGGGTACTAATAAAATCACAGAATATTTGAAGTCAGGAAAGTTAAAACCCCAAATGTTGATGATTGACTATATATTTTTGTATATAATGTAGGAATATATTTTGTGTGACCACACACATTTGTTATAAGGATTTTGATTTGCTTTGTTTTTCAGTGCGGAGGGACAGTTGGGAGGCAGAGGAGAATTAATTAATTAGAAAATTAATTTGTTTGTTAATTAGAAAATAAAATTTAATAAAAATAACAAACTTACTTGTAGTACAGATTATTCTCTGGTTAAAGATTGTTCTGTAATGACTATAGAACATTACATCAAAAATCATATTTTAAAAAGACTCAGGGAGTGGTTGTCCTTTCAGAGTGCAATGTTTGTTCTTAGTGATGTTGCTTTGACCAGAAAAGATAAGAAAAGAACAATGTCTTTCAGAGAATGATGCCTTCTAAGAACACAAGCGAAAGAAGACATCAAGAGGGGAGGACGAGTTTTTGAATTTCTTAATGCTCAGAAGATAATGTAGGATATAGTGTTGGCAACCCTTTAGGAGAAATTCCCTCTATCGTCTAGCCACAGTCTGTTACCCAGTATAAGAAAAGGAATGAAAGGGAAACCAAATATCTCGCAAGAGTGATGTTTGGGCTAATAGATAACTGGGGATCACGGGGAGGGGTACGTTTTTGAAATTTTCTCTCCTTTGATATATATTAAAAACAATCCTTGAGTACATTTAGAACTTCTTGAGGAATTTAGGATTGAGAGCAAGGGTTAAGGGGAAGAGTTGAGTAGGAGATTCAATTCAACAGGCCTTTATTAAGTATTTATTATGTGCCAGGCACTGGCTAAGTGCTAGGAATATAAATATAACAAGAAATAAAGTCCTTATCCTCAAGGAACTTAGAGTCTAATGATGGAAGACAACACATAAAAAGAGGGATGAAAAGCATGGGGGAAAGGCTACAGGGGTTAAAGGTGCTTCCAATTTGTGAAGGCCAAGAATGGAGTGAACTTGCAGGATGAGGAGTTTTCTGGGGCATTGCAGAGAAAGTCCAGGAGAGTCAGAGTTCAGTCTGGAAAGGAATGAAGAGACTAACGCTAGTTCACTATTAAAAAGCAAGTTTTAGGCAACTTGTCTCTCTCTGGGCCTAAAAGGAACTTTAGATCTAGTAGGGACCTCACTAAACTAAAGTTCTTTTCGTCTGTTCCTTGTGTAGCCAGATGCATAAGGATTCTTTTATATACATTCTCAACTCAAAGAAAAGGGAAGTATTTAGGCTATTTTTTGGCAGGTTTCATAGGGTCATAGGCTAGAGATGTAAGCGACCTTAGAGGTCATCTAGTTCAATTACTTCCTTACAGATAAGGATGTGAGACCGAGACAGGTCAAGTGACTTGAACACAATAGGTAGTAAGAAATAGAGCTGGGCTTTGAACCCAGGTCTTCTAATTACAGATCTAGCTCTTGTTCTACTGTACCATCCTAAAATCCAGGATAGATCCCCTGGACCAAATGTAGGATCAGAGTCTATGATCTCCCCCTTGATAAGGTAGATAGACAAGCTATAGCTTCTCAAGCTTCTCTTCATATGATGTCATTGTGCAAGTGACAAATTGCATATTCTTGAGTAACACTAACACGGCATGCTTGAGTGAATGAGGAAGAAGCAACACAACAGAGTCTAACTAGCAAGATGAATGAAAGCCAAAAAGTCAGATAATATCCTATGGTCTTCAAAGCTCTTCACTACTTGGAAGCATCTGGTAGCATCCTTTGCTGATTTACAGGGGCAGACAACCCCACAAAAAACAGCAGCGAATATCGTCTTCTTGTACCATGCATTTTTACCACTATGTTCAGCTCTTATTGGGGTAGTCCCTGGCTCTAGCCAATTCAGCCTTAAATGTGGTAAAAACAAGTTGCAAACTATTCTCATTAATGCTTTCTAAGACCTCTTCCAAAAATTCTCAGTTCACCTTAACTTTGAAATAAATCTGAGACCTTAGACAATTAGCATTGTTGCTGTTGGGGTAGCATCTCAAAAATTGGAATACAAAGTTGTATTCTTCCCAGAAATACTATAGAAAATTATATCTCATCTTGTATTAAGTAAAAGCTAAAAAACTTAAGACTAATTTCTAAACATTAGGGCATAATGTTTGAGATGCATCCAGCCTAACGTGTTTTAATTTAAAAGCTATCTATTATTCATTGCAATTTAAAAAAAAAACATTAAGGTTTGATTCATTATTTCAGATCAGGCTCTTGAATGTTATATGCTATTCAGGGTTTTCTTAAGTCATTTTATCAATGGATACTAACTCATTTATAAATGAATGTTTTTAATTATTGGAAAACCATCAAGTTTGCAATCTGTTAAAACCTTAAAGGGAAGCCAAGTGCAAAAATAGAGCAATTTAAATGCCATTTGATTTATAAAGTTTATCTCATATGGAATCTTGATTTAAATTGGCTTGTTGGAACAGCTCAGTGGTGATTAAGAGCCTTTGGATCTTTGGGAATTGGCTTAAGTATGTGAATGTACCCCATAAAGTCACCAATGGGTATAATGAATCTTTTACTAGTTGGGCCGTGCTCCTCCTTTCCTTATTCTATAATTGACAAATGTCGTTTGGCAATGTCTGAACTCACTTATATTTTAGAATACAGAGCATGTCTCAAACTCATGGGACTACATAACTGACTAAAAGTCAATCAACCCATATATTGTGTCATGGGAATTTCCTAGCCTGGGTTCCATTAGAGCACAAGGAGAATCCCAACCACTATGAGGCCTACAAATGTGGGGATCAAGAAGTTAGTATAAATATTGAAAGGAAACTAAATTTATTAGTGCACTAAGGAAGACCACCTGGGCTAGAAATGGCTTTATTTCCTGGGGCACAGCTTGGGTTTTTATAACTTTTTAAGGCCACAGAGTATGCAGCAAATTAGTAGCATTCTGCCAGCAGAATGGGGGCGAGGGGGGTGCAGTGTGTAAGCCTTGCTAAATTGGAGTCACTAGAATTGCTAAAAGTCAGGTTTGTTGCTGTGGGAAATGCATTTTAGCAGGAAATCTCCAAGATGGGGGAGGTCCCTTTTTAACATAGAATCACTACTGTTTACATTGTTCTTGCCAAAAGGGAGAGAAATAAAGTGTAAACTCCACAATTTCTGTTTTCTGTGTGTATGACAAATAACACTAGTCCACCAAATGGTTGTTAGCACAGGTTTACTCTTGATCTGGTCAAGACAGGAAAGACAGCTTCAAAGGGGTTAATAATAAGCTTTATTCTAGTCTAGATTCTCACAAAGGTTGCTGATAACCACAAACTACAGCACTCCCTAATCACCCTTGTCACTAGGCCAGTGAGAAGGAGGGCAACTTCCCCTACATCTTGATGGGGTCAATCAAGACAGGCGCAATTTGTGCATCCCCCTAAATCCCTTCAAGCCTCAACAGGGGCCAGTTGAGGCAAACACAGACTCCCTCCAAGGCTTGATGGGGGCCAGTCAAGGCATGCATTTCAACTTGCACATTCAACTCAAAAGACTTCCCTATTCAATGCCCACTGCCCACCTGCTTTATAGGGCAACAGACAAAGAAGGCATATTGCCAACAATAGCCTCACCAGTTTACATCACCTCATCTTTGCATCTCACTGTGAAGATGTTTACAATTTAAGCACACGTGTTTATATTATATAATGCTGTGCAAGTGATGGGTGCTTGTGCTTGGACCCTAATTCTAACATCACATTTTCCCTTAGCCTCTACTTGGGTGACTGTGCCTGTGGCAGAATTCCAATTTCAGAGCACATCTAGTTCTCAAACATATTCTTTCTCAGATAGCCTCTCTCTAGTTAAAGGGCAGTATGCCCCAAAATTATCTCTACTTCTTCCTCAGTAAGCAGCTATGCCCAATTATAGATTGATACAGGATGCTGATAATTGACTACACTGAGTCTAACACATATCCTAGACATAGTCAAATGTATACTCCCTTACATTAATCTAGTCTAACAAGACACATGATGGAGTCCACCTGGATATTTCCAGTCAGCCGTGAACTGTTAGTGACTTAATGACGTTTCACAGGCAAAATCACACCCCTGAGTAACACCCCTGTGGGCTATTTCCCAGTGAACTCTGGGTAAGATACCTGAGCAGTGGATACAAAAAGTGCATGTTCCTTTAAGAACTGACCACTCCTAAACCACACCCTAATACCACCCCAAAACACCTAATTGACAGGTTTCATCCCTAAATCTTGTACTTAAACTTTCCCTGTAGCCTTGTATGGTTGCAGGTTCCCTAAGAACTCTTTCCTGCTTTATTTACATAAAGCATAATAAATCTTTGCCTCCTTTACTTAAAGAATGCTTGGGTCCACAAATTCATTCCAGGTAGCCTTGCCTTGGGAATTTTGGTTTAAGATTTCTACATCCCTGGGTTCATTTCTCCTTTGGTTTGGGATTTGTACATCCCTGGGTTCATTTCTCCCTCAACACAAGCATGGTGGAGATGTTTTGAACCATGAGCCTGGGAAACAGATTGTTATGGCCATGGATCCTGGGAAACTGAACTTTAAGAAATAGTAACAAAAATCTACCTTACACACTCTAAAATCTACTGTACTTACACTAAAATTCACCTTACTAACACTTGGTCTCAGAAATTACTTTATCTGGGGAACAGATATTTTCTGAAAATTCAGAATTATTCATCTCCCCCATAGCTACTAATAAAAATCTAGTCAGAGCATAAATTAAATATTACCACAAAACTTTAGGAGTAGAAGGCACATTGTAGCTCATCCAGGTCAATTCCATTAGTGAAACTATCTACTCTACAGAAGAGGTTCTTTACCTGGGGAACACGGATGGATTTCCAGGGCTCTATGAATATGGATGGGGAAAATTTTTTGTTTTTATTTTAATATAATTGGTTTCCTTTGCTATCCTCTCTATTCTTTCCATTTAAAAACATTATTATAATAAGGGATCCATAGTGTTTGCCATACTACAAAAGGGGATCATGACTCATACAAAAAGAATAAGAATCCCTTGACAAATGATTGTTCTGCCTTATTTGAATCCTTCCAGTGACTCATCATCTTAACCTTTGATATCATTCAAAGTTTTTGACAGATTTAAATGGTAAGAGTTCTTCATTATATTGAAATGAAACCCTCATGCAATTTATATCCATACAGCCTAGTAACTGTATTCTATAGATCTAGATTCTGTATTCTAGAAATTATATGTAACACCTTTGCCAGGAATCCTTCTTACAGAGCTTCTCCTGATCAGGGACTGTTTCTCTATGGGCCTTCTAATCTATAATTCATGAGAGCACAAGAAGAATCTTCCCCACAATTAGGTCTAAAAGAATAGGGATCAAAAAGTGAGTAGCCAGACTGAAATTAAATCTGTTACTTCAGTAAGAAAGTAAGACAAGACTGCCTGGGCTAGGAGCAGCTTCAACTTCTTAGAGTACAACTTGCGATTCTGTAGATTTTTAGGTTCACTTAGAGGACACATCTAATCTGTGGCAGAATGGAATAGGGAAACTGTGTAAGCCTTGGGGTCATAAGAGTTGCTAAAGGTCAGGTTTGTTCATGTGGGAAAATGCACTGCTTGGTGCTTACTCTTACCAGAATATCCTGGGTTGATAATAAATTTCTAAAATGATGGAGGCCTCTTTCATTATGGAATCAGTCAGCCTCATCCTTTTGTGCCAATAAAGAGAGAAATAAAATACGACCTGAGATTCTCTATATAACCCCATTTTCTTGGTTACATAGCTCCCTTTTCTTGGTCTCAAAGATTATTGTTCTAAGGAGCAGGTGTTTTCTCCAAATTCATAGCACACAAGTGTACCTACTTGCTACACAGGTCTAAATTCACATATCTTGAGGGGAAACCAAATTTCAATTGAAGATGACTGATCTGAGAGTCAAAAGAGAACTGGGATCTTACTCCTGCTCTAACTCCAACGTTGGTCCTCTGTAAAATAAAGAATTGGGATCTGCTGTCCTCTGAGCTGTAACACTTTAGTTTTTTTTTTTTTTATTAGATTCCATTTGACTTGACATCCATGCAGCCTCAATTTCAATTAGGATTAAATAAGCCTTCTTTGACTTCGGACAAGTTATTCTCTCTGGAGTGCCAGTTTTCTTCTCTGTAAAATCAATGAGTTGGACTGACTAGAAAATCTAAAAGGTTCCTTCCAACTTTAGAAGTATACTTTTGAGTTCAAGAGAGGAAGGTAGCTCTAAACACTTTTTATGCCCTTCCCTAAAACTATCTGTTTATGGTAAAAAACCATCTGTTTATGGAAAAAAAAAACCATCTGCTTCCTGACCACTCCCCTCCTTATCTCCACTAATCAAATTCTTAAAGGCCTAGACTGAAAAAAAATTACCTTTCAGACTAGGGTTGGAGTTCATCTGTTTGTTTTATGGTGGTAGCGGGGGGAGTTTGCAGGGGTGGTAAGGACCTGTGATTTTATTAGTGCGGTGTAGTATCATCATGAAATTTCCTCTACCAATGAAAATCGGCAATTATTCTGCAATTTAGAGTCTTAGAGTTGCCAGGGACACTAACAGATTCAATGGCCTGTCCAATGTCACACTATCAGCGTTTGGCAGAGGAGAGACTAGAATTCAACGTTCAGACTCTGTGGCTGACTCTCTTATTCACTGTGCTAAGTACTATCAAGAATCATTTATTTAAGTAGAGTTAACAAATCTCTTTAACTCTGAAGTGAAGCTGACAGGTTTCCTAGCAATCATCTCGTGGTATCCTAGG
>CM053627.1:187320344-187360336 GCA_028646595.1 Phalanger gymnotis | reverse complement strand
AAGGAAGGGTGCCTGCTTTCAAGGATTTTATTTTCTATTGGAAAATTTTTATCCATGCAAAATGTGCATGGATAAAAGTGAGTATAGATAAAGTATATGCAAAGTACTTTCAAGAGAAAAGACCATCAATAGGGAATCAGGATAAGGATCCTGAAATCAGGAAAAGTCCTTGTAGAGAAAACTTCATTTAGGTCAAGAGTTCAAAACTTAGGGTCTATGAACTTTTAAGTATTTTGGCAACTATTTAAATATAATTGGTTTCCTTTGTAATCTTGTACATTTTATTTCAAACATTTAAGGACCATTTTTCTGAGGAGGCGTCCAAGACACAGAATATTTGACAAACCCTGTTTTCTGTGATATTCGATAGGAGTGCTGGGGCTGCATACCTTGTCCCAAATTTAGTAAAATCCACCCCAGGTGAAAGTGGTATCTTTCATCAAATCTTCCCAGGGTACATATTTCCCCACGTATAAGACACACCTTAATTTTGGGGCCCGAAATTTGAAAAAAAAATGTATTACATAAAGTTATTGAACTCAAGTTTTATTCATCTGCTCATAGCTTTCAGGCATCTTTTGGGCAAGTCTGGTGCATGTACACATCCTTAGTCCATTCTGTTTCATGAACCTGAAGCACCAATTGTGTCCTCCTTTAAAATCAGTAACTTCTTTTTCATCAGCAATCCTTCTTGCCTCATGCTGAACCACCTTTGTGGACAAAGGAATTCCAATTGCCCTTTGCTCTTCAATCCACATCTTCAATTCCCTCTCTAAATCAAGCCATTTGGCTGACTTGCATCTCATGGCCTTCTTCTGCTGTGGCATTTTCAGTACAGTTTCTTCTTCCCATAGCCAGTCTTGGATTATTTTCTCAGTTGGAAGAGGACCAAATTTACATTCAGCAGCACAATTTCCATTCACTTTTGCAACCTGGATCACCTTTAACTTGAATTCAGCACTGTGCAAAAATCTTTTCTGAGCCATTTCTGGGCAGAACGTAGCTTGATATACCCGTAACGAATGCAAAACAATGAGCGCAAAGACAACAAGCTCAAAAAAGCAGGAAATGCAAGTTAAAAAATCTACAACGAGCCCAAAAACAAGAGCAAAAAAGCGGAAAATGCAAGTAAAAAAATCTGCAACCACTGTATAAGACACACCCAGTTTTTAGATCTCAAACTTTTTTGAAAAAGAGTGCATCTTACACATGGGGAAATACAGTACTTTGCCCCATCACACTCTACATTATATCATTTCTATACATGTTGTATGCACCTCGGTCACCACCACCACCTCCTTAAAATTATAAATTCCTTAAGAACAGGTGCTGCATTGTCTTTTCATCTTTATATGTCTCCAAGAACAACAGCAAATGGCTCACATAGTAGGTGCTAGGGTTAGTCGAATGTAATTGAATTCATTACTTTGGGTCTTGAAGACTTTTCCATCTTTCTTCTTGTATCTCCACTAAAGATGCAAATAGGGTACACACACACACACATACACACACACACACACACACACATCCTTAAGTCATTATTAAGCCCATATTCTATCAGTTTAATAGAGATTAATTGAAAGTCAACTGTGACAAAAGGGACTTTATTTCGTTGGCACAGGAAAATCTCTCAACAACTTTTCTGCAATTTATACTGTTAGAAAGTTGCCACTTAGAGGTTAAATTATATCCCCAGGGTCATTCAACCAGATGCATCAGAAAGAGGTTTTAAACTCAGGTATTTCTTCAGGTCAGCTTTCTAACCATTATTCCTTTCTGCCTCTTTAAGACCCAGAGGGGAGGCAACCTATCTTACTTTGTATTTTTGCCTAGGGCTATCTCTAGGATCCTTCTGTCTCCCCTTGGTCTCAGACTCAACCTCATTTTCTTCAATTCCCATGATAGTCCTCATCATAGACTACATTATAGTCCTTCTCCTCCTCTATGAGCCCTTTGAAAAGATATTTTAAGTGTTCTTTAGATATAGAGAATAATAAACATCTTTCTCTTCCAGTTGAGGATAACAAATAAGCTTTTAAAATAGCCCACAGGCTACAATTAGCTCTTTTGATTCTCAGTTTATAGTTTTCTCTAAGCTGCGTGACTGAAGGCAAAGACCAATCTAAATTCACATTATAAGCACATCAGGAAATTGGGGGGAAAGACACTGACAAAAAATGTGGAGAGAGATAATAAAAGTCCAATTATCTTTTAAAGGATTGGCTCAATTTATAAATGAGTTTGCACTGACCAAATCACTTTGGAACTATCTGAAGGCAGTGACTACTGTAGGTGTTTTGTCATTTGGATTTTTAGCCTGCATAGTCCACCTCCTTTTCTCCACTGTTTTTCTATGATTTCTATTGATCCCACAGGGAAAGACTGATTTTTTTTATCCTAGATGAAAGAAAAGTTTCTAGTTTACATGGAAATCATAGGGAAATAGAAAATAAACACATTAAGTGAAAAAACAAAAATGGAAAAAATAGGAATTATCTTCAATGTCTCATTACTTATTCAAGTGGTTTATATATTATTAGCATTCATTAATATAAATACACTCAACTTTTAGAAAAAAGCCCCCCAAATTGTTGAAATATTAAATAGGAAAATAATTGTGGCTGACATGGATATACATCCTTAGGCCAAATGTTTTTAATCTTTTTTGCATGTCATTTCATAGACCCCTTCGATAATCTAGTGAAACCTGTAAACCTCAGAATAATGCTTTTAAATGCATATGATAAAATTTTATAGGATAATAATTGAAATTGAAATAGTTATCAAAATATTTTCAAAAATTTAAAGACCCCAGCCAAAGAACTCCTCAGATAAATAATAACTGCATTGAAAATTAGATGAAAATATTATCACCTCACTCAATAACTATAACTGACATTTATGTGGGCTTTAAAGTTTTCATTTGATCTTCATAATAACCCTATATGACAAATACTATAGGAATTACTTTCCCTATTTTGCAGATGAGGAAACTGAGCCTAACAGAAGGCACATAACTTATGATCACATAGTGTGATGTTTAAAAAGTTTAAGAGGCACAGTTTCTGATGCTGCATTGGTAACTAACATGGGACTTTCTTACTGTTTTAGAATGATAAATTAATTAAGTCTTTTTGATTGAGCCTTACTAGGTGCAAAGCCCCAGACCAAACTCCTAATTACTAGGTGCTAAGCCTATATGGATGTGAAGCCCTCAGGATCTAAGGGGAGTTGCTAAGACCAGAGCTAATAATAGGAGCCTAAGTTCTGGTCACTCAGATGATGTTTGATGATGGCCAAAGATTGTATAAAAAGAGAGAACAGAGCTATTTGCTTGGAGCTCTCACTCTTGTAGTGTTGATGTGGAGACACTGGGCAACTGTAGCTAAGAGCCCTCTAGCTTGTGAACCCAGATGTTGATGGTAACTATGGTAACTATGAATTGTATTTGGTCTGCTTATAATGTATCTTTGTAATTGGTTTGTATTTGCTCTGAAGTTCAGGGTGCTGGCTTTTTTCCCTGAACTAAGTGAATGATGTATGTATATGTTGGATTAAAGTAAGATTGTTAAGCCCTTAACATTACTTTCCTTAGTAAGGCAGATCAACGAATCTGTGCTGGGCTTGTGTTGATCTTTCAACCCCACAACAGCAGTTAGCTGAATTGTTGAAACAGATGTGAACCCCAATTTATTACAGAGTCTGTTTTAAGAAAGAGACAGAGTTAGAGTGCATATGTCCACGGTTTAATTTCTCTCCAGCTGACTTGACATGCATTGCATGGGAGTTCAGTCCAAAACTGGGCCCCTCCTAAGGGGGCCAGTTCAGAGCAGGCTCAATTTGGGATTTGAGGGTACAGGTTATATGCTCTTCGAAGAGTAGGTGTTCCCAAAGGATGTCAATCAACCCTGAGTGGTGGGCATGCTGGGAGGTGGGCTATATTAAAATGAGGTTGAGTACTTGACTTAGGTAGGTCACTTAATCTTGGTCAACAGGGGGTGGTATCGTCCTGCCATCATTCTATCCCATTCCCAATCTGTCTCCACTCAAAGCTGAGTAGCATAAAATCAATTCAAGTTTGGGTTGGGTTTGACCAGAATAAGATTTGAGGCAATCTCATTATCAGTAATGTCCTTCTAAAGTATTTTGAACAGAAGGCTGGGGGAGGTGGAACTCTGAATCTAGAAATCATTTTTTTCCACACCAGGAAATTTAATCATTGTATTTATAAGACTAGCATGTTATTAATAAGAGGTCAGTAGCACTCTCAAATGCCAAAGATCCCTCATGGCAGCGAGTGACAGTCAACTCTGACTGGTTAGCAATTAATGAGAATGAATATTACAATGAGCAGTGGGTTGTATTACAACGAGGATATTGAGGTATGTGATACTGAGCACCCAAGTCTTGGTCAAATAGACTTATCAATTTCCATATCATCTGTCTAACAAATGGGAGAATCCACATTTTCCCAGCTCTGTGTAAACACAATGGGCAGGAATCCACCCATTAGCCTAAACTTAGAATTTCTTTTACTGTCTTTGATTAGATCTTTAGCCTGGGTAAGTCTTTGCCCAAGATTTTCCCCACTGGTTGATTTCTGGTGAGGAAGTAGAAAAGGGGAAAAATCTTGGTCTTGATGCAGTAATCAGTTATTAATGCAAGAGAGAAATGATCCTTTCTCTCAATTGCTAGTGTCAGAAGCCACATTTAGATTTAAGACTCACCTGACTCCACTTATTGCATTCTTTGCACTATACCACCTTGTCCCATTCTGTGCTTTTTAATCTCCCCAGATTAATTTGACCAATGCATTTCCTTCTTCTGTCATCATCTCTGCAATGGATCCTTCCAACAATAATTTACCTTACAGGGCTGTTGTGAAGATAAAATGAGCTAACGTTTGTAAAGTGCTCTGTAACCTATAAATCACTAAATACATATGAGTTATTATCAAAAAAATAGTTGTTTCTTTCTTTGATGTATTATATTCCAAAAGACTAAATGAATTTATATGTAAAATGTCTGATGGTAATATTCGAGAAGTCAAAGGCAACAGAATTGTCAAAAGACTAGAAATAGGCAAATGTCCTATCTTTCACATAAAGGAAAGGTAGATTCTAAAACGTATATCATTGGCAGAGAATTTTAAGGTTTGCAAAGCACTTTCTATATGTAAACTAACTCAATTACCCCCATTTTACAGATCAGGAAACTGAAACACAGAGCTTAAGTGATTTGTCCAAGGTCACAAATGATTGAGGCAGAATTCAATCTCAGATCTTCATGACTAAAAGCCATGTAGTCATAAGAACATGGACCTAAAGCTGGAAGCAACCTAGAAGATTATCTAAATGATTCTTTCCACCCCCATTTCAGAGGTAAGAATACTGAGATCCAGGAACCTACTTGCCTAAGACCACATAAGTAGTAAGTAACACAGCTAGAATTAGAAGCCAGGTCCTCAAATTCCAAGTGCAGCACTCTCCCTTGTATCACGAAGCAAGCAAAAATCAAGAATAAATCATTAAACATTTTATAGGCACTAACAAAAGGGATTAGTGATCATTAGAATCAGCGCTGATATACTACGGATTCATGCCAAATGGACTCAATATATTTTTTGAGGGGAAAGTGGTGTGAAGGATTGCTAGGGGAATATTGTACCTGGATTTGAGCATAGTATTTAACAAGGTTTTTCATTATTTCCTTGAGGACAAATAAAGAGATAGGATTATAAGATAGTGAACTTATAGCCATTGAACAATCGTACCTAAGGCTTAACGAATTGATGTTAACGTAGGGGTAGGTTCTTAGGAGTCTATCAGTGCTCTCTGTTCAACCCTATTATGTTCAACGTGTGTAGCAGTGATTTGAATGAAGAAATAGATACCCTTCCATCTGTGATTACTTTCCACTTTCATGTTTTTTGTAGATAGCCTACTAGTCCGTTTTTAAGGTTTTCCATCAGAAGATATAACTTTACTAAATTTTATTTCTTTGTTTGTGAAACAAACTTTATTTAAAAAATGAATTATGTACATTAGATCATCTTGACAGCATTTCTCTTAAGAGAAACTTATTTTTATTTACTCTTGGCATGGTCAATTTTCTTGAGTTCTTATAGCTATTACGGCTTTATTGAATGGAGGCTATGACCATCCTATTCAAAGTACCATAATAATTTCTAAAAGTGATATCGGTGAATGACATCGTCAGAGGTTTCTGCAGTAGCCTAAAAATCTTATATGTGCAATTATATATTTTTTTGTTGTTTCCCCTATTACATTATGATCCTCTTGAGGGCCTTGCCTTTTGTTGTTGTTGTTGTAATCCTCAAAATTTTGCACATTATTTGGCATATGCTAAGTTTTTAATACATGTTTGTCGTTCTTGGGAAAAAATGGCTAATTTTGGATTGGCTAATATTGGATAACAGGACTAGCATCCAAAAATATATTTACAAGCTTTGAAAAAGGGCTGAAACTAATAATATTAACTTTAAGAGAAATAAATGTAAAGTTCTGAAATTAGCATTAAAAATTCAAAGACACAAGGACAAGATGGGGCAGCAAATGTCATTTAAAAAGTTCATGCACCAAGAGGCACATCTTACTGTTAAAAAGAAAATTTTTTCAGACTTTGACCCTGATTAATGAGGCAAAACTCAGGAAAAAGAGAATTAAAAGAGTTTATTAAAATATATCAAGGTAGCAACATTTTGGTGGGCTGATCACTGAAGATAGCCAAGGGATTCAAGATGGAAGTAGTTTTTATTGGTTACTTTCATGAGATAAAGATAACCCAGGTAGGTGCACATTGGCAAAAGAAGATGGGTCATTGTATCTCAGCCTTTCCAGCTGCCAGTATGGTGAAGGCTAACAGGTAGGAGATAACCTGCTATGTGATATATGGCAAGTAATTCAAAACTTGCAGACTGGGTGATAACTCCCACATCAGATCCTCCCTCCTCCATAAAGTGTCCTCCAACACTGTTTTACAAGCTGGACTGGGAACAATGTGTCACTGCATCAGAATAATTTTCAGTATTACCAAGTAGAAACTTAATACTCTATAAGAGTTACTGAATCTCCCCAAAGTGGACTAGATGATGTTTTATGTCCTTTCTAGCTCCAAATCTATGATCCTATTTGAAAAAAACATTTTTTTACGGTAAGCTGAATACAAATAGTGCTATGTAGAAGGTCGAAAAGCAAATTTAGGCTGTTGTAATAAAGGTTTCCAGATTAAGGGAGGTAATAATACCACTTTACTCTGAAAAAATCAAATGAAATATGAAATGATAAGTTTAATTTTGGTTGGTTCATTCTAAGATGAACCTTGATAAGCAGGTATATGATAAAAGAATAGCAACCAGAAAGATGATAGGTCTAAAATGCAGATGGTACAAAGAGTAGTTGAAGTAACTAGGAATTTATACATTGAAGAAGAGAAAATTTAATAGAAGAACAATAGCTAGATGCAAATATTTAAAGAATCCTCAAGAGAGATTAAACTAATTCTTCTTCCTGAGGGCATAGCTACATTAATACACAGGAGTTAAAGGAATCAGATTTGGTCTAACATAAAAAAAATATTCTAGTAATTTGATTTGTCCAACAATGGAGTTGGTTATCTTAATAGCCAATGGTATCACCAGAACTGTTTAATTGGAGTGTTTATGCCCATCTTCTGGGATGCCCTAGAAAAGATTCCTTCACATTATAGCAGATTACACTATTTGAACAAAGGCACATTTCAACTCTGAGATTCTATGAAATAAGGCAAGACCAAAAAAAAGCAATTCAGTCAAAGCCACATAGCTAGTTAATGATCAAGTGGGGAGAAGATCTTTTATATCTTGAAAAGCAACTCTGTCCAGGACTTCTTAAGTATTGAAATTTCAAGTTCAAAAAATTGTTGATTCACTTAGACGACTATAGAGGATTTCATAACCCCCAAGTAAGGAGGGAGGAATAAGTAAGGTACAAAGTATGTAAACAACTTATCTCAAGTCTTTCAATTTGCAAAAGATGTCATAGGCAACAAGATAAAAATGTACCAAATCTCTTAAGTAGGTCAAGTGAGTTTTTTTAATCAAAGAATGCACATTGTATATTATTTTTAAAGTTTTCTTGGTAGCACTTGTTTTTACAACAGACACTTCCAGATATGCCCTTCTCTCCCCCAGTCAAATTTATCTCCTGCAGGTCTTCCTTTACAACAAAGAAAAATTAAACAAAATGAGCTTATCCAACAACCACGTCTGGCTGCATTTGTAGCATTTCATGCCCTTGGTTTTCCACTTTTGTGGTGAAATGAAAGTCATGCATTTCCTCGTCTCCACTTTGGATGCAAGATTGGTCACTATATGTATATAGCCCAAGAATTTGCTCTATTTTTAAAAATTACATTATTCTAGCCATTATTTTCCTGGCTCTGCTTACTCTATACAGCAATGATTTGGACAAGTTTTCCTGTGCTTATATGAATTCCTTATATTCGTCATTTGTTATGGAACATTGACATTACATTATGTTCTGATACCACAATTTATTCAGCCATTCCCTACTGCCGATCATCCACTTTGCTTTCAGTTCTTTACTCCAGGAGGAAAAAAAAAAAAGTGCTGTTGTGAATATTTTAGTACATATGGGACCTTCATTTCTGTCTTTTGCTTCCTTGTTCTGAGTTAAAGAGTATAAATGCTTTAGTCACTTTTCTCACGTAATTCCAAAGTGATTTCCAGAATAGTTGGATTAATTCAAAGCTCCCCCAACAGTGCATTAACATGCCTATGTCCACCCAGCAGTGACTATTCCCATTATCTTTGCCAAATGGCTAAGTGTGAAAAGAAGCAGAGTTCTTTTGATTTGTATTTATTTTATTAATGATTTGAAGCTCTAATTTATATGACTACTAATTAAAAAAAATTAAAGGAGCATTAACATGCTTTGACAAGGATAATTTGTTGGATGGCTTTCGTTCTCATGTATTTGTTTTGCTTTCGTATAGACCTTGGATAACAGAATACCCATATCATTGTGACAGTATGATTGTGCTTTTATTTGAGGTGTCTTCATTCAGTGGACTGAAGCTACTGTATCCCTTATGATATGCTAGTGATTTGAAGTTTCATATCCAAGCCTCTCCTCTTCTATAATATATGTGGAAATATTCATTGTGCTTTGTATCTGTCAAGTTCAGAATTCTTTTAAAATATTTTTAACTTCTCTCTGGGCACCATGTTTTTTTAAGGTGAGTCACAATAGTCTGCATATAATTTTGTTTTCTCACTTAAAGTTTTTTTTTCATTTTCTCTCAAATTTTCTTCTATGTCTATATTTTAAAAATTCCAAATCCAAATTGAAAAATCCATATTTCTTTTTTTTTAACTTTTAGAGCTTCTAGTACTTTTGAAAGATTCTCTATTGGTTGCTAATTTTCAACTCTCTTTTATTCTTGTTATTTTTTTCTATAAAGCTCTGATTTCTGACCTAATTACTATCATAATATCTTCTTTTAAAAATTTACTATTCTAAGGTTTCCTATGGAGAATCTGCAGAATTTATTTTCTTGTTCTCTTTTTCTTTTTTTGTTAGCCTTCTTTTAGAATATAATACTTAGTAATGTTCTTGCTGACCTTTTTAAAAATTCTTACTCATTTTTTCCTTCTGTCTCTCCAAGTCTCATTGTGAGCTTATATACTTGAGACCATGGTTTATCTTCTCTTAGAGGTTTTTTTTCTTTCAACGTTTTTCTCATAAACCCAGTATTATTTGCTCCTCCTCCTTCTCCTGATATGGCACCAGTGTTTTCTTCTGCAGAAAATTCTGAAGCTAAGTGTCTTTAGTACCCTCAAGATGTTGTAGGGGGAGACCCAACTTCATGTGTTACCTATGAAAAACCCACTAGTAGAAGACTAGGTTTCCAATCCTTTTCCTCTAGAAGATACAAGTCCCTCTCTCTCTAGTCAGCTCTGCATTTACTCATCTCTGTGTCTGGTTCACTGCCTAAAGTGGCAAGTCCCAGTTGCATAGCTTGGAGGGTATATAGAGAGTCACTATAATCATAAGATTGAATGGAGGATGCCACAGCCAGAACCGGGGGGGGGGGTAGGGGATCTTCTAGTTAGTTCATATTTGTTGCACCTAATGCACCGTAAGGGCAGCTAGGTAGCACCATGGATAAACATTGGGCCTGAAGTCAGAAAGACCTAAGTTCAAATCTGGCCTCAGATATTAGCTTGTGACCCTGGGCAAGTCATTTAACCCTGTTTGTCTCAGTTTCCTCATCTGTAAAATGATCTGGAGAAGGAAATGGCAAAACTACTTCTGTATCTTTGCCAAGAAAAGCCCAAATAGGGTCACAATGAGTCAAATACAACTTAACAATAACAATAATGCTCAGTATGGAATGGTGATGAGTAGGGTAAATGGGAAGATTTAAGAAGTTTTGCTCTCTGGTTTTATTTCAGAAGGATTCCTTTTTATCTATTGTTCTTCTGTCTTCTTATCTTGTTGGTGTGCCTTTAATTCTGAATTTGGTGTATTTTTTCTGTTCTTAATAAACAACTGATTCCCTTGGATGTTGCTGACAAGATTCAAAAACTAAAGATTGGGGGATTTGTTTGTTTTTCTATGCCACATAACCACAAATTACATGAACAGTCTTTAAAAGGTTGTGTATAATATTTGAGGTGGGAGATAACTCCCTGTAAGCAGACTACTTGAGTTCTGAGGCAGTGCAACTATGAGCTTCATTATGAGAGAAATCAACAGGACAGTTGGATCATACACATAAAACTAGAGAGGACTTGGCAGGATATCTGGTCCTCATTTTATGGATTGTGAAACTGAGGCCAGAAAAGGCTAAACGACCTCCCAAGAGCACAAGGGGAAGCCTAGTGGGGTAAAGTGTTAAAGTTACACAACTAATGAAAGGCAGGGTTTATCTTCTCAATCCCCAAACCAAGACTCTTTCCAATCTCCCGAATTGCTTCTTTTTAAAATCTTTTTTTCCCTTTTCTACTATGATTACCAGTGCATGAAAGGAAGGGGAATTCCTTATAAAGAGATTTTCCCCAGGCCTCTTTGTGGCTTGAATGATACCTTACCTTCCTCTCTGACTGCAGCCTAGTGTTTTAGATTATAATGTGGAAGTAAAGTCACTTGGTTCATTCAAATTAGCTCCAACTGCAAGTATTCAGTACTTTCTAGGCCTTGTTTAGAAGATAAGACTTTGCAATTAGTTTACTATTTGAGAAGGATTCTTGGGGATAGTTGAAAACCACAAATTCTCCCTAGTTTCTCTGCAGAAAAGTGGTAAATGAGTAAAATAATGGCATTTTCTACAGTTGATTTTAAAAATAGTATTTAGAGGGGCAGTTAGGTGGTACAGTGAGTAGAGGACTGGCTCTGGAATCAGGAGTTCAAATCTGACCTCAGACATTTGACACACTTACTAGCTGTGTGACCTTGGGCAAGTCACTTAACCCCAATTGCCCTGCCTCCCCCCCTCCAAAAAAAAGATAAAAAAATAGTTTTTAGAGTTAATAAATAGCTCATTTGAATCCAATTTACTAGGCACTAGTTGCTTTTTAGTCTAAACTCTGGATTAATTAATACAAGAATCATGGAAGCACAGAATGTTAGACATGGAAAGAATACAAGAAGGAATTAAAAAGGTTATTGATCCCAGTCCCTTTATTCTGCAGATGAGCTCCCTTTTAAATGAAGCTGTGCTCAATTCCCCAACTACTACTACCTTCCCCCCAAAATTGTCTTCCATTTATTTTGCTTATACCTACATACATACATGTTGTCTCCTCCCCTGATAGACTGTAAGCTCCTCAAAGGTAGGAATTATTTCATTTTCTTGATTGATTCATAGACAGTTGAGGAAAATGAGGACCAGAGAGACAAAAGATATGCATATGATTTTATTGCTAATAAGTTACAGAGCCAGGACTAAAATCCAAGTGTTCTGACTTCTAGGCTATTTCTCTTTTCAACTGTACCCCAATTCATCAAATAAAAACAGAATCATCTGATATGGTTTGATATCCAGGAGCTGAGTTTACATTGTACCCAAACAGTGACAATGGTTCCTGTTCTCTCTCCTTCATCAAGTTCAATCTGTTCCCTTTTACAAAATACAGCTGTCACCAGATTGGCTCAGATAGGACTATAATTTTTAGTGAGGTCGTGCTATGGGACAAAGGGTACCAAAAAATTACAACTAAGCACAACAAGCCCATTTGTGGAATGCAGTTCATTCCAAATAATGAAGTTCCACAAAGTAAATGGCACGGGCAACAACAACCACCACATTAGCAATGACAACTGAACTCTGTATAATTAAAACAACCAAAAATTTTGGCCCTGGAGAAGGATTGGAAAAACGTACCTTCCTCATCTCTTTGCAGGCATGGGGAACTATGGATATGGAATCTCGCATGTACTATCAGACTCAGCTGATGAGCTAGTGTCACAATGAAATGCTTTTTTAAATTATTTGTTATAAAAGAAGACTCACTGAATAGAGAAAGTTGAGAAATAGAATAAGAAATGAACAAGAAGCAAAACAAAATGTAGCAAACATTTTCCAAAAGTGAATAAAATGATGATATTTGAGTGAGTTTAATTCAAAAATTCATTTCTACAGGGTAAGAAAATAAAATAGAGTTTTCACAGAAACACAAAGACATATGTGTACATGCATTCACACACAATTAGGGATGAAGGATCAGCTGAGTTAAAAAATAAAATGGATTCAACTTCTCCCCGGAGCTCAAAATAGGATGAAACCTTGTTTAGTATGTATACCTCACTGGCCTTTGCAATAGAAGGACTAAGAAAGATGATTGTTTCTTATGGCACATTCAGAGCCATAGAATTATGTCTAGGAAGCACTGTGTGGTTCAGCAGAAAGAGGGTTGTTGGATTTGGAGGTAAAGGAACCGAGATTTGAATCCTGTTTCTGCCCCCTCAGTGGCTGTGTAGCCTTAAGCAAGTCAATTAACCTTTCTGAATCTGCCTTATTACCTTATCTGTAAAATGAAGATGTTTTACAAAGTGAAGTAAGGAGAACAATTTACACAGTAATAAGATTGTAAAGAGAAACAGCTTTTCAAGAGAAAGAACTCTGGTCAACACAATGACAAACCATCATTCCAGACTGACCATGAAGCTACCTACCTCTAGACAAAGTGGGTAGTCTGTCACATTATAGAATCAGGGTGCGGAATGAGACATAGATTTTGTGGATGTGGCCAATACAAAATTTATTTTGTTTGATTATGAATATTTATCATTTTTTTGTTTTTTCCTTTTTTTGGTTTTCAATGGTGGAGTGGTAGAGAGAGAAAACTGAATTTTGTTAATTGGGAAAAATTAATTTTAAAATAAAATTAAGTCTTCAGAGTAGATGATCCCTAAAATCAATTCTTGCTCCAAATCTATAATTCTAAGTGGTGGAACTCAGAACTACTTTATCACAGATATTTTTTTTTTTGCCAATCCTAAAAGTTTCTTGAAATTTGTAGTAGAAAGATTTATATCCTGTAATGGTAAAGAGATCTGCATTTTAGTCCCAGTTTAATGCCAGTTTTAGTCCCAGCCCCTAATTGTGTCATCTTGGGCAATTCATGAGTATTTTGCAAGTCACTTCATAGCTATGTGCTTCATTTTCCTGCTCTGTAAAATGAAATTATTTGATTAGATGATCCTTAAAGCCTCATCCAGCTCTAACATTCTAAAATTATATCACTAATCAGCCTAGGTACTATCAGTCACACTTTCTGGACCCTAGCATAAGCTATTAATTAAATGGCCTTGACTAGGGGGAAAAATCATGGGAAATGTCCTGGTAGTTCTGTTAGAGGTGATTTGAAAAGGAACTTGGTGTAGCCCTTCTATTTTGGTATATCTCAGGGAAAGACTCACAGACCTAAATCCTAATTAAACAGTTAAAGGGCATAGAATGCCCTCGTGAACACAAAGAAGTTTTATACCTTTTTTAATTTTTAATTTTTAGTTTACAACACTCAGTTCGACAAGTTTTTGAGTTCCAAATTTTCTTCCCCTCCCTCACCTCCCAAGAAGGCATGGTATCCAATATATGTTCTACATATACTTTCTCATTAAACTTATTTACACAATAGTTAAGTTGTAAAGAAGAATTATGACCAATGGGATGAATCATGAGAAAGAAGAAACAAAACCAAAGTTTTACCATCTTAAAGAAAGAAATAGCTAATTTCAATATTGCTCTTAGGAGAATGGAAAGTTATAAGATAAACCTAAGTAAAGTCGGGGGCGAGGGTGATTATTGCTAAGTATTCAGGCTTCAAAACATCCATTTGTACAGGCTGTCATAATGATGATTAGCTGCAATCAGTAATCTGCTGCTTGCCAGGAATCTGGCTCCTGTTCCTAAATCGTGTTTTTTTCTCCTTAAGTAAATGTGAAACCACTGTTTATATATTTCGATCCCCATAGAAAGTTTTCCTATAACCACTAATGACAGCTTTTTAGTGACCCCAGTTTATCTATATAAATATCCGTATGCTTAGATTTGTCTTATTCCTTTTATTATAAAGAATAGCCTGCAAGGCAGCTGCTATTATATGAACTAGTATGCATGTTTTATAGGTGGGACAGAATTAGAATATATACTAATGCTAATTTTTTATACCTTCATATTGAACTACTACAGTTTTCCTCTGATGCCTCAAGGTAGCATGGAGAAGACCCTGGGTTCTTGAAGACCATTCCAGGAGAACTCATGCTCTGGCAAGTCAATCATTTAATTATCAAGCATTTGTTAATTGCCTCAAATTCATAACACCCTCAAGTATTCAAGAAGTAAAGATTGTTGTTTCTTTGCATAGACATTCATCCTTCCAAGTCCAAATATATCCATAAATGCCTTAAGTACACATGGTCTAGGTTTAGGAAAGGAAAAAAATAATATTGCTGGAGATAGAAAGATTGGCTTACATACTGTCACATAATTAGGTTGGAGCATGAACTCAGAGATGTACACTCCTGTGTATTCATGCCAGCCTATGCTCAACATGCTACTCTGCTCTTCTAACATTGAGGCCCTTTGTACAGAGGTACTGATGTATAAATGTAAAGCAAATAGTCCTTTGCATGAACAATTGCATTCCCAGACTGTACATCCAAGGCTTTCAATACAGAGGAATAAAATTTCTATGAGTCTATAATAAAGCCCTTAGACTTTCATTCCAGTTCTATTTCCTACATAGGACTTATTTGCATCTGAGATAAGGTAAGAGTCCTACTTTCTAGTGCTACACTAATTTTAACCTCCCAAACCCACTCTAATATAGTATACCTATAACTGATCTGAAATTCTCAAAAGCCTGGGCTTGAGAAGAAAGGTTTTTTTCCATTCACATATCCACCTCTCAAGGTCCAGGTGAAAGTTGGTTCATTCCTATGTTCTTTTCCTGCCTTTCTCCAAATCTGAAAATGTGACAGTGTGAAAGCGATTGAAGTTCTCAGTTTTCTTTTGCATAAAAAGCCACTCAGTTTTCTTTTACGTAAAATGGGAACACCAATATCATTCTTAATGATTCTATCTAGTAGTAGTGGGAATTATCAAGTTTCAATTTGTGAACATCTATGAAAATGAAAGCATGGTGCAGGGTACTGTTTTTACTGCAATTGCCTTAAAGCCAAGCTCTCATTTTAGTACTGTTTGGTGAAAGATATTTTGTTACAGAAGTGGTCAGCACCAGGGTTATGGACAGCAACTATACCAGTCAAAATGAAGATTGGTAGAAATAGCAGAAGCTGCCACAGCTGAGATGAGATCTCCCTCCATTATAATTGCATTTAGGATTATCCTTAGGGATTTAAAGGAGAAAGGGCTAATGGATTTGACTAGGTTGGCCAATCAGGTTAATTATGTATACTTCAACTTTTTCAGAGAAGGGTACATGCTAAGTCAGCCTCTGGAATATGGGAGTAGTTCCATTGCATTGTTTGTGATTTCCAGAGTCCCTCCTGAATATATCTCTGTCTTTGTCCTATCCTGATGATCTAATTAGTAATCACACAACTAGGAGAGAAGATGGACACACACACGCACGCGCGCGCGCGCACACACACACGACCCCTTTCTTCTATTTAGTGTGTTGGGATAAATGGTCAGTGTTTCAAGAATGATACAGTTTATGATGAGTAAAATGAAGGAAAGCATTAGAGTCTAGCTTGCCTATCATATATCCTCATCAAAGATCCAGAAAATGCTCCAGACAGAATTTTGGTCAGAAAATTCAAGAAAAAATCACAGTGAGTCATTTTCAACCCCAAGGTAGCTTAGGAAAGCAACAGAGAAATTTGATAACACTGGGGAGGGAGTCTGGCCAGGAACCACAATGCAGAACATTCTAATGCCCCTGGATTGAAAGAGAACCTATAATGGGCATCAGGTGAGAAAGAGATCCTGCAGATCCCTGAACAACTGCTAGATGTAGGAAAATATACCTTCTGGCAGCTCTGTCCTCTGCTACCCAGCTCAAGGTCAGACATCCATAACAGAAAGTGGAGTGGTCATGAGCATTGCCCCTAGCTATGTACTAACTCAGGAGCAAGTTCAAGAAGCAAATGGTAGCTCTGTGATTCTGAGCCCAGGAGCAGATCACAGTGTCCCAGAACAAAGGGTAACTGACAGTTCCATTGCTCTAAACCTTCAGAGCCTTGTCAGATAGCTAATAGTGAGTCTAGAAGAAGTCTCCTAAAACTCTCAACCAGGGACAAGCTGACAAACCCAAATCTGGGTCTCACTGAGCTCAGACAAAGAGGACAGTGAACTTAATTCATTCTAAGTCACAGCACTTTGGGAGCACTGAAATTTTGCAAGCCCCTAGCAGGAGTTGTGAAAGCAGCAGAATGGTCTAAGAGCACAGAAGCTCAGTTCAGACATGTCCTTCAGAAGTTATCATTGACCAACACTAAGATAAGGGCCAAAGTCAAGAAGTAGGCTGGAAGAATTAACAAATAAACAAAAAAATCTTTACGACAAAAGACCTATTATGGAAACAGAGGAGTTCAAACAAACAAAGAAGACGGAAATGACCAAAAAAAACTATAAGCAAAATCTCAAAGAAAAATGCAGTTTGAACACAAGTCCAACAAGAATTCCTGGAAGAGTTAAAACAAGGGTTAAAAATAGTTTTAAATTGTTTTTAAAATCAAACGAGATCAGTAAAGAGAAAAAGAGGGAAAGAAGCACAAGCTTGGAATATAAAAGAATAACATAGCCAGCTAACTTGAGTATAACCTTACATGGGGGAAAATGAACCTTGAAGAAAATAGAGGACTTCCAAGAATTCCTGATGAAAACACCAGAGCTAAATATAAAATCTCTCATGCAATCAAAGCAATCAATAGAAGCACAAAAAGGTAACCATGAAAAATCAATCATTAGGGACTAATAAAGTTCAACTGTTTACATTTTTTTCTTTAGCTCTTTTTTAAAAGTATTATTGGTTTATTTTTAAATTTAATTGTTAAAATTTTGAGTTCCAAATTTTCTCCTTCCCTCTAGCGCCTCCCCTACCTATTGAGAAGACAAGCAATATGATATCAATTTTACATGTGAAATCATGTAAAACATTTCCATATTAGCCATGTTAAAAAAAAAAGCAAGAAAAATGAAGTGCAAATTGTATTTCAATTGGTTCTCTCTGTCTATATTTTAATATGGGCAGATGATAGATGAGAGGTTAGCTAGGTGGCACAATGGATAGAACACCAGGCCTGGATTCAAGAAGACTCCTCTTCCTGTGTTCTAATCTGGTCTCAGATACTTAATAGCTGTGTGACCCTGGTCAGTTCACTTAATCCTGTTTGCCTCAGCTTCCTCCTCTATAGATTGAGCTAAAGAAGGAAATGGCAAACCACTCCAGTATCTCTGCCAAGAAAACCCCAAATGGGGTAGTGACGAATTGGACACAACTGAAAAGTGACAGAACAATAATAATAGCTTTAGCCACTCAGACTTCTATTTTCGATGGGGGACATAGAGGGAGTGTAATTAGACAGAGGACCATGGAGTGCTGAGGAAGAAGAACGCACTAAAGCAGGAGGAAGGGTGAGGAAGAATGGGAAGAATTATCTTACATAAAGGGGGTATACAAAGACAAGTTTATATAACAAAAAGAGGGTAAGGTGGGGAAAGGATGAAATTTGAACCTGTCATCTAAACTGATTAAAGGAGTGAAGAATTTGTGCAACACATGTCTGCGCACTCGCGCGCACACACACACACACACACACACACACACACCAGAGTTGAGTTCAGAAATACATTATTCCCAACAGAGAAATGGCAGGATAAGGGGAATAAGGCAAAAAGCAGAATGAGAGGGAGAGTAGATAAATGGAGGCCTTGTCAAAAGCAAAACAAACTCTTAAAGAAAGGATGAGGAAAGAATAAAATATATAAAAGAGTAGGATGGCAGGAAATAAAAACACTAGCAATCATAACTGTGTATGTGGAAGTAACAAACACTTATAAAATGGAAAAGGACAGCAGTATAGAGTAGAAACTAGAATCTAAAAATGCATTACTTATGAGAAAGAAGAAAGGGGAAAGCATGTATGGAGTGCCTACAATGTACCAGGGAATATGCTAAGTGTTTCACAATATTACTTCACTTGATCCTTAGAGCAACACTGTTACATGGATATAATAATATCCCCATTTTGCAGTTGAGGAAACTGAAGCAGACAAAAATTGGATGATGTGCCCAGGGTCACACAGCGGACAAGTATCTAGAGCAGGATTTCAACTAGGATTTTGAACCTGGGTCTAGGCCTAGAGCTGTATCACTATGCCACCTACCTGTATAAAATGCTTGTGGAAATATAGGTTTCTTTAGTTTACTATATAAAAGTATCTAATGAAATAGAAAAAAGGGAAAAAATCAATAGGCAACAATAATGCTAGTTCTCATTTTTATACTACTTTGCTGATTATAGAGCATTTATCAAGTAGAGAGGTGTCATTGAGTAGTAAAAAGAGAGCTAGTCTCAGAGACAGAAAGTCCTGAATTGAAGTTCTGACTCTGACAGATACTAGAATCTGATCGTGGGCAATTTACTTTGCCACTTGAGTGTTCTAGATAATTTTTTTTTAAAACTATAGGTTGCAAAGGTGCTGGCCTGCCTTGGCAAAGGGAGTTTCCTCATTCAGTAGTACCCCAAATTAATGAAATCACAGATTGTGTTAATATCTTTTACCTCTCAATGATGTAAGATTGGTAGTACAGATATTGTTATTCCATTTTTATAGATGAAAGAATTGAGTCTTGAAGAATTGATGTGACTTGACTAGAGTCACATAGCTAATAAGTATGGAAACAGAATTTGAACTCGGGTCTTCTGACTCCAAGGCCAGTGTCCTTTATACTTTCCCATGCTTTCTCCCTTCATATACCATTTTTACCCTGTAGAACGATAAGATAACTTGGAGTAGAGGAAAATACAACCTATCTCCTCAATATTTAGTAAATACATTTTAATCTTTAATTTTATCTGTAATCCCTTAATTCTCCTATTTCCTTCAACTGGTCTTTCAATCATCTCCTCTACAAATAAATCTATGTTTGCTCAAGGAAGGCAAAGGAGGAAAAAAAACTAGAAATCAATTATGTAATGAACTGAAGGAATTTATTACAGGCCTGGACAATGAGAAACAATTACTCTGTTAACAGGATAACATGGTTGAGTGGCCTCCAATTTTTATGTTCCAACCAAAGTCATCAGCTCTCTTTAACATCACCTCTGAGTCTTTGATCACCTCTCAGATTCATTGATCATCAATAAATTAGCCCCATCTTTGAATTCTTCTATTCAAGTACTTTATAATTAGACATGACTATCTATTAGAAGTTATTAAACACTTGACATATTTGAAAGAAATTTATAATGGAGTAATTAAGCTGAAAGTTCATCAGTAGCTAGCCTTGTTCCTTATGAAAAGACTATATAATTGGAATAAAACTAGAGATGTTTAAAAAGGCCATGGCTCTATCTGACAACAAAAGCTAGATGTATAATACTGTAAAAACCAAGATTGGGTTTATATGAGTGTGTGTGTGTGTGTGTGTGTGTGTGTGTGTGTACCCATACAAGTGCTAATCCTGTTCAGTCATTCCTGGACAAAATTGCAAAGTTTATCTATACCACACTACTTCATTTCCCCTTCACAGCAATCACATAAGCCAAGCAGGACAGATATTATTATCTCAGGATCGAGAGCTGGTAGTCGTCAGAGATCAATTAGTCTAGCCTTTCCATTTTACAGATGAAAAAAAACTGAGATGGAGAGGTGAAATGATTTGCCCAAAGTCAAATATTTGTCAGTTTCAATATTTTCATCGCAATCACCATTTATCAGACAAAAAAAACAGTTAAAGATAGTTTAAGTTACTTGTGTTCAAGGTCCTATAATTAGTTGATGACAAAGCCCAGACTAGGTTCTAATTCTTTTGACTCTTAGAGCCCATGACACTGTTGTATTGTGTGTTTTTTAGGCAGGAGTTTTTAGCAATCCCACTGGGTATGTCTGCTGCTTTCTAGCATTGGACCCCCAGGGCTACTCCCAAACTGAAAATACCATTAGGACCGAGGGAGTGAGGCAGTGGACACAGATTCCCACTAAATTCAGCTCCCCAAGTCTTCCTTTGGTTTCTTTTCTCTTGCAGCATGTTGGTGCAGACTCAGAATTTCACCCTCCTCGTTACCCAAGAATCTCAGTGTTCTGATGTAGAACACCATCTTAGCCATGTAATATAACGGCATTAATGCTTCCAACATGATTGGCAAGGGGATTTTGATGTTAGATCATTTATTATTTCCCTCCTTCTGCCTGAGAGGTTGACGACACTTTCTGTTTATCGAATTGAGTCAAAAGAGAAATAACCTCTTTGCCAGGGTGACAAAGTATTCTCTTATTTTGAACACATAAGAGAAACATGCTTTAAGATACATTATACTTGCCAAACAATTATTGGCCTGAAAGTAATGTATTAAATCTGTTTCAAACACCCATTTGCTACCATCAAGGATAATTTTCAAATGAAGAATATACGCCTCCTCTCATTTCTAGGCATTTAAATGCATGACATTCTGTTATGTTCCCATGAGAAAAGAATAATTTCAAATATTCCAATAGGCAGGGCACTCCACAAGCTCCTGTTAGCATTTCTTTGGTCACTCACATTCCTGCTACTGAGAACTATACTGTTGGGGTGTGCAATTATTTTGAAATTTGTCAAAGTCCCATTCTTTTCACTCTATCTCCACACTCACACCCTCAAATATAATATCCATAAATTCTCCGAAGTTGTGCTAAAAAGTTACACAGACCCATAATCATAGGATTATAGATTTAAAACTGAAGATCATCTATTCTGATCCCCTCATTTGACCAGTGAGGAAACTGAGGTCCGTGAATGGCAAGTAACTTGTTCAAGGTTATACAGCTACAGAGACAGAATTAAGACCCAGACCTTCTCACTGCAAAGAGAATAGTCTGGATAATAATACCATTATTATTATGATGATGATAATAATAGCTCCTATTCCTAAAGCATGCCACAGTTTGCAAAAATTCCCCTTTCTCTGGAAACAACAACATAAAGTGCCAGTATTATTACCCCATTTTACAGGTGAGGAAATCGAGACTCAAAGATGCTCTGATTGACTAGGTTTTACTATTATCTAATAGGCAAGGGATTAAAAGAATTCTAATTCACAACTCCCAATGTTCTTTTGGCTAAATCATAGTAGAGAGGAAAAGGTACAGGATTTGAAATCAGATTACTAGGGCTGAAATCCTCTCTGTGCCACTAAATGACCTTGAACAATCCCTTGGCCTTTCTGAACCTCAATTTCTTTTTCTCTATAAAGTGAAGGGGTTGATTCAATGATCTCCTGTAGCTCTCAGTATGGGATTCTATGATCCTTTGTAGTTGCCATGACAAGCCACCAAAATTGTGGAATTTATGAAGTTATGGACAACTCTGAGATGGGAGCTTGGATTCCCTTACTCTTGGCATCATTGTTGCTTAGAGAAAAAAACTAGAATATTAATAGCTAGAATGTGTGTGAGTGTATTGTTTTACGGTTTGTGAAACATTTTGCAAATATCTCACTTTATCCTTACAACCAACCTGTGAAGAAGATGCTATCATTATTTCACTTTATAGATAAGCAATTTAAGCAGAGATTAAGTGACTTGTTCAGGTCATACAGCTAGTAAGTGTCTGAGATGACATTTAAACTCAAATCTTCTTAACTCCAGGTTCAGGACTCTATCCACTATGCCATGTAGATGCCACAACTAGAGGCATGTAGTGGGAATCATTCTGTATGTAAACAAAAAACCTTAATTTTGAATCTATTTCCAACACTTATTACAGATTTCTGTGTCTCAGTTGCTCCACCTGTAAAATAGGTACATTAATGTTTATACTACCGAAGCTGTTGTAAGGAAAGAGAAATTCTATATTCATATAAGAAGTTATTTCTTTAATGGAGTTTTGCACACACACCCCCAACCAACATGACTTGCCAACCATCCACAGATGGGCCAACAAAATGTGCAAGCCACTAAATCTGAAGTGGCATTCTGAGAGACCAGGGACAATATCACATAGTTGGCCAAGCCACTGCCACTACTGTAAACATTACCTCCTCTGAAACCCCAGTAGAGATAGATTGGGACTTGAGCCAAGAAATAACAATGCCCCCAAACCACAGACCCTAATCCTAATCAGACCTCAAAGCCAACATCAAGGGGAGCAACCCCTGTGGTAAAGGGTCCTACTATCTATAAAACCATCAATGTCATTTATTGAACAACTGCCACCAATGGGCTAGTGTGACTAAGAACTCTGGGAATATCAGTGTACTACAGACTACCAGTCTTGAATCCAGATTGCCTCCACAGATATTGTCCAGGGAGCAAATCTTGTGGAGATTGAATCTGATAACTGCCTCTAAAGGAGTGGAAGCCCCTGCCTCCTCAAAGCCAGTTCTCACTACCAAATTTTCTATCAAATGGTTCAAAAATCAGAAACATAATTTCATCAGTGGAAATGAAATTAAAGATGTATTGCCATTTTTGTCACTATGCCCTAAGTAGCATGAAGCCATTCTGTTTGACTTGTAGATAAAATCTCCTATTTGTGTTTTCTTCTCCATATTAAAATGTGAGCTTTTTGAATACAGAGACTGTCTTGCTTTTCTATTTGTATCCCAAGGACTTGGTACCATGTAGATAATAAATGCAATTTCATTCATTTATAACTGTAATTTACTTAATTGTAGGACTAGAGCTGGAAAGGATGTTAGAGGCCATCAAGCCAAACTCCTTCATTTTTCAGATAAGGAAACTAAGGTCCAAGGAAGTGTAGTGTTAATATGATTAAAGATCTTCCCTTCCCAGTCAATAGGGCCTTTACTTACACCCTTTACTTACTAGGTGGGAGGTCCCAGGCCGACATCCTTTTGCTATTTAGGTCATGAGAGGAGTGAAACCCTCAGGGCCCCAAGAAGAGCTGCTAAGACCAGAGTCAATTGTATATGCACTGACTTCTAGCCAATCAGATGTTCGTGAATTCAGGCAATCAGAGACCTGATTTCTAGCTAATCAGATGCTGGCTAGGACTGTATGTAAAGAGAGCCCACAGTGTGAGAGCAACAGAATTGAGAAGCGGACATCAAGAAGATATTAAGGCAACAGACATTGAGAGAGAGCCAGCTTCAATAGATCTACAAAGTGGAGAATGCAGACAAGAGAGTTGCAGAGATCAAACAGCTGAGAATCCGCAGCATCGAGAGGGTAGAGAATTGAGAATCCAGGGGACTGCAAGGACTCTGAGAACTACAAGGGCTTTCAGAACTGCAGGAGAGAACACAGGCAAGCAAAGCAGACACTTAGGATGAATGAGAGATTGCTTACAGGAAGGCTCTAGGATGACTTGGTTCCTTGCTATAATACCGTGTTATAATTTCCTTGTTGCTACATTGAGGTGGGCTTACTGGTTTTTGGAATATAACTACTCCTATATTGAATTGGAGTTATTGGTCTTGGGATATGATCCTCTGTTGTCTAAATAAATGCTATACTTTCTCCACCTTCTACCTAGAGAGTTTTTCATAGTTTGTGATTCTGAGCCATACAGGCATGTTCATGGTCATCCTTGAGTTCATGAATCTTGCCTTACTGATACAGGAAGTTAAGCAGTTTTCCTAGGGTCAGAAAGCCTGGTGGGGTATATGGTGTGATCACAGAAGACTAGTACCTCTAGTATGAGGGCTGCCAAGCCCTTTTTAGGGCTGATTTCCATCTTTTCTATCTGATTCATCCAACTCTTACCTGTGGCTCCAAGAAGCTGTAGCATGCACAGTGGCCACATCCCAGTAAAACACTTCAGTAGATGGACTAAACCATCTCTTTCAAACACCCATTTGCTACCATCAAGGATAATTTTCAAATGAAGAATATATGCCTCCTCTCATTTCTAGGCATTTAAATGCATGACATTCTGTTATGTTCCCATGAGAAAAGAATAAGGTTGAAGGTAAACAAGAGGTATCAAATCCTTTGGTGAGTTAGGGGTATTTTTTACCCCAAGCATGTGAAGACTTCCCCTGGTAGAATGGGCAGATGAGAGCAATTTACTCCAAGGCAGCTGAAGCAATTTCTGTGGAGCACTTAGTGGGTAGACAGTAAAGATGACAAGAACATCCACTTCATCTCATGCAATCACCAGTCATCTTGATTCTGTCCTGCTACTGGACTGCGACAACTCTGGAAGAGAGAATGAGGCCAATGACTCCATGCAACTCTGCCTCACTTAAATTCAATTTATGCTTGAGTGAAAGGACATCACCCATACCATTTTACCACTTATTAAACATGTCTAAAGTGAGATGTAAATACAGGCCTTTCTTACTTATTCCAAGTCCACTGTCCTCTCAACTACAGAATATAATCCAACAGCCTATCAATAGATCTTAGGTGAAGGATGTCTATGCAATTTCCCTTTGAGAGGCTCTAGCAGAGCCACAATGCTTTTTGTACTGCTGCATTCCTGGCTACCTCATCCACTTGAGATCATTCAGTGTGTTATTGGTCCCTATGTCTGTAGCCATTGCTCTTTCTTTCCTAGTATTATGAGTTTTACACAATCTGCACAGGTTCATGGGCTTTCTTGTCCTACTTAACACAGAGCTATTTTGTCATCCATTCTTCTAAGAGAATTAGATTCTATTGGCACACCTTGCCTTACGTTAGTTGATTCATCAGCAGATTAGTCTCATATGATTAGGCATGGCTCACAGATACTTGTATAGGACAAAACAATCTTAGACCTTAGAATAACTTAAGAATACAGGACAAATAAGGAACCAATCAAAAGTAACACTGGGAACTTCATGGTAGGGAGAGAGTAAGTACCTGGAAAAAAAATACAAATAAGCCACCAAAGGAGGAAAGAGTTGATAGGAGGAGAACTGAAAGGAAGTAACATGTACATATCCTTTTTGTTTAGGCCTAATGGATCAGGTAAGCAAACATCAAGTTTTGTTATGTAAATAATATTCTATTTTTTCCAATTATATGTAAAGATATTGTTCAACATTCATTTTCATAAGATTTTGAGTTTCAAATTTTTCTCCCTCCCTTCCTCTCCTCTCTCCTCCCCAAGACAGAAAGCAATCTGGCATAGGTTGTACGTATGCAATCATATTAAACATATTTCCACTAGTCATGTTGTGAAAAAAGAAACATAATAAAAGGAAAAAAGCACACACAAAAACAAGAAAGTGAAAAGATTAGGCTTTGATCTGCATTCAGACTTCATCAGTTCTTTCTCTGAATGTGGATGGCATTTTTCATCATTAAGTCTTTTAGAATTGTCTTGGATCATTGTATTTCTTAGAAGAACTAAGTCTATCATAGATGATCATTGCACAGTGAAGCAACAAGCATTTAATAAGTGCCTGAAATGTGCCAGGCACTGATGCCAGGTACTAAGGACACAAAGGGAAAATAAAAAGCTTATATTCTTGAGGAGCTTAAACTCACTTCTTTGGATGAGAGGGAACAACATAGATAATGATAAATCTCTACAAAATATAAAATAAACACAAGGTCTTTTTTTGGTGGAGAAAGGGCGCTAGCAGACTAGGGAATATTAGCAAAGGTTTCATGTAAAAAGTGACATTTGAATAGGTTTTTTTAAAGAAAATAATGGCACAGGAATTTCTGTAAATGAATGCAGAAGATGTGCATTGCATTTCTAAATGTAAGATCACATGCTTTATTATCATTAATTAAGTCATATCTATCAGGGAAATTTAATCTGCCAGAGAGCTTTTGTCCCTAGGAGGCTGAAGACATAAGCTATAATCTTACTTATGCTATTGATTCATAGTAAGACATAAGGGGCATATGCAGTCTATTTCGATTCCATTCTATTTGATATAATTTATTCTTTGTTGAGAAATCTAAAAATGAGATAGAGCCCCATGCCTCATTTGCTAAATCTTGGTCATTGAACACTATAGCTTAGAGAGCAGATATCTTGACATTGTGTTGCCCCTCATTTTAGAGAACAGGAAATTGAAAGCCCAGAATGGGTAAGTGACTCATCTAAGGATATTCAGCCAGTTAATAGAAGCAGTGGAACTAATCTTTGTATCTCTCTGAACTCCCAGGCTTCTGGGAGGGTTCAGGAGTGTCAAGTGTGCCAACTGACACAAGATTATTTTTATAATTTTATCTTAATTTGCTTTAATTTCTCATGTCTGTGCAAATGCACATTTAAATACAAATAATTACAAACAGATATAATTTTACTTTGAAATTGTCTTGGATCATAGGCATGGCTCATAGATACTTGTAAATAAAAGTTTATTATATTCATTATTTTTCATATGGTATATATAAATTATCATATTCACGGATGCTTGTATAGGACAAAGCAATTTTAGACCTGAAATAAAAGTTTCATTGTGCTGTCTCTAGTATAGGCAAATGTACTGTTTCAGTCGACTTAGCTTGGTGACCAAGCTGAAATTGAACCAACTGAAACAGCACATTTGCATATACTAGAGAAAGCACAATGAAACTTTTTGTTTCAAAGTAAAATTATAATATCTGCTTGTAATTATTCATATTTAAAAGAAAATTAAATTCTGGTCTTTCTTTAACCTGTTTAGCATCTACATACCAATGAATGTGGAGCAACTGCTTTAAAATGGAATTCAAAATTCACTTTTACCTAAAAGTCTTTCCCAATTAACCTCCACAGACTTGGACCATTCAAAATGCATGTATGTATGTATGTGCATGCACACATATATTGTATGTATATATGTATGTATATATACATATAATTTTTCAAATATTAAACTATGATATGAATAGAAGCTATCAAAGTCAATTCAACAATTATTCATTGAACCACTGTTATGTTCACCGTCCAGTGAACAAAGAACCCAGCTAGAAGTCAAGAAGACCTGAGTTTAAGTTCTACTTTTAAGCATACTAGTTGTATGACCATGGAAAATTCGGTTCAGATTTCAATGACTTAAACAACTCTCTATGACTCTAATTTGAGGATGAGTTGCTGATCTTTTAGTGGAGTGTTCACACTAGAAGTTTTGTGATTTCAGAAGTCTCCCCTCCAACCATCACCACTACTACCCCAAAAACTAGAATAAAAAAGTTCAAGTCACTATTCTAAATATTTGGGTTATAAATACAAAATGAAAAATAGTTCCTGCCTATAAGGATTTTCTATCATTATGTTCTACTAGGGAAGCTGATATTCCATGATAACAATGGTCATGGTGGTGGTGATGGCAGTGATAATGATAGTCAACCAAATGACGAGCATTTAAATGCCTACTTTATTCCAGGCACTGTACTAGGTTCAGGTTTGGGATACATACAAAAATTTAACAGTCCTTGATGTAGCTAATTACATTCTATTAAGGTAAATAACATACACATATAAGTATCTAAAAATAAATGTATAAAAACTTACATAAAAATAATATTGGAAGAGAAATACTAGTAGTTGGGGTGGGGGAAGGATCAGAAAAGGCCTTATATAGAGGTAGAAGTTGAAGCTAAGCTTTAAAAGAAACTAGGGATTGTTAGAGGGGGAAGAAGGCATGGTATATTCCAGGGATGTGGAGAAGTCAATAGGAAGGTCCAGAGATGAGAGATGGGCGTGTTTGTGTGTGAGCGTGTGTGTGTGTGTGTGTGTGTGTGTGTGTGTGTGTGTGTGTGTGTGTAAGAGTGAGAAGACTTATCTAGCTAGACTTAAGAATGAGTTGTAAAGTGGAAGCAAAGTACAATAAGCCTTAAAAAGTGAGTCGGAGTCAAGTTGGAGAGGGCTTTAAATGCCATAAAGGAAGTTGTGTTTGATCCTAGAGGCAAAAGGGAACCATAGGCGTTTACTGTGTAGAGGAGTGATGTGATAAGATCTGTGCTTTAGGGATAGCACTGTGGTAGCTGTATAGAGGATAGGTGGAAGATTTTATGATGACAGTAGTGATCATCGTGATAATGATGATTTCTTTACTTTGAGACTCTTAGTATATTTGTGTAATTCAAGAGTCTACAAACTATAGGGGTCCACCTGTTTTTGTAAGTCTCAGGAACTAATAATTTCTGAATACATCTCTTTTATGGAAGTGCCTGACATATGCCTTTTCCCCTTTTCCCCTTTTCCCTCCCACCCCTTATAAATAACCAAAAAAAAGTAGTTAAAAAAACTAAACAACACCTTTGTTCACATTTTTCTGTATATACAATATTCAACACCCATATTCCCCCCGACACATCCCTATAAAGGAGAAGGGGAGGTACATATTTTCCTCTCTTCTTTGGGACCAAGATTTATAATTACACATAAACAACATTGTGTTCTTTTCTCCTCCTCCTTCTTCTCCTCCCCTTCTTCCACCTCTTCCTTCTCCTCATACTCCTCCTCCACTTCCTCCTCCTCCTCCTCTTCTTCCTCATCCTCCCTTGATTTAATGTTCTAATATTTTTACTAAGAATCAAAGTCAATCTGTTTCACCTACAGTATAAAATTTCTACCTTCTTCCCTTATTTTGAAAATTGTGACTCAATCATTTCCCACAATTTTTCAATGATAGCAACCTATGAATCATAATCAGCAGTTTTCTTTTCTGTTTTTTCTTAATATATTGTTCCCTTGAACTTAGTGACTTGAACACATTGAGGGCAGGTTGCTTTACAATTATATCATCAATCTTGGATTTTAAAAACTCTATTAACCACTTTTGTTCAATATCTCTCATTCTAAAGTTTGATTTCTTTGGTAACAAAATAAAACAGAAGCAATACACTAGTCTATGAAATAATAGAGCTACAGCTGAGAGGGACTTCAGGGACCTCAGTCTAACGTGCTTATTTAATAGATAAAGTAATTGAGATCTAGAGAAATTGACTTGCCCAAAGAGTAAGAATCAGAACTGGGCCTTTTTTCCCAATGTACCATGGTTCCATACCCATAGTAGGAAGTCAAAAAGTAAAGATTGATGGATTAATAAATTTACAAATCACTCAAAATCCTTTGTTATATAACATCATTTATATTAATGAGTATCTCACAGCAAATATTTGAAAATAAGAAACAAGAGATAAATGTATCATTCTCTTTTTTTAGCTTAATACTTTATTTTCCCCTAACTACATATAAAAATAATTTTTAACATTTGTTTTTAAAAAATTTTTGAGTTCCAAATTATCTCTCTCCCTTCCTCCTTCCCTTCTCTGCCCCACCATGTTGAGAAGGCAAGCAATTTGATATAGATTATACATATGCAGTTATGCAAAACATATTTCCCTAATAGTCATGTTGTGAAAGAACACAGTATCAAAAAACCCAGGAAAAATAAAGAAAGTAAAGAAAATGTATATTTTGATCTGCATTCAGACCCCATCAGTTTTTTCTCCTGGAGATATATCATTTTTCTAAAACCTTTAAAAATAACATTTTAAAAAGTTGTACTCTTTCCTTCTTCACTATTAAGTTGTTCCCCCCACCCCCGTTCTAAATCAGAATCTCTTTTCAGAGGCTTCTAGCATGGGATTAATTGCAAACCTCCATTGTCTATGCCTACCCTTCCTTTCTTTCTTTGACCCCCATTATCTTCTCATTTCACTTAACTGAGAAATATTTTTCTTTATTTTCTTAATGTCTTCAGTTCTATAATTTGTCCTCTTTGACATCCTTTTATGATATCTATCTTATTTCTAAGGTATTCATATTGTGATTGTCTCATAAAACTTCAACTCCAAGGCATTGATTGCCTACTAATCTTCCAGCTCTTTCATTGACTTTTTATATAGCTCATATAATTTTTCTTATTTAAAAGACTCTTCATCTAATGTTCTGAGAGACCTGTGTTCTCTGCTATTTCACAAACAGTCTTTCTATTTGGCACCCAACAGTCAGATGTCTCTTTTGCTCTTTTTACAATTGAAATCTTTTGAAAACTATGATATGACTGTATCTATAGAGCAGACCCAAATATTTTGAATAGTGCTGTGGGAGGAGGGAGAGGAAACACACAGGAAGATAGTCAACCATGATCCAAATGTTGAGGCTAAAAATTGAAGATTCATTTTTACTGTGAAAATAATTTTATATTTTCTACCTCTTTTGGTCTAAGGCATGCTACCTAACTACATTCCTGCTATGGTACAAATGTGAGAAAAAAATAGAACATAAGCTCCTTGAAGGCAGGACTATCATCTCTTCCATAAAGCCTTCCTTGATGATCCCAGCCAAAACTGGCCTCTCCCTCTTCTGAAATATTATAGAACATCATGTGTACCTTTCTTATATGCATATAATATTCTATTTAGTATTATAATTATTTGTTTATATGCTTCATCTCCTCTCTTCTATTTTTTTACCCTCAGAAACTGAGAAGTATTTATTTATTATCTTTGTATTTCTTCCAATGACCAGAGAAGTGCCTTATATATGGTATATATTTTAAAAATTTCGTTGAGTTTGAAAAATGAAAAACTGATGCTTACTAAGAGCTTGTGTAATAGAGGAATGAGTGAATGAATAAATGATGAGTTTCAGGCCAATTCTCAAGGGAAATAATAGATATGGGTCAACAGAGGAAACGTGGCAGAGAATGTCAAACGGAGAATAGCTGTTGTTATGAGAGGCAATCTGGTGTAGCGAGACTTGGAGTCAAGGGTGACCTAGTTATAAGTCCCACCTCCAATACTTACAAGCAGTGTGACCATAGTTAAGTCATCTAATTCTCTAACCCCAGTTTTCTCAATTATCAAACTGAGACCATAGAAGAACTGAACTATAGATACGGAACTAGAAGGACGAGTATTTACCTTGTGACGTATTATTATTATTATGAAGATCAAATGATATCATAGGATCAAATATTTGGAGATAATAGGATAATAATAATAATATCTGACATTAATATAATGATTTGTGATTTGTAAAAAACTTTACAAATATACCATTTGATCCTCAAAATGACCACAGAAGGTAGGTGTTATTATTCCTACTTTGCAGATGAAGGAACTGAGGCATAAAAACATCAAGTGACTTGCCCAGATTTACAAAGCCTGGCTTTGAACTCAGGTCTTCCTGACCCCAGCTCTAGTGTTCTACCCACTGTGCTACTGACTTGCTTTTTAATTTACCTTAGAAGTCATCTATTCCAAGTCCTTCACTTGAGAAAGAGAGAAATTGAGGTCCATAGAAGTTAAATAACTTACCCAATGTTACATAGGTAGAAAGCAGGAAAACTGGGTTTTTAACTCATCTGCTTCCCCTAATGTGTATAAAGTGTTTCATACCATAGAATGCTATATAAAAGTAAGTACTTCTTAATAATAGGCAGTTCTAGGGCAGTTAGGTGGTGCAGTGAGTAGAGCACCGGCCCTGGAGTCCAGAGCACCTGAGTTCAAATCCAGCCTCATATACTTGACACACTTACTAGCTGTGTGACTTTGGGCAAGTCACTTAACCCCAATTGCCCTGCCTTCCCCTTCTAAAAAAAAAAGATTAAAAAATAGGCAGTTCTCCATCATAGGCTTGTACAATTGAATAAGGATTCACCATCGTAGGCTTATACAACTGAATAAGGATTCTCATTCTACTAAAAGGTAAATGTCCTGGGAATTCACAACAGACTCTGATCACCAACAAACATAATCTGAAAAGAACAGAAATTAGAATTGATGAGGGAGAAGAACAGTTGGATCACTAAAAGAATGAAAATGAGCCATGATCTATAGAAGATTGCACTGCAGGAGGGTTGCAGCAAGAGGCCAATCAAGCTCAGGGCCATAGTTATCATGAAAATATTCACTAAGCCACCTTGTACAAATTGACATTTTTCAGAACAGGGGAGAGATATGGCCCTTGACCTTGGAATGACTGATATCTAAACAAAGATGAGAAGGACCCACATAAATCAATATGAAGAATTCATTACCTCCTGCAGAGACAAAACAAAGGTCTATGGCACTTTGGGTAAGGAGGGACAACGTTTTCACTTCAGAAATGAAAGTGGATTAAGCTTGAATCTCAGAGGTAAAGTCAGTCAATCAAACAGCAATACAGCATCACCTTTGGGTTTTTGTTTTGTTTTGTTTTGTTCTGTTTTTCCTTACAAGGCCCTCACCTACAACCTGTTCTTCACAGGAAACTTATCTGTGCATAGTCATTCCTATCCTACCAAGAGACTGAAGGCAAGATAGTCGCTTCAGTGGTTTCACAGTCCATACTACAGATAAGCATTTCCCTTGCACACCACAAAGGAATCTTGGTTGATGTAGCCTCATCTGTAAAGGAAAACTGGGTGTAGAGTCAAATTTAAGATTTCCTTGAACAATGAATTATAACAGTAGGAGTGTAAATATCTTCAAAGGGATTATTCCCTCACCCTATAATAAGGTTTTATGAGAAAACAAATTGATGAGTCTTTGGATCCCAGCCCTGTCTTCTTATGACTATATCCCTACTCTGGAATTTCTATTTTTACATTCAAGAGCTGCTGGAATAAGGAAAGAGACCATATTTCTAATCAACCATTTTAGAATGTTGGACGGCACTATGACATTCTGAAAAAATCCTAGGTTCACAGGATTAGCAGAGGGCTATGGAGGCAGTACGGAATTAGTGTGTCTTCACCTGAAACTGCTGAGAATTTCAGGGAGGAAAGTACATGAAGGATATCAATAACTGCCATTTGGGAGAGCTCCAGAAGGCCAAAGCTCCAGGAAATTTAGCTTGCTCTTTCTTCTACCTTGCCTTTACATCCATCTGTTGCCAAGACACACTGATTCTATTTCCTGTGATTTCCCTCCATTGCAATCACCATAATCTGAGCCCTAATCTCTTCCCATCTAGACCAATCTAATAACATCTTAACTGTTTCCTGTCTGTGTCTTCTCCAGTTCATTCTTCATAACTTTCGTACTTTTTACACCTAGTAATTTTTATCATGAATTACTCATAAGTGGCTCCATTGTATATTGAACAAAAGATACACTTCTACTCCCTAGTCATTTTTTTTCATGATTCCTGCTACTATATCTCCCAACTACAAACTTTATTTAGAGGACTTACCCCATTTATCTGTAGGGCCCTTGCCCTGAGATCTTTGCTGCCCTGATTGGTAAGATTTTGTCTCCCCTTCCCCCGCCATGTGGCTCACTATATTTGGACTGGCCATGCTTTTTACACTACTTCTTGATCATCATGTATTCATCAGTTCTGTCTCTAAACTATCTCCTCATCCCAGCTTTGGAATCAAAATCAAATCAGTATCGATATTGCTACTGGAAAATGTATATCGACCTATTTTCTGATCCCTCCACTCACCATCCCTATTGTCTTTCCAATCTAAGACACTACATTACCCGTAGACACCACTCCTCTCTATGTCTCCAATGTTAGATTGTAAGATCTTTGACAGCAAAAACAATCTTGGTTTCGTATCTACATGTCTATATTTTCAGTATTTAGCACAATTCTTGGAACATAGGTCTTACTTTTTTTTTCATTCATTCATTCTCATTCCAGGCCTTCCACAATCCGGTTTCAGCTGTTCTTCCCTTCTTTACGCTATTCCATTTATATACCCTATATTTCAGATTACTCGTCATTCTCTATTCTTATCCTGCCCCTTCCCATCATGTACCTTTGTTCAAACCACCATCACTACCAAGCCTAGAATGGATGAATCCACATGTGATGCATTGAGCCTAACTCAGACCAATTCCCTGATATTTTAGGTTCTATATTGGGACAAAATGAAATACTCTTTGGTTAGTCAGCATTTAAGAAAAATGAATTGACTCTTGCCATAGCAAAAGAGGAGGATTTTCAATGTATGATTAAGCAATGAGAATGCATAAATTTGATTCAAGTAAACAAAGACTCCTTGCCTGAGTTGTCTATAGTAATCCAACAGCTGAACATCAGAACACCCTGGAGCTCCTTGTGGCAATTTTGTACTCTAGTGACCATGAAATTATGTCAGTTTCTCTGCATCAACCAAAACTCAAGGACTGTCTCAATATCTTTTAAGGAAAAATTAACCTAGCCTGCATGGGAGTGGAGGGAGCAGAGACTAGGATATTGTTCTTACTGTTGCACTTACTTCTTTTAAGCCCTAGTCCAAAAGCCAGCTTCTCCAGAAAGCCCTTTTTAATATCCCTCTTCCCTAATTCTGGTAAAAATATTTTTCCCTCTTTAGATTTTTCAAAGCATTTTCCTATACCTCTTCTTTGTACCTCTCTCATTCTTTTTTTCTTTCTCTCTGTATCTCTGTCTCTCTTTTTTTCCTCAAAGTTGTTTATGTTTATGACATTTCCCCACATGCTATAATTTCCCTGAGAGCAGTTTATAGTTCTGTATCCCCAGAATGTACCACTTTGTCCATAGAAGGTACTTAACTTTCATTAAATTTAATTGAACCAGTTTACCAAGTAAATTCACTAATAGAAAGGAATAAGTTGATTACTGTGTTCATAAAAAGAGCACCTATAGTCAAAAGTCCAATTATCATCCATCCATAGGGAGGAAAGTTCAGGAGGTAAAATGGAATAGGGAGTGCCAACTTTAATGCCAAAGACTGAGAAGGAAAGAGAGAAGTCAGGATTACCTTTCCTCATTACTAAGCCACAGAATAGGAATGGAATAGTGGCTCAAATCGTTGGCTAGCCCCATTTGAACCATACTTAGAATGGTCTTCTCAGGTATCTTAGCGCTATTGTTGTTTATTAAGTGTAATTACCTTAAGAACCCAGTCATTCCAGGCAACAAGGCACTTTGTAACAGGGCTCAGAGTGCAAATGGAGTGATGTGTTAGAAGATTTGGTTTCTCTTATTTTCGCCACTTCTCCAAACCAGAGCCTGGGACTTTGATAGCCACAGAGAGGCTGTAAGGTCCTTTTCTGGAATCATCATGGTGCACATAAAGCATGTTGGTGTGTATAGAAATGGAAAAAACCTTTGCCTGGGCCATTACAGAACAAAGGATCATAGATTTGGAACCAGAAGGGACTACAGAATATATTTACTCCAATGCTTTCATTTCAAAGGAGAAAATTGTCCTTAGTTTCAGTGATTTACCAAATGCCATCCAGGCAGCAAATCAGGATTCGAACCCAAGAACTCTGACTAAAAACCCAGCATCATTGCTACTGTACCATGGTCTATCCAATTATGCTACAGAAGTCTAGTCTCTAAACCATATAAACTGCTTATCACTCAAAATTATTCCATGAACTACAATATCACAAAATTAACTTAGATCAGCCACTTACAGAAACTCATAGCTAGTTTCCAGTTGTATATGGGTCCCTTTGGCTCTGCATCAGAGCCTGCCCTGACTGGAAATTTTCCCAGGTCACCTGTCCTCCCAATACTTGTCACCAAAAGCAAAGTATGTCTTAGAAAAGACCGAGACATCTGTTTATCTTAGTAGTAAGCAATACGTACTTGCACGTAAACTATTTGCCTCCAGTGCCAATTCCCTTCTTGTTCATCCAGCAATTTTTCTACCAGTTTCATCTGACTTAACAGGCCAGAGGGTACATTGGAAGCTAGGAACATTTCTTGAGAAAGGACAAAGGTTCTAAGAGATAGGACTGAAAATATTTCATTTTGTATCCACATTGTTGGACCAGTGGGAAAGGGTGGAACTTTATGCTCACACTCAGCAGCTACGGTTCCCTGATTTAGCTTTTATTCTCTCAGTTGTATTGGGTAACAATTTCCACACTTGAAAAAAATTATCTGGTTGGTGAAAGAATCCCATTTTAAAATATTGACTTTACCTTTGATAACCTGATAATCTGACCAGCCACTGTAACTTGTCCTTCAAAATGACTGGGGAAATCTACAGGAGCAAACAGGCCGCAGTCTGTCTCAGCTGAACTAAAGTTGTTACTACAGAGTGTACGTTATGGAGTCTCCTCACACCAAACTTGTCCTCTAAATATAGCACATATTCTTCCATAAGGTCAAGAGAAAGGGAATTAATTCTCATGTGGCTGCATTTATTGCATGCATATGATTAGTTTTTATATGTCAGGGTACCTTTTTGCAACATTTGTCTGTCTTCTTCCTCATAAAGTTCCAATTTTTCTAGACACTTCACAGTTCTACACCCTCCACAATTCCTATCATATGCTCATACTTCATGCCCCCTTCATTAACTTTCTTTCAATTTTTCCCACTCAGTACTCTTATTTAAAGATGATGGCTCAGGGCAACCATGCACTCAAACATTTTGCTCACACCTATTTTCTAGCACCTGTTCAGAAATTACAAAAACCATTCTTTAGGGCAAGAGACCATTTCTAAGAGTTTACTCATCTGCATGCTGAAAATGTTGCAGTAAATGATTCTACCTCACAAGATGAAGTAACATTTCTTAGCACCAAAGCTGTCGTTGTTGTTGTCTGTCCTTCATTCTCAAAGAGGATCATGACATCAGGGAGGTGATAACATGACACACAAGTGAACTGGATTTAAGTGAGAGAGTTCAAAATCACCAGCCTTACTTTCTCCTCTGGAGCCATCTGGGTCCAGTGGCAAGATATAGATCAGGACAACTGGAGATGGCTATGGATGCAGTGGGAGACCTTGACCTTTTTAAGCTAAACAGGTCTCAGTTTGACTGAGGCAATGTCCATTCAGTGATTAAAGCTAGGTAAGAAATGAGGCAGAGAGTGGTCTCTTTTACCCAGTCAAAAAAAAATCAGTCTGAGAGGGGAAGACCCTCAGGGTTTCTGATGCCAATCAGGGCCCAGCAATGACCAAGTGGGGCTTGGCCTGGGACCTATTATTAGTCAATCAATGTGATCTGAGTTGTTTGGGTTTAAGGCATGGTCCTCAAGAAAAAAATCTAGCCCATGTACCCCAAGATACCTTAGGAGGTTTCAGCAATCAAAATTTATATTCCTTCGGGCAGAGCACTGCCCACAGGTAAATAGTACTGATATCAATGGTAAAAATTAAAATTAAAAAATGTAATTAGGATAAATTTTAGAATCCGTCCTTTTAAATTTTTTTTAATTTGTATTTTCTTATTGACAAAGGTCTTTTCCTAATTCTCCTTAACCCTCCCACCATATAGGTCTTTGAACTCTTCTTTATAAAAACAAAGAAAAACATTTCAGTAAAACTAACTGATAAGAATAACCATATCATATGGTTATCTATTATATTCCATATCTTTGTCTGCTAAGAGGGGGGAGACAAATTTCAAGATGAGTTCTCTGGAATCCATAAAGATCCATAAAGATCAATGCAATCCACTGAAGTTCACTTCTTTTTAGTGTTCTTTTTAAAAATATGTTATTACAGTCATTTTACATAGAAGTGGCTGTGTCGTATTGTAAATGAAATGGTAGACCAGGAATTTGGAAGGCCTGAGTTCAAATCTAATCTCAGAGACTTAGTAGATATGTGACCCTGGGTAAGTTACCTACACTCTGCATGACTCAGTTTTCTCATCTGTAAAAAAAGGATAACAATAGTACTTATTACACAGAGTTGTTATGAGGATCTAATGAGATAACATTTGTAAAGTGCTTTGATAACCCTAAATCACTATATAAATGTACATTATTATTATTTTTACTCTTGGTTTGCTTTCTTCATTCTGCATCACATCATAGACATGTTACTATGATTTACATTACACACTGAATACTTACTATTTTCTTTTCAGGAAGCTCTAGGCATTAGCCGTAACTAGGGTTTAAGTAAGCATCCCTGGAACTGTAAAGTGGAGGTTTAGAGTCAGATATCATGAAAGAAAGACTGAGATCCCTCTCTTTAGAATCCAGACTCCCCAGAACTAAATCCATGTACACCTATGTAAGCCTTCAGAGCTGGGGTCCCTTAATAGGAAAGGGAGCCCCTGCCCCCTTGGCCCGATCCAGCCCATTGTTACAAATCTTTATGCTAAAATTTGATCATATATTCCCCTATTAGTGGACAGCCATGCTGTTTCCTTCTTTTTTCTTCTACAAAGATTGATGCTACAAAATATTTTCTTATATTCAAGACCTTCTGTCACTGACCTTCTTAGAGATATATGACTAGTTGAGATCAAGGGATATGGATATTTTAATGGTTTTCATTGACTAATTTTTGCAAATTGTTTCACAGAATGACTGACCAATTTACAGCCCCACCAACAGTGGATTAGGTTGTTGTTCTTCCAACAGAACTTCCAACTTTGAAAGTTTTTGTTTTGTGTAATCTTTGTTCATTTGATGGCTGTAAAGGAAAACCTCAGAGTTGTATTAATTTGAATTTTTCTTAATAACAATAAAGGGATAGATGAAAGAAAAAACATTTATTAAAAGCTTACTATATGCAAGGCACTATACTAAGACTGGGGAAGCAGTTAGAAAAGTGAGACAAGGGGAGGTGGAGCCAAGATGGCAGCTGGAAAGCAGGGACTACCATGAGCTCCCCACCAAGTCCCTCCAAAAACCTATAAAAAATGGCTCTGAACCAATTCTAGAACTACAGAACCCACAAAGTGGTGGAGGGAAGCAGGGCTCCAGCCCAGGACAGCCTGGATGGTCTCTGGGTAAGGTCTATCCCACACGGAGCTGGGAGCTGAGGGGAGCGAAGCTGAGCCGAGCAGAGCCCAGCGTGGGTGGCGCAGACCGACCAGACCAGGAGCCGGGCGGAGTGTGCCCTAGAACCCTGAATCAGTGAGCTGTGGCATTTACCAGACCTCTCAACCCACAAACACCAAAGACAACAGAGAAGGTTAGTGGGAAAAGCTGCGGGACAGGAGGGAGTTTGTGGTTCAGCTACTGCCCCTGGGGCAGCGGAGGTGGGGCAGCTACAGAACTACAGCTGCGGTTGCTTCTGGCCCTAGGCCCACGTGGTGGGAGGAATTAAGTTGTGAATCAGAGCAGGAGTGAAGAGCCTGCTGAAGATCTAATCCCAGTCCCGGTAGGGGGTTCTTGGGAAAGGAGGAGTGCTAGTGTGGCAGCGCATCTGCCCAAGCCTGGAACATAGAGCTCTTTACTCTACAAGCAGTCATACCCGCTGAAAAACTCAAGGATCAAGTAAGTTGGCTGGGAACATGGCCAGGCAGCGAAAACACACCCTGATTCAGTCTCAGACTCTAGAATCCTTCTTTGGTGACAAAGAAGACCAAAACATACAGTCAGAAGAAGTCAAAAAAGTCATAGAGCCTACAACAAAAACCTCCAAGAAAAACATGAACTGGCCTCAGGCCATGAAAGAGCTCAAAAAGGATTTGGAAAAGAAAGTTAGAGAAGTGGAGGAAAAATTGGGAAGAGAAATGAGAAGGATGAGAGAAAACTATGAAAAACAAATCAATGACTTGGTAAAA
>CM053627.1:187276459-187319844 GCA_028646595.1 Phalanger gymnotis | reverse complement strand
TTGTAATTCAAACTCCTGTGAAAAGCAATGCTGAAAACTAAACATATTAAATAAAAAGAAAAAAAATATCTGTTTGTCCAAGACCACAATAGTGGGACAGTCTGAAATGAGCCAACAAGTATAACCTGTATCAATTGTATACCTTCTCAATGCTGGGGACAGGGGGATGTGGGGAAGGGGGAAAGTGTCAGGAAATTTGGAACTCAAAAAATTATAAAAACATGTATTAATTGTTTTTACATGTAATTGGGGGAAAAATAAAATATAAAAAAAAGAAAAGTGAGACAAGCTCTGCCCTTAAAAAGCTTGCATTCTTATAAGAGGAAATAGCCTATAAGGGAGGAAATTTTGGTCTGGGGAATCATGAGATAATGATTGGAAAAGATAGAACAATTGACTGTGTTACTATTCTCTACACCAAGAGGTAGAAAATAGGGAGTAGATCGGGAGTGGGAGAATTATATGATGTGAAAGAAGCAGAACAGAAAGCTGAAGGAGAAGGCTGGGTAAGAATGAAGCATGTTCTGGTCTGGGACCAACTTGATATAATGGACTGGGTGATTTTACACTCATTTATTTGCCAGTCAGTAGTCAATTCAGTTCTGTTCCAGGGTTACAAAATCAAACAGATTCACTAGGTTAGCTTTCCCTGAAATTAGAGTAATTGTTTCTGGAGATTCCATCTAGAGAATGTCATCCCCAGTGGGCAGGAGCAGGACAGCAGCAGGTTAGATTGAAAGATGGTGCTGGTAGATGGCTAGATGGGATGGAATTTGCAGCATTTCTTTTCATTTTATTGTTGTTGATAATTTGCATTTCACCTAAAAACTGTTTGATCATCATTTGACCATGGAGCTATTGGGGAATGAATCTTGGCTTTATCTATTTTTGTCAATTTCCTCTATAACTTTGATTTCAAGACTTTTATAAGATATTTTATGAAGTGTTTATTTCCACAACTTACAAGCCCTTTATTTTAAAATTCCAGTTACCCACTCCCATGATTTGCCATGGTCAATCATTTTGCCTTCTCCAGATATCCTATCTTCATCTCCTCAAATCATTCAAAAAATATTAAAGTCTTTCTTCAAACATGTTATATTCCTTACCCTCATGACACTTCCTGAACATATCACTCTAACCGATCTAAAAGTAACATTGCTACTCTGGAGCTGAGTTTTATACCATATTTCAGTGATACATGTCACTACATAACAACATGTGTGAGGGGATATCCCTCTGCTCTCAAAATGGGAAAGATTTAAGCTTAATGGTTCATTGATGGTGTTGCCTTGGTTGGTCATTATTTTCCTCAATATGAATACCTTATATGTTATTCTGAGGAATAATAAGCAAAGAACTCAAGAAAGCCATTTACCTAAAACAAGCTAATTATATATCCAAAAGTCACTGAAAGATAGAGGAGAGAGTCAGAATTAACCAATTGGCTTTTGGCTTCCAGCTCGTGATGGTGAAGGTGCAACTTCTTTCAGTTTTCCCAAATACAGGTTCATCCAACACCAGCAGCCCACCCCGCCGAGTCCAGCCCAAGCCACCACCTTCATCGCCGCCATGCTGCCCAAGTTTGACCTTGATGAAATTAAAGTCATGTTTTTAAGGTGCACTGGTGGTGAAGTTGGTGCCACATCAGCTCTGGCCCCCAAAATTGGTCCCTTTGGTTTGTCTCCCAAAAAGGTCGGTGATGACATTGCCAAGGCAACTGATGACTGGAAGTTAAGGATTACAGTGAAACTTACCATTCAGAACAGACAGGCCCAGACTGAGGTTGTGCCTTCTGCCTCAGCCTTGATCATCAAAACCCTAAAGACAGAAGGAAGCAGAAAAATATTGAACACAGTGGAAATATCACTCTCAATGAGATTGTCAGCATGGCCCAACAAATGAGGCACCAATCTTTGGCAAGAGATCTCTCTGGAACCATTAAAGAGATACTTGGAACAGCCCAGTCTGTGGCCTGCAATACTGATGGCAGACATCCTCATGATGTCACTGGTGACATCAGTAATGGTGCTGTTGAATGCCCAGCAAGTTAAAAGCTACGAAGGAGACTATTGCAATAAACTTAACATTTGACAAAAAAAAAAAAAAGAATTAACCATTTGACACATGGTTGTTTCATTGTTTATCTTTCAATCTCCAATCCTGAGCATAGTGTCTAGAACATAGCAAGCTCTTAATAAATATTTGTTTGTTGATTTATTGAACACAGAGATTGAAGATGAAAATCTTTTGTGGTATAGCACTTCATGTTATCCTCATCCTCTTCCTTAATTTGAAGCAAATTGGAAACCCTTGTGTTGGACATCTTTTTTCCAGGGCCATCTCTGTAATCCCAAACAAAAGTCAAGCAATTTACAGATGTTTAAATACTTGGTGAATTTCTATATCTCCAGTTTCAGACATTGATATGGTCATTCACAAAGTAATTCATATTCTTCACAATTTATTTAGAAGAAGATTTGGAGCAAAATACTACCTTTCCACATTTCCTAAGACAGGTGGCTTCTCAGTACATTAATATGACAAGTCCCTGTAATTTCATTGATATGGGTACCCTTTTCATCAACACAGATGGCAACCCATCTATAATATATATTAGAGAATTGTCTAAGATTAAGGGAAGTTAGAGAGCAGCTAGGTGGCACAGTAGATAGAGTGCCAGGCCTGTTGTCAGGAAGTCTTATCTGTATGAGTTCAAATCTGCCCTCAAACACTTAGTAGCTGTGTGATCCTGGACAAGTCACTTAACCCTATTTACCTCAGTTTCCTCATCCATAACAACGAGCTGGAGAAGGAAATGACAGACTACTCCAGTATCTCTGCCAAGAAAAAATGGGTCACAAAGAGTCAGATATGACTGAAAAGTGATTCAAAAACAAGGGATGTTAAGTGACTTGCTCAGAGTCACATCTACTAAGTAGGTCAGAGCTGACATTTGAATGTAGGACTTCCTGACTTTAAGCCTAATGGCATTTTAAGTATTTGCTCTATCCTATGGACAAGTTATCCAAAATAAGGTCTAGATCAAACTTGCATGGCTAGTTACCTCAGTTTAAAACACCCTACATAACTGAACATACAAAAACAAAATTCCGTAATAATTCAAAAGCTAGGCATTCTCCTAGTCTGCCTAATTAGCCCTCCTATTCCCACTACAAACTAATATAGACCCTTCCTACAATTGCCTTCCCTGTCCAAATTTTTGTTTTAGTTTTCCTCAAAAACTAAAAGGCATCTATATTAAACAGAGGTCTGGATACCTAATATCTAAACTATATAAACTATGTCAGGGATTCAAAATAAACAAAGGTATTGGTTACCATATGAATACAGGAGAAATGCTATTTTAGGAGGACAGGCCCATGAAATTCTTCTGATAGATGCAGCCATAACAATATGAGTAAAATGCAAAGCTTTGACAAGAAAATATTTGAGCTCTGATTTGTCCTTGGCCTTGCCTCATTGCCAAATGTCCTCATCATTCTGAAATGATGTTTGTACCCAGCAAAAAAAAAAATTAAAACTGAAAGGTATTCAAAAAAAATTTCCCAGAACAATCAACATAAGATCTCTCTCTGGGAACTCATAGCCTTTTCTAATGCTATTTTTGATTTTTAGTTAATTGTTTTATTTTTAAAAATCATGAGCAAAACAATGATTTTTAGTTTTACAAAAGAAGCTAGGAGGCCATTGGCAGAAGAACTGACTTGGGACCCAGGAAAATAGATACTACTCTTTATTCAGATGTTAATGACTGTCAATGTGGATGAGGCATTTCCCTCCTCATGGCCTCAATCTCTCCACTTGTCACAATGGGTTTAGCATCAACTGCTCCCCAAGCTGTGTAAGTGTAAGATTGTAAGAATGAATCAATCCTAACAATGTCCTTTTAATGATTCGGCTAATCAAGTATTTCTTTGTCAATCTGGTGTCAAATGACTAATCCAATGGCATATTGTTTTGGCTTGTATTAGCTTTGCTTATTAGAATCTTTTGTCAGAGATCATATGATCATGGGACATTAACAATAAAAAAAAAACCTTTAGGAAAAAATTACTATCGATCAAACAGGAAATGTTTATGAAGCACCTACTTTGTGTCCAGTTCTATGCTAGCTTCTGGATATACAAAAATAAAACTCGAATACATCTTATTTTCAAAGAACTTATATTCTATCAGGGAAAAACATGTATTTCTTTATACACATACATGTGTATATATGTACATATATGTATAAATAGTAAAAATACACAAATATAAGAAAATAAATTGGTGAGGAAGGCACTAGAAGCTCGTGTGATTAGGAAAAGTTGTAGTTGAGATGAGCTTTAAAGATTTAAAGATATAAAGATTATAAGAGGGGCCTTAGAATAGAGAATGTCAGAGCCAGAAGCAAATGTAAAAACCATTTAACTCAAATCTTCATTTCTAAGAAAGAAACCTAGGCATACAGAAGAAAAGTGTCTTGTCCAAGAGCACATAGCATGCTTAGCTTGATTACAAGGGTCAAATCAAACAAGGAGCATGCCATTTTGCATGAGTGGAAGGGTGCTGGGAAGGATTGGTCTTACTGACTTTTCAACCATATTTGTTATAGGTCAGTTTTGATTTGGGGATTTCCATTCACTGAATTGGCTAAATTTTCAACTGACTTGGGCATCATGCAATTACAATCAGAGTTAGACCCTGATTAGAGCTATAAGATGGCATTCAATAATCACAGGGTTGTGATCTAGTTCTGTGAACTAGAAGAATCCGTGCAAATTTCAAACTTAAGTTTATAATTCAACAGGAGAGAGATTTGGATCCTCTGTGTTATAATTGTGTTATATGTAGATGTTTGGATCTCCTGTGTCGTAATTGTGTTATATATAGATGTTAGTTTCAATTTTAGAGATAGAATAAAAATACGTAAACATTCACAAATAGAGTTAATTTGAAATGCAAATATTCAATTCTTCACTTACCTAAGAAGTTCTTTTCCCTCCAGTCAAATGATACTCAAATCCCCAAATTAAGAAATCTTAACCCATGAGGTAAATACTGAAAATATCCATTTCTCTGCATCTTTAATTGCTTACCTTCCTCAGGGAAGGAAAAACAAAGGCAAAAAATGGCAGCCAAGGCTTCAGTCTAGTCTCTGGCCCACCTAGGCAAGCATATTTTCTTATATCCATAGGCTTATGATGCAAGCAGATGTTGCCACAGGGAATGGGAAAGAGGGAGGAAGGGAAAAAATTTATGCCCCTCTCCTTGCAAGAAGTTCAAATGACTGCTACCACTAGAAAGGGGTACCAAAAGAGAGTGGACTCATTTATCCTTGCCCTTCTTATATAATATAAATATAATATGGACTCTCAACATGTGTCCATCATCATCAGTATCATTCAACAATCATCTTCAGTGCAGCCCTAGTCACTCAGGACTAATCAAGAATTTCCTTTATCATCCAAGGAAGGCACATATCCCTCAGTGAAGAGCCAAAGCTCATACGTAGCCTCATGTGGTATGTCCCAAGACAGCAAAGCAAAGGATCCCCAGGATTACTCCTTCCACACTGTGAATGGGTATTATCTTTTGTTGTTACTTATAGTAACTGTAAGTATAATTTCATTGGTATGTACTATTTTCACCAATGTGTGCCTTAGAGGATGACTTTGTGAATTACTGTGGCTGAAAAAGTTATAATCAGGTGACAATTATTCTATTAAAGAGCCTTTCCATGTTAAGCTAAGCTGGTCATAGGATCATCAGATGTTAGAATTGGAAGAGATCTTAGAAGTCACCTAGCCCAACCCTCCCAATTTACAGATGAGGAAACCAAGGCCCAAAGACATTACAATGTCTTTTCCAAGGTCATTCTGGAAATAAGTAGCAAAGATAAAACTCAAATCCAAGTTCTCTGACTCTGAATCCAGCACACTGCCTCTAATAACGATGATACACCAGGCATGACTGGTTTGTACGAGAAACCTTGATCATAAGGACCTTCTGGAATTTTTGTAAACTCAGAATCCCCTTTCTGTCACAATGAGACACTGGAGGTGGTTGTTAATGGAGAAAGAGTTATATAAGGGCACTAAAATACTCCTTTCCAAACCATCGGTCTAATAATCTTCTGATTATCTATTTGGGTGCCATCCAAACAGATCTGAAAAACAAAGACAAAATTATAAAACAATGTTTTTCTTTGTGCTTCACAATTGAAAAAAAAGAAACTCATAAAAACACTCACACTTATATCTCTAATCTTGATTGTGTGCCTTTTGCTGAGCGTAGAGGACACAAAGAAACATTTTACTTCAGAGAACTTCAAAGCAGGTGACAATATTTCTATCTTTGGGTACAGCATCCAACTTTCTGACAAGTCACCACCTTCCCTGATCATGCTAATCGAGTAGCATTTGCTATCCTTTGGGGAGGAATTATATTCGGTGTCTGTCATTCCACTTTACAAGTTCTCTGGAGACCTTCCAGAGGCAGATGACAGAACTTCTGCAAGGTCTTTTAAAAAAAGAAAAAAAGCAAGAAAAACATTTGTAATGTCTTTCACTTTTCAGGCACTTAAGACAAAGAAACTTTCTGATTCTTCACTGGAATTTTTTTAATATGGGTAAGTACATTCAAAAGAAAAATGACAGAGGAAAAGTTTTCCCAAGATGCTTTTTTGTTATTGAAATTGCTCATTAGTAGGAAAGAAAGCCAGACATAGACGAGGTCATTGAAGAGATTTGTAGTGGTGACGTATGTTACAGGGGTAATTTTTATCAGTTGTATGTGACATACTGCCCTGTTAGCCATCTTTGGTGATTGATTCCTTAATGAATTGGAATACATTATTAATATTCTCTAGAATCCAGTTTAGTTGTCAGGATCTATCTGCCTGGATTCCTTTTCTGTTCATTTAGTACTTTAAAGTAATGCTTTTATTGCCTGTTTCACAACCTTAGGAGTATCATTGTCTTACGATTTAAATCTTCAAATTTGTACTGAAGTCTTACTTAGATTTCCTCATTGTAGTCTGGAGATAACCTTGAGATTTTAAAGGGTGTGTCAGTGGAGCACAAGATCTAGTATCTCCTAAAAAGATTGGAAAGATGTCTAGTGTGGGCCCAGTAGTCAAATCTATAATTTCTACACCAATCTGACTAAATTTCAGAGACTGATCATCAGAAAGGTGGCTACCATGAGTTGGGTTTTTTTTTTGGAGGGGGGTTAGTTTTTGTTTATTTTACATTACAACTTTTGAGATAATCTAATAGGGCATGGAAAAATTATATTGATTTTTAAAGGAAATGTGGCAAAACCTGAAAATTATAAGTCATTGAATTGACTTCAATCTCTAACAAAATTTTAGAATATGTATTTAAAAATATAGTTGAGAAAAGGAAGCAATGGTCACAAAGAACCATCATCATTTGAGCCTCATAACATGAGGCAACAGAGCAAAACTGTTATCCCCATTTCATAGATTAGGAAACTGACTCAGAAAGCTTATGGAATTAGACTAAGGTCACACTGATAATCAGTGGTAGAGCTGTGATTTAACCCTAGATCATGTAGCTCTTAGGCCAGATTCTCCTGTATCAATCTACCTTTGAGTCAGATTGAAACCTTTGTTACTGTCCCCTAAATTATTTCCAGGCTCTCCAGACTTCTGCACCATCTCAGTCAACAATATTCAATGTCCTTAGTCTTCCCCACAAAATGCCTTGAAGTCATTTAATGCTTCCTTTCACTGAGCCTTGCTTTCCCATAGCCCCAGTTCCAAATCTGCCAGTCTTCCAATTCATTAAAGCTAGCTAGTTAACACTGGGTGGCCATAGAGAAATGAAAAGGCACAGAGCCTATATTGACTTTATCAAGAACAATTCAAGTCAGATTAAGCTACTTGTTTACTCACAGTAATACTAAGTCCACTGAAGAATTTAGAAAATATCTACTAAACTTCACACTGTTATTCTTACAAAAATAGAGATATGTGGATGAATTACAGGTAGATGAATTTGTACCTAATTGAATGGTTGGATATAAGGAGTCTTCATAAATGATTTCATGTTCCTTCAGAAAGAGATTTCTAGTTATGTACCCTAGGGACCTGTATTGCTCTATGCTGTTGCACTTTCTTTTCACTGATTTGGAAAAGGACATAGAAGCCATTAAAATTACATACCCCCTAAATCTGCAGATTACACAAATGTAGAAGGCATTATTTCATGCATTGGGTGACAAGCCCAAGATATACACAAAAAGAAAAAAACTACATGAGATAGAAGGATAATAAGGTCCCTTATAACTCTGAAGATGCTGTGATTCTGAGGGACTGCAAAGGTAGACTGGTGGAAGGAACACAATATCAGTGAAATCAGAGATCGACTCAATTTAATTCAGTTTAATTCGACATGAAATTATTAAGAGCCTACTATGTGCCAGACACAAGGCCATGAACTGGGGACACAATGATAAAGAGAAAACATCTCCTGCTTTCAGGGAATTTACATTTTAGGTAGAGAAAGGACACATATGGAAACAAGTACATACAAAATGTAAACAAAACAATTTCAGGAGGTAGATCACTAATACTAAAGTGTGTGTGTGTGTGTGTATGTGTGTGGTCACTAATCTCTTTGGAGGCAGAGTAGTATAGTGCTTAGAGTGCTGGCATCAGAGTCAGAAGGACAAGTTTCAAATCCTGTCTCTGACACATACTGAATGTGTGACTGAGCAAGTCACAACTTCTCAGTGCCCCCAGGCGGTTTCTAGGTCTCTAAGTTGCAGAACAGGAACAGATCTGTATCAACAGAAATTTCCCCAATGGAATTAACTTTTGTCATCAGTTGCTCTTGATTTCCACTCTACCAACATCATGCTCCTAATCTGGCTACTCTCTGGTGACTGCCCCAACATGGTTTTCAGCTTCCTTTTGTATATTGTCAACCCGTTTAGATTGCAACCTACTTAAGGGTAAAGACTATCTAAGGACTTTCTTCATTTGTATCTTCAGGGTTTAACACAGTGCCTGGTACAGAGTAAGGACTTTCTTCATTTGTATCTTCAGGGTTTAACACAGTGCCTGGTACAGAGTAAGCACTTAATAAATGTTTATTGACTATACCAATTAAGTAATTTATCCTATTTTTAAAAATCTTTGGATAGAGTTAGTGCTTTGATAAGGTATGTACTCACCTGGTCCTGTGTGTTACCATTCCCCCTTTACAAATCATATTAAAGATGCTTGACTTCTGCCCTGGCATGTGAGTCTGGGTAGATTCCTTCATACTATGCAGACTGGCTACTTTGGGAAAGGGATAGGATTTTTTTGTTTTTGTTTCATTTATCAGATACCATCCAGTGAGGCAACATCTCTCAAGATGTACATTGGGCAAGTGAGAGAATGTCTGTGTTGGAGGGGGAGTAATAGATAAAAAGGGAGGTGGGGGTAATAAGGACTAGTCAGGTTTAATTCCTGCTCTCTAGGAGCATACCATCTCTATAATATCTCGGCAGCGTGGTAGTAAAAGCACCGTTCCTGACATTACATGACTTGACTCCATTTTTGCTACCTAAATAGAAAAATATACCTCCGTGGGTCTCAGCTTCCGCATCTATAAAACAAGGAGGTTGGACTCTCATCTCTAAGTTCTGCTTCAACTCTAATCCCTGTTCTGGCCATTCTCAGCTGAGTGTTTCTTTCCATAAAACATTAGAAAGTCAAGTTGCATATAAGAGCTTTACCATTGGAATCAATACTGCTTTCTCTACTGAGCACTCTCCATTGAAACTTCTCCACATCTCCTGTGGCTACAATGCCACATATCTTACTCAAGTTTGTGAATGTGATAATTTCTGGAGAATGATTTAGTGTGAATTCAAAAGAATGCCAGGTCTGGTTTCAAAGAGCAAATTACCAATAATGGAAGGAATAATTACTCCCTTCTGACTGGAAAAAGATGACAGGGTTTCATGTTCAGAGAGTATTTGAAAAGTAACAGTGATTTCTCCTTGAATAAGCTCTAAGTAGTCATAAAATCTTAGCTTTAGGGAAAAAAAAACTTAGAAGTCATCTACTCCCACTTCCCACTCAATGAAGCTATCCCATCTACAATATAAGTGGTAATCTAGGTTTTGTCAAATAATTCCAGGGAAATTGAGGTTACTATATTGCAAGACAGTCTGCTCCATTGTTGGATAGTTCATATTCTTTGGAAATTCCGTTCTGCATTGAAACAAAAATCTATTTCCCTGTAAGTTTCACCCATTGGTACTAGTTCTATTTTCTATAACAATAGAAAGTCTCTAGTAATTCTTCCAGTATTTGAAAATATTTATCTCATCCTCCTTAAATACTCTTTCCCCTCCCCAGACTAATATAACCTGAAAGGCAGTGTGACATAATAATAAGAATTCTACATTTAAAGGCAGAAGGTCCATGGAAATTCATGGATGAATGGCATTCTAGTGAAGTAATTAGTGAAATTTTGAAGCAATATCCTTTGAAGTCAAAGAGGCCACTCTGAGTGGAGTTCTGTTGACAATCCTTGGAGAAAAGAGGAACCCCCAACTTCCATGAGCTCTTGAATTACTACACCCCAAATTTGTTAAGTGGCCCAGGCTTCTGGAATCTTTTGCCATTGTCGTGTCTTTGAAGGTGAACCTCTCGTGATAACTGCACAGTTTTATTCTAGATTGTCATTATACCACAATGTAGGAATTAGGAGTTCACCAATGAACATACCAAGCTAGGATAAGTCAAACAACAAAACACAAGGACCCTCCAGAGAATGATTAGCTTTGCAACATGTAAAGCTATGAATAATGACTTTTATAAAATAAAAACACAATCCTTGACAACAATCTCAGAAATAAGAAATGATTATTTCTGGAGAGAGAGAGAGAGAGAGAGAGAGAGAGAGAGAGAGAGAGAGAGAGAGAGAGAGAGAGAGAGAGAGAGAGAGAGAGAGAGAGAGAGAAAGAGAGAGAGAGAGAAAGCAAGAGAGAGAGAGAGAAAGAAAGAAAAAAAGATCCGGTCAGAGCCTTCAATTCTCTGATCAATATGGAGTAAAGGAAGGGTTAGAACAAATGAAGAATGGGAACAAAACCAAGAATCTGATCTTTTGTGGAATGGAATAAAAAATAGTTTAGGTGCAAGATGTAGAGTGTTCATTCTGGTTCCAAACAGGACATAAAAAAAAAAAAATCATGAACAAAGCAAAGCCCTTCTACCTCCTTATGATCTCTTGGAAAGAATGGAAGAAAGAAAAAAAAAACCCTGGTCATCAGAGAAAAGGGATATAGGAAGCAAGGTTAAGGGCCAAAACGCTTTCCTTGACTACTCCTTCCCTTGCCCCATTTTTTACAGAGGAGAAAACTGAGGACCTAAATAAAATAGTAGCGATGTGACTTTAAAATTCAATTGAAAACGATGAGCAGGAGGATCATTCTTATTTCTAGGCCTGTTCAAAAAGCCAGTTTTATCCATGATGCCAACTCCACCTCTCTATGCTCACTTGAGGGAGTCAATGGAGCACCAGACCTTTTACATAATGTTAGAATGGTGCAAAATTGCAAAAGAAATCAATCACAATTTCATTTTTATTATTATGCTTTGGGGACTTAGAATTAGAACCTTTACATAATGCCAACATCACTTAACAAAGCATGCTTTATAAAAGCCAGCACCAGTGTTGCACAATAGAAGTATCCAGGACATAAATGCAAAAGACACACTATTTATTTTTAATACAAAAATGAGCCTTATAAAAAGGAAAGTTAGCTTTGCAGTAAGGTTACATCCCAAATTATTCCCTATTCAAAGGCTCAGAAGATTTAATAGCTAAAAGAGTCCTTGAATCTCATCTAGGATCTTTTTTTAAAAACCAGAGTAACAAAACCTTTGGTGGCAGGATGTTAGAGCAAATTTTTTTTAAACATGCCTGCCAGAAAAAAAGCCACTTTGCATCCCCCTGATAAGCTTATGAGTCATAAAGGGGTCCTTAACAAAATGAAAATGCAAGCTGGGAAGTCAAATTTAGATAGAGCTAGGTTTATTAAGTGTCAAATTCAACGGAAACATTTTGTATTGCAATTATAGCACCTTGTTGTCTTCATGAAAGAAATATTAAAATTGTGTGCAAAGCCTGACAATATCCATATTTTCTTTATAAATGGGAAGCTTTTAAAAAACCATTGCAGGATCATCACTTGAATTTGAAACTAGTGTATTTTTTTAATAATATAAAATTTCTGGGGTAGACACAGGCTTATTTTTTACATTTTCTACTTCAAGCAGTGGGGCTTGCTTGGGTCACTGGCTCAGTATCTCACTTTTCTATGTAGTACAGAATATATATGCATGTATATACACATATAATACACATAATATGTACACAAAACATAAAATTAATTTGTAATTTTTTAAATTATACAACAGATTTACTAATGCCTGATTCTGTTTTTGCTTTCTCCTGATACCGAGAAAAGCCTTAGGTTGCCTGTCTTAGATCCTCAATCAGCTCTCTGAGTACTATGGGTCATTATTTCCTCTACTTCCAAACCCCACTCCACAACATATTTTCACTCTCTAAAAAGAGAAAGTACACCCTGCCTTTCTGCTTATGAAGGAAAGAACAGTTATATTGATCTCAATTAATAAAGACGATTAGTTTTCCTGCAATGTTTTTTCCTGACAAATATTATCAAAAGCACCCATGCTGAATGAGATCCAGCAGTATGAATTGAAAAGAATGATGGATGGGAGCCAAATAAATTTTGTTCAAATCTTTGCTCTGCCAGTGTGACCTGAGCAAGTCACTTAACACCATTTTATATTGATTCCTTATGATAAGAGAGAGTTGAACTAGATAACCTCTAATGTTCCCTCTAAATCTATAATCCCATCCTCCTAGCAAAAGGCAATACTTTGCCTCTGTCTTCCCATTGACTTTCCACTTTTGTCTCTGAAGTTAGAGTTTTATTTATTGATAAATTTATATTTATATAAAATTTCCCAAGCATCACAAGTGTAGCAGAAAGAGGACTAATCCTTGGATTCAAGAAGACCTGGACTCCAATCTTGCTTTTGACATATACTAGCTCTGTGCATATAGAGGTCTTAAATTCTAATGCCATCAGGAAAATCTAAGATCATAGATTAAATTACAAAAGAGACACTGAGTGCATTGGAGAAGTGATGTTCCATACTGGGCGTTCCCCACACTAAGGCAGTCATAGGTACAACCTCCTCAATAAAAACATATATAATTAAATAATAATAGGAAATATATAATAATATATAATATAATTAAGCAAATATTAAATTTATATATAATTAAATATCCACATATAAATATGTATATATAAATGTTTATATTAAATATGTTGAGAGAGAGAGAAAGACAGGGAGGGATTTGTTCACCATTCTAATAGACTCTGGACACAAACAAATTTACAAACAACCTTACTTTTAAAGTAGCAATATCTCTTTTGGAGATTATAACCTCTGAAAATGCATTTACAGAAAATATAAAATATTTTAATGGATCTAAAAAGTGAAATTCTCTCACCCTAGGATGAGTATTACTGGTAGGAAAGAGTGTTGAGTCAGTTGCCTTTGCAGAGCTCATGCACATGCAATAGCCATACATTTCACCACTGCTTCCCTTTTAGATTATTTTTCCATTAGCTTTGGGATGAAAAAATTGAGCTGGCCCTTGGAATCATTGAGAGAGTCATTCAAAAGCATCTTTTATAACCTTCAGAAGACCTTTTATAATTTGTTCTTATGGTGCTGTGTGGGTTAGTTTGTTTGCCTTTCAGACTCAGTATTTCTGAGTTTACACTGATGGGTGGACAGTAACTCTTTGAAAATGTATATCATATTAACCCCATGTGATCTCCTTGGAACAGCAGAAAATACCGTTCTTTAGTGTGATAAATGTTCAGGTGATGTAACTGAGAACTTTTCTATTAATAGAGCTTCATAGCTGAACTGAGACATTTGCCCAGTCGCTATTATGGAAGGTGGGCAGTTTGTAAATGAAGTTCTGAAAAGGAGACTGAGAAAAAGGGAGTAATACAACAACCTGAGATTACTGAAGCAAGCAAACATTCATGAGTGGTAGAAAGAGAAGTAGATGGCTCTCTGAGCTTTCATTGAGGTACCAGCTCCTCTGGTCAAGTCTGTCCTGAATTTCAATGGCTGTTTCACAGATTCATAGCTTTGACAATAAAATTCAAAGTTATCCAGCTCTTGCCAGATATTCATATCATGGTTTTTAAAACATAGGCTACAGGAGAAGGAAGTAGTGAGGGATTTAGGTTGAGTGTGTGGTTGGGTCTTTAGACAAAAAACGTGGTAGGGGAATAGAAGCTAAGGGCTTTTCAGGGAGACTGCCACTTTAAGATATTGAAAAGCATCTAGGTGATTTAGTGGATAGAGAGTAAGCCTGGCATCAGGAAAATCTAAATTCAAATGTAGCCTCAGACATTGACTAGCTGTGTGATTGACCCCGGGCAAGTCACTTAACTTCTGTCTGCTCAATTTAAACAGCTGAAAAATGGGATAATAATAGCATCTACTTTCCAACGTTGTGAGGATCAAAGGAGGTGATTGCAAAGTGCTTAGCACTTCTCTGGTACACACTAGGCATTTAATAAATGCTTTTTTCCTTACTTTTTGTTAAAGGAAAATTAGCAGGCCAGAGTGATAACTAGTGGTAAAAATGATGTAAAAAGACATAGAAAGCATGATGGAATACTTTTCTTTTCTAAAAAAAATATTGATGTGCTTTGTTTTTATTTTGTAGATGTTTGCAGATTACTACTACTTCATGAGAATTCACTTATAAGAAAGTAAAACCTTTAAGTAAAACTAAAAACATAGTGACCTTACCTTAATATGAATGCAACATTTCACGTGAGATGCTTTTCTAACTAGTGGGAACTATTAGGAGAACTGACAAGATTCATGTTAATGTATAAGATACATAATTAAGGAATTTGTCTATTTTCTTCTAGGTACTTTGTGTGTAATTGGATCCTGCTGGCACTGCCCAGGGATGTGATTCAAAGAGTCCAACTTCCCATAGTGGGGTTACTAGGAAAAATGCTGTGGGCTTCCCAATTATTTTTCCTTTTCAACAGGAAACAAATTTATTAAACTAGCTCTACCACTAATGTCAATCAGTTAATCACAAGATATTTTTTGAGCATCTGCTATGTAAGCCATTCAGTCTGCCAGGCCCTAGGGATAAAAACACAAAAGCAAGGTACTCTCTCTAAACTCAAGAAGCATTTATTCCATAGGGGTAATATAACATACTTAAAGATAAATAAGATGCATACGAAGATAAAAAAGATGCACACAAAGTAAGTAAAGATGTGTTTCAAGAAAGAATTCAGAAGAGAATTGTGGAAATCAGGAAGTCCTATAGTGATGACTCATTGTGGAGTGAAAGTGATTGCTTTTGAAGGGTATCTTATCAAAGAATCAGCAGTTCTGATGAAGACAGAAGGGCCTGGGGGCAATTTACTAGGCATCTACTCTACACCAAATACTTTACGTTTAAGAAATTCATAAATACTGAACATTAAGTATTGTATGGAGCCTGTATCAGACAGGGGGACTTTTGTCCAAGGAAGTACCAAACTATGTTCAAATGATTTCCCATTGAAAAAATATCTGCAAACACTCATCAGGACTATTGACTACTGCATAAAGTAAGGTTATGGAGTACACCAGTGAAGGGAGCCCTAAAATTAAGTAAATCATAGGTAAATAACATTCTTTAAAAATACTTAGGAAATATTTTCTGTGTTGTTTTCTGATTGGTTAGTTCCTGACCAGGACCACCATCTCAGGAAATGCCCAAGTCATAGGAGTTCTCCCAGCCCTTCTCCTAAGCCCAGAACTTCCAACTTGCCTCTAACTAGATGCTGTCTCTCCCCTTTGATCTCCCTTTTGTACGTTGTCTTCTCTCATTATAATGTTAGCTTCCTGAAGATAGGAACCGTCTTTTTTTAATATTTGTGTCCTTGGCACTTAACACAGATCCTGGCACATGATAAATGCCTTATAAATTCTTTATTATGAGAAGGAAGAATTGAGGAGCTGAAAGAAAGGGAGGTAACAAGCATTTTTAAGAACTTAATATGTACCAGGCTCTATGCTAAATGCTTTAGAAATATAATCTTAAAATCTCAACAATCCTGGCAGATTGATGTTATTATCATCCCCGCCTTACATTTGAGTAAAATGAGATAGCTGGAAGGGAAGTGACTTGTCCAGAGTCACACAGCTAGTAAATGTCTGAGGCCAAATTTGGATTCAGGATCCAATTTGGATCTTTCTGTATCCAGGCTTGTCACTCTCTATAGCGCCACCTCACTGCTAAAGGTTATAATAAGGATGAAGAATACGTATTATGGGAGTAAAGGATTGAGAAATATGAAAGGTAGTAGATTGTTGTCAGAGAGTAGTGGTTCAGGATTTTGGAGATGAAACATTTTCAAAATATCTTGGCATGTGACTGAGGTAGAGTGGAAGTGTAGAGGTCACAAGAATTAAGAAGTTCAAGAAACTGTAATAATAGGATATATAGGGATCATTAAAATGGACACTGAAGCCTTAGAAGAGAATATCAGGAAAAGAAATGGGAGAAAGCTGGTGACGCAGGTGCCAAAGTTACAGGAAAAGGTGAGAAAATGGACAGGTGGTCAGTATATAATTGTAACAAGCAACAGGAAAAGGGGACTAGCATGAAATCTAAAGAAAAAGGTCCTGAGTGATCACAGCACAGTATGGAAATGGCAGTGAGGAACCAGGAACATGTCAAATTCCCTAATATACTCAGTGAGATATTCATAGCAAAGAAGGAAGTATCCAGCATTAGGGATAGCACTTGGATATTGGAGTCCTTAGAAGAAAATTAATTAATTAATCATCAAGCAATTTTAGGCAACTACTATATGACAGGCAGTATGATAGGTACTAGGGGTACAGAAGCAACAGTGAAACAGTCCTAACCCTTAAGAAGCTTATGTTTTACTAAGGGACATGACAGATACATAAATTAAGTATATGTAAAATATATGCAAAATAATGCAATTTGTGGGGAGCATTAACACAAAGAGACAGGATGGGCATAGGAGGAAAATATCCATAATAAAGAGAAATTTTATGTTTGTTGTCAATGAAGCAAGATTCCAAAGAGCATAATTGAAGAAGTGGAGAGGGAGGAGTTAAGGATTAGGTGGGAAATAAGCCTAGGATGAATAAGGATGAGTAAAGGATAAGTTAGAAACAGGACTTGGTTTGTAGGGACATTACAAGCATTGGGGAAGAAAGAAATTAGGAGGCAAGTTGGAGAGGCATGTTCTTCATTATGGACAGCAGAGTACTTAAACAGGAAATAGGGCTTAATGTATAAACTAGTAGGAATAAAGAAATGTTCCCAGAATGTTGGCATAACAGGTGTTCTAGAATCCAATGTCTTTCAAACAAAAACAAAATGTCACTTGTTCTCAGTCAGTTACTATTAAGGCAATCAGACTTTTCCCAGTTCTTCCCTTTTGGCATGCCAAGACTATCAAGTCTCCCCTTTGTTTGAATTGGTGGGAAACCTTTTGCTGTCTTTGTTCTGGAATATTTCTCGGCTATTTCTCAGCACTAAGGCAATCAGGAGTAATTGACTTGTATATGATTGTGATACTGGGGATGGGGAACTTTCACACACCCAGCCTGTGTTAGGTCAGAGCCCTCAGGGCTTTGAACAGGATATAATTGAGGGGAGCTTGGTGTTTGACTTTTGGGGCTCACTCATGGAAGGAGTGTTGAGACTCTGGGCAAGCTGTGTAACTGCCCCCAGGCTTTGATAACCCAGACAGATATTGGTGCTTCTCTGGTAACTATGTATTGTGATTTGAATCAGACAAGGTCTGTCTGCTGATTTTTGTAATTTCTGTTTGTATTTGCCTTGAAGTTCAGGGGGCTGATCTTTTTCCCCAGAATTAAGTGAATGATGTATGTATGTTTGATTAAACTGAGATTGTTAACCCCCTAAAGTTGCTTTCCTTAGCAAAGCAGATCAAAAAACCTGTGTTAGAAGCCCTTCTGTGTGCTGGTGTTATTGGTCTTACACAGTCACAGTAGCTGCTAGCAGATTGTTGCTATAGCTACTTACAGAGCACTAGCACCAAGACAATGCAGATGAATAAATATAAACCAGCAGCAGCTTTCCCCCTAGTGCTCTTCCCTTGCCATAGACTTTCTAGCATGGTACCCACTGGAGCAACTAGCCGTCGTCCTTCTCATCTTTTGAGTCTTCAGTCATATTTTAGAATTTCCTTCAGATTCTCCTCTGATCTTGTTGTCTTCGTTCTTGCTATGATTCAGGGGTCCAGCTTCAACCTACTTCCTTCCCCTTCCCCCTAAACAGTCTATATTATCATTACCCCAATCTCTGATATCCCCTTCAACCACATTACTGGGCAAAAAGTTACAGGAGGATGGTTGTATTGCATGACTAGTCTAAAGACCCAAGCAATCTGAGTTAATTTCACTTCAGTTGTATTTCATCATGTACTCTTGACGTTAATATACACCAAGATAGCATATAAGGGTGCATAGGCTCAAGAGCCAAAGCTCCACTCAGAGGAAGAAGCTGTTTGAATTCTCAAAGGAAAGATTCAAATCCTTCAACAACACACTTTCTCCAACCCCACACATATATTGTATTCTGAGTGTGTCCCTACACCTTACTCCAAGGGTGCAAGTAGTAACCCTGCTAGCTGAAAGACAGCCAAAGAAAAAGTCATTTGTCATCATAGTTGGACTCTAGGTACTGTGCTTGTGCCTACAGAAAAAAAATATTCAGAGATACAAGAAGGAAGGCGCCACACACAGCTATCATAATGTAACTAGCCTTTATCAAGAGCCATATATATATATATATATATATATATATATATATATATATATATATCCGTATGTGTATGTATATATCTGTACATATACATTTATATACATACACCCATATAATATACATTTATGTGCATGTCTGTATGTATGTATATATGTATATATCACCGTCAGGCAGTACAAGGGGAAAAAAATTCCTGACCTCAAGAACCTTATATTCTAGTTTTATGATCTTTGTCTGTCCACCCATCTTACCCTTACTACTAACATACCAATCCATCAGAAAGAGATGAGAAGGGATATGGTGAGGAAAGCATATATTTAAGCCTCAGATTGGAAGATAAAAGTTAACATAAATGAAGCAAATTATCAGATCTTCTCTTGGACTTTATATAGCACTTTTGTTTGTAACTTTCTAATACATGTATTATGTAGTATTGTGTTATCATGTTATAAATATAATTTTACATATTTGTGTCTTGTCACTCTTTTAGATTATAAAGTACAAAAGCATAGACATCATGCCATTTTTCAACGCGTTACCCCCAACACCCAGCACAGAGATTTCTTTATACAGTTGGTGTTTATTGTCTTTTTTCTGAATGAGGCAATAAATGATGGAACATGACGTAATGGATGGATTGCAGAACTTCATGTCAAGGAGAACTAAGTATAAATCCCACCTCAAACCCTTACCAGCTGTGTGACCTTAGGCAAACCACAAAGTCAGAATCCCAAATTGAAAAGGACCTCATCAGTCATCTAATCCAACCCATACACTAAAAGAATCCCTGCTATAACATATACATCAAGTGGTAATCTAGCCCGTGAAGTCCTTCAAGTGGGAATTCACCACCTCATTTCACTTTTGGACAGCTCTGATTGTCAGGAAATTTTTTTCTCGATGTTAAGCCTCAATTTGCCTCTTTCCACCTTCCAACTTTCATTTAAACTCAGTTTCAGTTTCCTCATCTCTAAAACAGGAATAATAATAGCACCTGCCTCAATGGATTTTTGTAAGAACCAAATGAGATAAATATGTAAAGTGCTGTTTTTAAGTCTCAAAACTCCACATAAATGTCAGTTATTAAATTGCCACCAAGACTAGTTATGTGACTGGAGAAATCATTTTCTGAGCCTCAATTTTCTCATCTGTACAATGGGCGTACAAATATCTACAGTACTTGCTTCATAGGGTTGTTGTAGGAATCTACTAAAATGATGTGTATAAGTGCTTGCCAAATGCTTAAAGTGCTATATATTATATTACATCATAATTGTTGGTGTCATTGAGTTGAAAACAGACAGACACAGAAACCTCAGCTAGTATTTCTGTTTTAGGCTTCTGGTAGCACATTTTCTTTAAAATGTCATGTTGAATCACAGAATTTTAGGGTCTTAAGGGATCTCAGTGACCTTTAGTCCAGTATCCCCTCTATTAAAAAGCAAAAAGAAAGGCATCATCTAGCCTTTATCGAATGACCTTCAGTGAGGGGAAATATGCCATTTCCTGAGACAAAATTATCACATAAAAAATATTTCACCTAGTAAATCTCTCAAGCAAAAAGTTTTGTCCTATTTCAACTCTCATAAACATGATGAGCAGCCCATAACTGGGGCCCCTGCCATGTAAGGTGATGACTATTCAGCACACTTGCCAACATTATGTTGGACCCAATTAATTCTAAGGAGAGGCTTCCATGTTTCAGGCAGGACCTCCCAGGTTTCCTGTCACTACATTTTTAATCCCACATATTCCACTGAAAGTCATTTTCGAAACAGTCTCTAGCCCAGTTTTTGTTTATTTTGCCCAGCAATTTCAGAATAACCTTGGGGTATAGGCATACATCAACATGACAGAGCTTCAACACAAACATTTCTTGTGTTCCTATTTGAGTAATGGGGACCTTTTGCAGGCAAGTGCCCTAGCTGTTTAAAGGGTGTGATATCTTTCTTTTTCTCATTTAAAGTGCTATTAAAGCTAGGCATAGAAGAGACAGAAGTTTTATTAGCTGCATGGCATTTCAGGCTGGGGATTTAGCTTTTGCCATCACCTCTAAACCTTAGGTTAAATGTGCACTGGATCCATTAAGGGTCTTTATAATTTATTTGGCTCATCTCTCCTTAAAAATATGTAATGCTGGGGCAACCAGGAATCTTCCCATGAAATTACCTGTCATGGTCATTGCCTGATGTCTCAGAGTGTCTGCCTGTTACCAAAGACTGCAGTCATGCATCTATTATAGAGTGCCACTGCAATATCTCTGTCCCTTTTTATTTCAAGTGAGATTTTCCCTAAGTTTATTTCAACAGAAAAGAAAACTATAGAGTAGAAATGGAGTGATATTGGCAACAGGCATTCAAAGATTCCAGAAAAAGCTCAAAAGAACATTCTGCTGGACATATAGGCCATACCATCACATAGCTATATAGGAATTCTTCCTTATCAGGGTTGACTCAGATTGGGAAAATAGGACATTGTTACAGGAGAGCAAAGGAGGAGGCATGATGGCCAAAAGGTTTTTTAAGAGGCCGTAATTCAGCAGCATGAAGGCACAGTTTAGTCGCAATAGCTCAGATTTTTTATATGCTCTGTCTCACCTTCTCAGGGAATTCACTTTCAGCTGTCTCTTGTGAACCCCATATACTTTATGATCCAGTATTTCAGGCTGTCAGAAATCCCATTGTATATAAATATCTATGTTTAAAGGGTTATTACTTGGTATTATGAAATACTCCCTGGTTTGCCTCAAGACTAAAACTTTATCAAAGAAGGTTATGTTATAACCTCTGAAATTTTAAATTAAAAAAAAAGATTTTGGACAGAGCCAATATAGGAATTTATTTTGCTTGATTATGCATATTTATAGCAAGAGATTGTGGGGAGGGGGAATGAAAGACAAAATAATGGTGCTCGATAATATTAACAAATAAATTTTAATTTAAAAAAAGATCTCCCAGGTAATGTTCTCATTTCTGGAAATCAGAAAGTTAATTTTTTAAAAGTAATAAAATCTCCTTTATCATTAAGCTATGACATCCATCACTTCCTCAGGATAACTGAGAGATAGTAATATACTCAAATAAAATGGATATGGGGTGAATTGTGGGAGTTGTAAGTATAAGTCCATGGTCTAGGAAAATGTGAGGTACCTGGAGAGATCAAAAGAGGGCTATAAAGCTGTTTGTCACTCAAAGCCCAAGAAATGATTTGAAAATAAACCTACCTTCTCTGAGTCAGAAAGATTGTCTGATAAACCAAGTTCTTGAAAAAGAAAGCTAAGCATTTTGTGAATACTGTGGTGGTCACTGGGAGAAGGGAGGCAATAGCAATCATATGACGTTGAGCAGAAAGGACCTCAGAGATAATCTAGTACAGGACTGTCAAAAATGTGGTCCGCATGCCGCCCGAAGTTCAATTTGTGTGGTACGCCGGCAAGCAAAAAAATTTACATAAATGCTTTAGTAAAGGAAGCTGAGCTACTGCAGAGCTCTCACTAGAATGGCAAATCAAAATATATTGTCTATTGTTTCAATAAAAACCTAAGGTTGGAAAACTCTGAACTAGTACAATCAATTTTATTGAGAAGAAAACAGACTCAAAGTAAGTTAGTGACTACATGTTTATGTAATCTAATCTCAACTTGGCCCTCTCCAAAACAAGTTCATCCTTTCATTCCTCCCTAATGAAGCTTTTATCCAACTCCTACAGATATACTGAAACTTTCCTTCCCTCCCAAAACCTCCCACATCACTCCTCCTCCACCCCCTCAGGTCTTCTCCCCTCGTCTATATTTCAAAATCCCATTACATAATCATATATTCTCTTCTCCTTTGCCACATACAGTCTTTGATTTTAAAAAAAATAACCTTTCTCCTCAAGGCCAATTCTTCAAATCTGTTCCCTTGATCCCATCAATTTCTTATCTCCACCTCTCAGAAAACTTTTTTTCTTTTAAAACTCAAGTGCCACTTTCTAGCTTATATTGCTTCCTACTCCATTAACTTCATTTAGTCTTACGTAGGATAATAGGGATAAGGACCTGATCTATGATTTCACTGGCTTAGGGAAGTCCTTGGTGAGGTAACTTTCTATCAATGCAAGCTAACATCTACTCTGGAACTTACAGTTGGAGCGACATAGATGCATATGTCCTGAAAGGTTTTCTGACTACAATTTTCACTGAATGATTAGCAATGTGATCCAAATAAAATGCAGAAATCTAGAGGCAGATCCAGAAAGAAGAGACTGCCAGTCATTTATTTATCCACTGGCTCAGATCCTTTCATCAGCTATTAAACATTGCAATGTTGAGCTGTCTTTGCTAAGAAAGATGCAGAATATAAAGAAGTGAGCCATATACTGAATACAGAATCTCTGACCTAGGTAGCATGTATTCCTATAAGAAAACCCTTTCAGAAGGGGACAGTGATTTGCTATTTCTCTACTTTCTCATATCCCTCCCTTGCTCCCATTCCCATCTATCATTCCACCTTTCCTATTATAAAACACAAATATTGTACAATGCTTTGCACATAGTATGTGCTTAATGAAAGTTTTTTCATTCATATATTTGTTCATTCATTCCAGAGCCTAAGTAGAGTAATGACTTAAATTATTGGAACTCTCTTTCCATGGCAGCTGATAAAAGAGTTATCTCATTTGATCCTTACAATAACTCTGGGAGGTAGGAGATATTATTATACTAATTTTATAGATAACGAAATTCAGTCAGATGGAGGTTAAGTGACTTGCCTAGCATCACATATCTAATAAGTGTCTGGAGCTAGATTTCATTTGGAGTCTTCCTGACACCAGGCCCAGAACTTTATCCCATGTACCACCTAATATCCCACAAGTGAAGGATGATAAGAGAATTCTAGACATCTCACCAGATGTTTTATCTTGGGAAAAACATTTAATTGTTCTGAACTTCTGTTTCCTTGTCTGTAAGATAAGGGAATGAGACAAGGTCATCTCAAAGAATCATCCTAACCCTGGAATGTTGTAAATCTACAAGACCCATGCAGAAGAAGGTGAAGTGATAGTAACTTTCTGAAAAAGCCAAGGCAAGAAGAACATGGTAGAGGTAGTAAGAATAGAGCTGGTGACTTCCAGGAGTGAAGCCAAGATGTCAGGGTAAAACACTCAGTGGAACTTTCCCAACATTCCCCTCAAAACAACTTTAAAATAATGCCTCAAATCAAATTCTAGAATGGCAGAGCCAACAAAAGGTCAGAATGGGACATTCTTCTAGAGAGATTTGTGACACAAAAGGAGGCTGGTTTGGAGCCAACATGGATAAAATACCAGTGATGGGACTAGGTGATGGATACAGACACAACAGCAGCTTCTGGAGCTTTCAAGTCAGAGATGGCAACTGCTCAGAAAGAGATTACAGGTTACACCTGTACCAGCACTGGATGAAGGACCAGATGCTTTTTGTTAACTCTTTTGCTTATATCCACTTATAGATCATATTCAACGGCAAAGAGGAGCACTTTTGGTCAACGGGGAGTGGAAGCCCTGAGGGGCAGTATCATTTCCAGCCCCAAGGAATCAGGGACCCTTAAGAATACTTTTTCATCTCAAAGGAAGAGGGACCTTGACTAGGTCCAATAATGTTAAAGTTCTTAGCAGATATGTATTGTATATTATCTCCCCATGTAGAGAGATGAATGGTTTAATCTTATTGAGTCTTTTATGATTTTTCTATCATGTTTATTTTTTATGTTTATTTTGACTTGCAAATACAAGATTCTTCTTTAACATTATTGGACCAGTTAGAATAATACTATATTGAAAGAGGGTTCAGGAGTGAATTTATTATGTTGGGATGCTGTAAAACAAAAAAAGAATGGCTAAGTGAGAAAGAGAGATGCCTAGGGAGAAGAGGGAAAGGAGAGGAAGAATATGGAAAAGTATTTCACATAAAAGAAATTCACACAAAAACGCTTTTACACTGAAGGGGAAAATGGGAGGGAGAGGGGGGCCAAAAAGGCTAACCTCATTGACATCTAAATTGGTTCAAAAAAAAAGATATATGTAATATCCATTTGATAATAGAAATTTTACCCAATAGGGAAGTAGGAGTCAAGGGTGGGGGAGTGATAAAAGAGAGGGCAGATAAAAGAAGCAAAACAGACTTTTGAGGAGGGATTGAATAAAAAGAGAGAATGAAGGAAGGAAAAACAAAATTAAATAGAATGGAGGGAGATATATGCTTAGCAATAATAACTGTGAATGGAAATAGGATGAACTTAGCCATAAAATTGAAGTAAATAATGGAGAAACCAGAATCTGACAATGTGCTGTTTACATGAAACATGCTTGAAACAGAGATACATACCAAGAGGTAAAATAAGGGTCCAGAATAGAATCTATTATGCTTCAGCTAAAGTTAAAAAAAAAGGCAGGGGTGACAAACATGATCTCAGACAAAACAAAAACAAAAGTAGACCTAATTAAAAGGGATAGGGGCAGCTATATGGCTCTGTGGGACCCTGAGCAAGTCATTTACCCTCTATTTGTCTTAATCCGCTGGAGAAAAAAATGGCAAACCACTCCAGTATCTTTGCCAAGAAAACTCCATGAATCATATGGTCCACAAGATCACAAAGAATTGTACATGCCTGAAAAACTGAACAACAGCAAAGGGGATAACCAGAGAAATCACATTCTGGTGAAAGGAACTATAGACAATGAAATAATGTCAATACTAAACATATATGCACCAAATGGTGCAGAATTCAAATTCTTTTAAAAATTAATTTATTTTTAGTTTTCAACGTTCACTTCCTTTGAGTTTTCAATTTTCTCCCCTTCTCTCTCCTCCCATCTCCCCAAGACAGCATGCAATCTGATATAGGCCCTACATATACACTCATATGAAACATATTTTCACATTAGTCATGTTGTAAAGAAGTATTAGAACCAATGGGAGGAACTACAAGAAAGAAGAAATAAAACAACAAAAGAAAACAGAGCAAATAGTATGATTTGGCCTGTATTCAGACTTCATAGCTCTTTCTCTGGATGTGGATAGCATTTTCCAGCATCAGTCTTTTGGAATTGTCTTAGATCCTTGCATGCTGAGAAGAGTCAAGTCTATGAAAGTTAGTCATCACACAATGTGGTTGTTTCTGTGTACAGTGTTCTCCTGGTTCTGCTCACTTCATTCAGCATCAGTTCATATATGCCTTTCCAGGTTTTATAGAATCCCAAATTCTTAAAGGAAATGTTAAATGAACCACAGGAGGAAATAAACCTTACAAGTATACTAGTGGAGGACCTCAACTATACCCTCTCAGAGCTAGATAAATCTAACTATAAGATAAATAAAAAAAGAATTCAAGGAGATGAATAGAACCTTACAATAGTTATATATTTATAGACCTCTAGAGAAAATTGGAGGTGGGGGAGGTCCATTTCCAGTCATCTTCATTTACATCATGCTACTGGACCTAGATGGCCCTGGAGGAAAAAGTGAGGCTGGTGTGCAAAGGCACAGCCCTCTCTCACTTAAATCCAATTCACTTGTAATTCATAACATCATTTTCCTGATGCCATGGTCCTCATCAAGAACAAAGGATAAACAACGACCTGTGAGTAGTAAAGGCTGCCCCAATAGGGATCCAACTAGCCAGTTCTTGATCAACACAGCTCCTCCTTCCCTTCCTTCTCCCTGCTTCATTCTCCATTCCCTTCTCTTTTCTCCCACCTTCCTCTCCCTATGTCCACATAGGGTAGCATACCCTTATTTGTGGGTGCTCTGCCCAAAAGAATGTAACTTTTGATCACTGAAATATCCCAAGGTGTCTTGGGGTTTATGGGTTAGATTTCTTCCTTAGGGACCATGCCCTAAACCAAATCCACTCTGGCTCTCATTGATTGGCCAACAATAATTCCCAGCCCAAGCCCCACTTAATGTTCATTGTTTGGGCCTTGTTTGACTCAGAGTAAATGTAAATAGCAATTGTTTCTGTTTTGGCCAGAAACACTGGAGGTCTTCCCTTCACAGATTGATTTTTTTGACTAGATAAAAGAGGCCATTCTTTGTCTCGTTTCTTACCTATCCTTAATCACTGAATGGGCATTGCCTCAGTCAAACTGAGACCTGGGAAAGAACTTAGCTTAAAAAGGCCAAGGTCTCCTGCTGCATCTGGAGCCATTTCTAGTCCACCTGACTTATATACTGCTACCAGACCCAGATAGCTCCAGAGGAGAAAGTGAGGGTCATGACTTTGCATAGCCCTCCTATACTTAAATCCAATTTATTTTCATGTCCTCTTCAAGAATGAAGGACAAACAATAACAAAAGAGAAAATTGAATGATAATAGAAAAGAGTATCCCTTTTCTCAGCTGTAGTGGCACTTCACAAAAATTGACCATGTGTAAGGCAATAGAAACGTCACAACAAAAAGCATAAAAGCAGAAATATTAAATGCATCATTTTTGGAACATAAGACAATGAAAATTACATTTAATAATAAGCCATGAAAGCATAGATTGAAAGCTAATTGGAAACTAAATAATCTAATCCTAAAGAATGAGTGGGTCAAAGAACAAATCATAGAAACAATAAATAATTTCATTAGAGAATGACAACAATGAGATAATATTCCAAAATTTGTGGGATGCAGCCAAAGCAGTACTTAGTTGAAAATTTATATCTCTAAATGTGTTCATCATTAAAAAGAGAGAGAGAAAGAGGAGATCAACCAATTGGGAGGGCAACCAAAAATATAAAAAGAACAATTTAAAAATCTTCAATTAAACACTAAAATGGAAATCATAAAAAATAAAGGCAAGATTAATAAAACTGCAAGTTGGAAAATGCTGAATTAATGAATAAAATTAAGAGCTGTATTTATGAGAAAAATGATAAAATAAGCAATTGATTAATTTGGTTTTAAAAAGAAAACCAAATTACCAGTATCAAAAATTAAATGAGTAAATTTAATACCAATGAAGATGGAATTAATTATTAGGAGTTATTTTATTCAATTATATTCCAGTAAAACTGACAATCTAAATGAAATGGATTAATATTTCCAAAATATAAACTTCCCACATTAACAGAAGATGAAATATGGTACTTAACCCTTTCTTAGCAAAAGAAATCGAACAAGTGATAAATGAGTTCCCTAAGAAAAAAATCATCAGGACCACATGGATTTACAAATGAATTCAACTAATATTTAAGAAATAATTAATCCCAATACTCTATAAACTATTTGAAAAAATAGGTAGAGTGCTACTATTTTTTATGACACCAATATGGTTTTGATACCTAAACTAGGGAGAGCAAAAACCAAGAAAGAAAACTATAAACCAACTTCTTTAATGGATATTGATGCAGAATTTTTAATAAAATTGTAGCAAGGAGATTATAGCAATATATCACCATACAGTATCACCAGATGTGATTTATAACAGGAGTACAGGGCTGGTTCAATATTAGGAAAATTATCAGTGTAACTGACCATATCAATAACAATAAAAGCAAACATCATATGATTATATCAGTAGATGCAAAAAAAAAAAGCCTTTGAAGAAATATAGCGCCCATTCCTATGAAAACACTAGAAAGCATAAGAACCAATGAGAAATATCTTTCCACAGCCAAGAGTAAGTTGTATCTATGATGGGGATAAACTTGAAGCCTTCCCAATAAGATCAAGATTAAAGCAAGGCTGTCATAATCACTGTTATTATTCAATATTGTGTTAGAAAGGCTAGCTATTAGCAACAAAACAAGAAAAATAAATTGAAGGAATAAAAAGAGGCAATGAGGAAACAAAACTACCACTTTTGCAGATGATATGATGGCATACTTATAGAATCCTAGAGAATCAACTAGAAAAACTAAATAAAACAATGAACAACTTTATCAAAGTTGCAGGTTATAAAATAACAAAATCCAACAGGAAGAGATAGAAAGAGAAATTCCATTTAAAATAACTGCTGACAATATAAACTCCTTGGGATCCTACCTGCCAAGATATACGCAGGGACTATATGAACACAATTACAAAACATTTTTTATACAAATAGAGACAGAATTAAACAATTGGAGAAAATATTGATTGCTCATCGGTAGTCTGAAGTATAATGACAAAAAGAATTCTACGTAAGTTAATTAACTTAGTTGCTGCCATACCAATCAAACTGCCAAAGAATTATTTTATAGAGTTAGGAAAAATAGTAATAAAATATATCTGGAAGAACAAAAGATCAAGAATACCAAAAGAATCAATTTAAGAATGGAAGAGAAGGCAGTCTAGCAGTTCCAAATTTCAAATTGTGAGATGGAAGCATAAACTTTATTATTCCTATTTGACAAACAAGGAAACTGAATAACTAGCTCAAGTTCCATTAAGTAAGTACATTATCCTAAGGATTTGATTGCAAATCTTTCTAGCTCTTGGTCAAACACTTTTTCCATTATACAATAATGGCTTCCATGTCATCACAAAACCTATTTCATACCAAGGTGAATATTGACAAGTACAATATTCATATTGAAAAAGGAATCAAAGTTCAAGATAGTTGTGTAGATAATAATATGCTTTAAATAATTTCAAGTCTGTTGTCTCACCCATGATATGCCAGGGTAGACGAAGAACCTACAAATACGATCGCTGAGAAATTATAGTGGATGAAACAGGCAAAGTCTCTAAGGATAAGAATTGGTAAACACAGTACTGTTTTTCAAAATGAAAGACTCCTTAGGTTCCACTAGCTATATACCCACTGGTCTTGATTTTGACACCTGGAAAATTTCCTGAATATATTATTGAATAAATGACTTGTGACTTCTTAGAAAGTTAAGCAATTTTCACTGCATATGGTTTCAGTAAAAACTATTCTAGCTTAAACTCACTTACTTTGTTATTAGTGTTATCATACTCATAGATTAAATAAATAACAAGCATTAATTAAATTTCTACAATTTACAAAGCACTTTGCTGTGAGTCTTTGTAAAGGTGTAAGCAGTGGAATGCTGAATTTCAGTGGCACACATGACAAAGAATTTAAAAATAACTTTTTCAATGAGGAGAGATATAAGTTTGAGGACTATAGAGTTATTTGAATTTATAGTTGTCTGAACAGCTTTATCCAAATTGTATTCATTAATAGATCTATTTTCTACTGTAAGTTTCTAGTGTTGTTCCATGATTCTAACCTTAGCATACCTTATTCATCATTTTTATAATGACTTGTCTTGAGATACAGAATATATGTTTAGTAGATCTGGACATGACACAAAGTGTGAAGAGATTGCTAATATGTTGGATGACAATATTGAGACTCAAGATTCTTAGAGGCTGGTGAAGCAAGGGTGACCAAGCAAAATCTGATTGCTTATGTGAGTCCTGGATTCAACCTGATGACATTACAAGATAATGCAGATAGGTTAGAAAGGAGTGCCTTTTTTGGAGGATGTGACCTAGGCCCTTGCTGAGAGAATACATTGAACTCTTTTGATTATTCCCAGTGCCTGACACTACTTCATGACCATTGGGTGACCAACATCCAAAACCCTATTTCACAAGAAACAATCTTCTAAAATTAGAGCTTTAAGAAGATTAAACAACTTCTTTAATAATAAGCTACTAAATAATCAATAAATAATAGACTAATAGAGTCCTCTGTTAGACTCCGGGGATCTCCTAGAGCTTTCATAAAATGCTGTTCCTGCCCCCATAATCCTCTCCCATCAGTGGGGGAATAATGAAGAGAAGGAGGACTTTCTAAATATATAGAATAGTGGGATTGAAAGCACGGAGATAGAAAAGGGTCTTGGGTGTTCTGAAGGCAAAGTGTGTGGTACAGCTAAGTTGACACATGAAAAGGAGTAACTAATGAGAGGATAGATAAGATTAGAGATGAAAGTTAGTGCTAGATTATATAGAGACTACTGAATGCAGGATAAATGAATTGGAACTTTAGTCATTATGCCGACACTAAAGACTTTGAGTAGTTGAGTGATATGAACAGTCATGTGAATAAAAAAAAGTTTATCTAGAATCAGTATGAAGGATAATGATAATAATAGCATTTAAATAGCACCTCCAAGGTACAATGAGAGGTGGTTTACAACATAAAATCAAAACCCAAGAATATTCATGGTATTATCATGACACACGTGAGGAGATTTTCCCAAGGTCACACAGCTAGTAAGTGTCTAAAGCCAGATTTGAATTCCTGAATCCAAGACCAGCACTCTAATCACAGGGCCACCCAGCTGCCTAGAGAGATAAATTGAATAAAATTACAAATTTATTTTATAACGTATAGAACAAATAGGCTAAGAGGGAAAATGTTCAGTGGAACGAATACCTGTTAGGGGTAAGCAATAGTCCAGACAAGATATAATCAGGGTCTCTACAATAGTAGTAGCAGTGGAGAGAATAGCATATATTCCAGAGAAAGGAGGTGAAATATCCATGACTTGGTACCAGTAGAGGGTAAAACAGAAATTGAAAGAATCCACCAATTACCTCCTGAAAGAGATCCCAAAAAGAAAACTCCTAAAAATATTATAACCAAATTCCAAAATTCCCAGGTCAAGGTGAAAATGTTGCAGGCAGCCAGAAAGAAACAATGAAAATATTGTGGAAACACAATCAAGACAACACAAGATCTAGCAGCTTCTACATTAAGGGATCTGAGAGTTTGGAATATGATATTCCATAGTTCAAAGGAACTAGGATTAAAATCAAGAATCACCTACCCAGCAAAAGTGAGTATAATCCATGAAGGGAAAAAATGATATTCAATGACATAGAGGAATTTAATGCATTCTTGAGAAAAGACCAGAGCTAAATAGAAATTTTGACTTTCAAATACAAGACTCAAGAGAAGCATGTAAAGGTAAACAAGAAAAAGAAATCATAAGGGACTTATTAAAGTTGAACCATTTACATTCTTATGTGGGAAGATGATATTTGTAACGCATGAGACTTCTCTCATTATTAGGATAGTTGGAAGGAATATATGTAGACAGAGAGGGCACAGGGTGAGTTGAAGATGAATGGATGATATCTAAAAAATAAAATGGAGGTGAAGAAGAATGTATTGAGAGAAGGAGAAAGGGAGAGGTAGAATGGGGTAAATCATACCACATAAAAGAAGCAATAAAAAGCTTTTACAGTGGAGGGGAAGGGAGGAGAGGTGAAAGGGAGTGAGTGAACTTTCATCAGAATTGACTTAAAGAAAGAATAATATACGCACTCAAATGGGTATAGAAATCTATCTCACCCTACAGGAAAGTAGCGGGGAAGGAGATAAGAGAAGGGAAGGCAGATTGGGGGAGGGAGTAGCCAGAAGCAAAACACTTTTGAAGAGAGACAGGATGAAAAGAGAGAATAGAATAAATGGGAGCAGCAGGATAGGATGGAGGGAAATATAGTTAGTGTTTCACATGACTTCACATATATAACCTAGATCAAATTGCTTGCCTTCTCAATGAGGGTGGGTGAGGAGGGAGGAAGGGTGAGAATTTGGAACTCAAAAATTTAAAAACAAATGTTTAAAAATGTTTTTACATTTAACTGGGAAATAAGATACACAGGCAATGGAATATAGAAATCTATCTTACCCTATGGGAAAATAGAAAGGAAAGGAAATAAGAGAAGATGGTGGGTGTGATAGAAGGGAGGCAAATTGGAGAAAGGGATAATAAGAAGCAAACACTTTTGAGGGGGGATAGGGGAAATGAGAGAGTGAATAGAATAAACAGGAGATGGGGGAATAGGATGGAGAGAAATACAGTTAGCAATGGTAACTGTGAAAAAAAATGAAGCAAGTTTCTGTGATAATGGCCTTATTTCTCCAACATATAAAGAACTGTGTCAAGTTTATAAAAATAAAAGCCATTCCCCAATTGATAAATGAGCAAAAGATATAATCAGTTTTCAGATGAAGTAATTAAAGCTATGTATAGCCATATGAAAAAAATATAATAATTCACTATTGATTGGAGCAATGCATGTTAAAACAATTCTGAGGTACTACCTCATACCTTTTAGATTAGCTAATAGGACAGAAAAGGTAAATGACAAATGTTGGAGGGGAAGTAGGAAAAATGAGATATTAATATGTTGTTGTCAGAGTTGCAAATTGATTAAACCATTCTATAAGGCAATTTGGAACTATTCCTAAAGGGCTGTAAAACCATGAATACCTTTTGACATAGCAATACTAGTACTAGGTTTGTATCCCAAAAGAGATAAAAAACAAAAAAGAAAAGGACCTATATGTACAAAAATATTTATAGCAGCTCTTTTCTGGGGGTAAAGAATTAGAAATTGAGGGGATGCACATCAGTTGAGGAATGGCTGGATACATTGTGGTATGTAATTGTGATGGAATACTATTAGTACTCTAAGAAATGATGAGTAGAATACTCTCAGAAAAACCTAGAAAGTCTTACATGGGTTGATGCAAAGTGAAATTTAATGGGTACAAAATAACAACAATATTGTAGGATGATCGGCTGTGAATGACTTAGCTATTCTCAACAATACAACGATCCATGAAAATTCTGAAGGATTTAGGATAAAAAATGCTATCCATTCCCAGAGCAAGAGCTCATGGTGTCTGAATATAAATTGAAGCAACTTTTAGGTTTTTTCATTTTCTTTATTTTTCTTGAGTTTTTTGTCTATGTTTTCTTTCAGAACATAACTATTATGGATATGTTTTGCATGACTACATATATATATACATATACACGCACACACACATATATATGTCTATATATATATATATATATAGACATATATATATATACATATCCCATATGGAATTGCCTGCCTTCTCAATGAGGAGGGTGGGGAGGAAAGAAGGGAGAGAATTTGGAACTCAAAGTTTTAAAAACAAATGTTAAACATTGTTTTTACATATAACTAGGGGGAAATTAAATACTAAATAAATACAGAAAAAAGAAAGAAATTGAGGGGTTATCCGTCAACTGGGAAATAGCTGAACAAGTTGTGGTACATGATTGTGATGGAATTCCATTGTGCTATAAGAAATGACCAGCAAGATGATTTCAGAAAGACCTGGGACAGCTTATATGAACTCAGTGAAAATGTAGTGAGAAAACATTCTACACAGTACCAACAATAGTGTAAGGAAAATCAACTATTTTCTCTAATTGGGTAAGTAATCCAAGGAAATTCCAGTGGACTCATGAAGAAAATGTTATCTACCTCCAGAGAGAGAACTGATAAACTCTGAGTGCAGATTGAAACATACCTTTTCATTTTATTTTTTCTTGCTTTTTATTGGCAACAAGACTAATATGGAAATATGTTTTGCATGACTTCACATGTGTAATTGAAATAATGCTTTCCTTCTCAATGGGTGGGGTAAGTGCTGGATAGGAGAGAACTTGAAACTCACAATCTTTCAAAATGAATGTTAAAATGAATGAATAAGCAATTAATAAATAAAATTTGCTTTATGTTCAAATACAAATGGTAACTATCCTTATATTTTTTCTTGGCTCAGTAGGCCAGGATAGGAAGCTGAGGTATTTGGTGGCCATGTCTTTGAAAACTGGAATTGTTTACTAAAATGAGTAGCAACTCATCAAAAGTTCGTAGACTACCAGGTGGGACTAAAAATAGATGGAAACTGATGCTAAAAATGCTGAACTGAAGTTTGATAATATTTGCGGAGGCCTTCTTTTAATTTCATAATGTACGCAATATGGCCAATTTCACCTTCCATTTGGAGAGCAGACAACTGCTAATTTGGTGTGATTTGTGGCGCAGGAGAGAAATTCCTCAGGTTAAATTGTCTCCCTCATCAGCCTGCAATAAAACTTTGACGTTCTAGTCCCCAAATAGCTAGGGGAAATGCAGGAATATCTTTGGAAGGTGATATTTTGAGTGATTGGCATCACTGAAAGGGAAATTGGGAGGTGGGTAAAGAAAGTATTACCTAATTCACAGTCTTTATTAGGGTCATCCTTAGCCCTATAGTCAAGGATAAACTATACATAATAAAACTTCAAATATTCAGTGCCTTAATTTAAGTAGAAATGATCTCTGCCCTCAGATTTGTGAAAAAAGAGGAAAACTGTGAGAAAATAAATGGAAGAAATTGTCCTACTTCATCTCTTTACATGTTTTTTTTTTAATATAGGCCAATATTCTAATGGATCTGTGATCTTATTGACTCGGGTACAACTCCTAATGATACAGAGAGAAACTTATCTCTGCCTATTCATATTGTACAACTCTTGTCCAGTCACATCCTACAAGGAGGTTCAGCCAATGTTCTGGGAGTCTACCTAACATTTTCTTGACATTGATTGATACCAGTAGAAAATGAATGCTAACAATTATTTATCCATTGCCCTTTAGTAGTAACACATTTTTCTGGTAAGAAGCTTTGACAAAATCACAGAATTTCAGAGTTGGAAAGGACCTTAACAATCCATACAACAAATTTCAAAAGAGAATACATCCACTTGGAGTAAAGTTAATATTTTCTAAGGAACCTTCTATATCATTAAGGCAGAATTCATGACTTCAAAGATAACCATGAATATGCCCGAATGGTCAAGAATCACAGGATATAAGGAATTCTCTAGGTAAAGAAGTTAAAGCATTTATTGAAACTTAAAAGTAGCAGGCCCATGGACCAGTGTCCCCAGTTCAACATCCTGGCAAGAACCTTCCAAGACCAGTATGCCCATCTCACAATAGTGACCAGGAGGCTACAGAAAAACATTATGGCAGCAAGCCAAGCCATACTGGTGCTTCCCCCTCCACCAATGCCAGGGCCCTCCAGCAGGAAGACCATCTACTGGCCTCAAGCCCCTGCTCAACACTCTCTGGTCTCCACGAGGGTCAGTCCTGCCTTTTTGTAGTACCTGCCACCGCCACTTCTGCTGCAATCTGCAAGCTGTGTTCCAGCTAGCTGACTGCTTCCTCTCTCCTTCAGCTTTTAACTGCTCTCTCCAACTGCCTCTTAGCTCTGCTCCAACCATTCAGCAAGTTCCTCCCACCACAGGCTTCCTGTTGGCTCCAGTCCTAGCCACTCCCCCCAGGACCCTGAAAGCCCCACCCCTGAAGCCCACTCAAATGGATGGGGAAGATCTTCCCATGCACCGATCACCTTTACGCCTTCCAAGCCATTGACTCCATGGATCCTCCCAAATCCACTGGCTGCCTTTGCTGTGGCAAGGAACTCACCCTTCAGTGTCTGAACAGCCCCTGCAGCCACCTATAGTTTTCCTAGCCATCTATAGTTCCTCTAGAACTCCTCTGGCCTGCTCCAGGGCTCATACAGACCACCCATACTCCTGTGCTTTTTGTTCCTTACTGAACTCCAATGGGAAGTCATTGCAGTGCAATAATTTTAACAAAATAATTTTAACCAAAAAAAATGGAATCATACCTGAACAAGAATGCACTTTATGGATATACCCAAAAAATGACCATTTAGCTTTTTATTAAGGAATTTACATGAATGAGAACCTACTACCATATAAGTCAACTCATTCTGCTTCTTAGACTATGTCGATTGTTAGGAAGCATTTCATGATATCAAACCTAATTTTGTCTCTCTGCTGCTAAGTGGTGCAGTGGATATAATATTGGGCCTGGAATCAGGGAGGCATGAGATCAAATCAAGCCTCAGTTACTTAACTACCTATGTGACCTTGTCATTTAAGCTCTGTCTGCCTCAGTTTCCTCACCTGTAAATGAAAATAATAGTATCACTTCCCTCCCAGGTTTGTTTTGAGGATAAAATAAGACAACATTTGTGAACTGCTTCACAAATCTTTGCAAGCCTGACATTCTATAGATGCTAATTAATAATAATAATTCCATTTATTATTCCTAGTTCTATCTTCTGGGCCAAGAAGAGCAAACCTAATCCAGGTGACAGTCTATCACTTGAAGAGAGCTTTCATTTCCCACCAGAGCCTTCTTCAACTTAAGATCTCCAATTACTTCAGCCAGTCCTAATATTGCATGAATTACAGGCCCTTCACCATTATGGTTGCCTTCCTCAGGACATTATTATCCAATTTATCAATAGTCTTTCTAAACTGTTAAAGTAGAACTTAACACAACAATCCGAATGTAGTCTTAAAGGGGCAGAATACAGTGGAACTCTGTGTTGGTAAGCAAAATGGGCTCCTTAGCACTTAGTTCAACAGGTGCCCTTGAGGAGTTTGGCTTTTGTTTGCTTTGAGTGATTCAGCTATTTTATTGAATCTTGCTAAGTGCTAAGCTCCAGGCCCAAAGCCCTATTAGGTGTAAAACCTACGTGGGTGTGGATTGATGACTGAGGTGGGGCCCAAGGTGGGGCTGGCTAACGGGAGGTGTTAACTCCAGAGCCATGCACTGTTGGGTGTTGACCTAGTCTATGTGGATGTGAGCCTCCCAGGGTCCTTGGGGGAGGGAACCAATGGGCTCTGGTCATTCAGGTGGCGCTTAATGATGCCAGGGGCTCGGCTGGGAGGAGGGCATCTCAGCACCATTGCCATTGTGGCAGCCACGAAGTGGAGCGCGGTCTTGGAACAAAGTGAGGGTGCAAACTTCTCCTGCTGGTGCCTTGGCCTCTAGCAGCCTTTTGTAGACCTGGGACCGAAGGAGGAGGTGAGGAGGTGCCCCAAAGGCCAGCTCCCGGTGCTCAATCGCTGGGTCAGGGTTGGAGGCTGTGAGGAGAGGTGAGCCAAGAGACAGCTACAGCCGAAGCAGAAGATAAAGCTGAAGCCAAAGCAGGAGCTGCGGAAGCAGAGCTGACCCGTGTGTGGACCAAGGAGTGCCAAGCAAGGACTTGAGGCCAGTGGGTAATCTTCTTACCGAGAGGGGAAGCATGAATATGATTTGGTTTAATACCATCATGTTTTTCTGTGGCCTCCTGGTTACTCTTGTGAGGCGGACTTATTGGGCCTGGAAGCTTTTGATCAAAATACCAAAATCGGGAGGCTGGTTCGTGGGTCTGTTACTCTGGAGCCTGAATAAATGCTTTAATTCTTCTGCCTTCTGCTTAGAGAATTCCTTATATCCTGTGGTTCTGAACTGTTCAGACATATATATGATTCTCTTTGAAATCATAAATTCTGCCTTCTTAATACAAACTCTCACCTCCTTTTTCATGGAAGCTATCATGCTCTTAATGAAGCTCAAGATTTCATTAGCTTCTTTGCTTGCCATATCACACTATATACTTACATTAAGCTTATAGTCCTACATTTCTTCTTTTACTCTTGTTCTTCAGAGTTCCTCATTGATTACATGTTGCAGCCTATGTGGAGTCAAATGGCTGGTTGTTTTCCTTCATTCTCGAAGAGGACCAAAATGACATCACTATGTTTGAGTCAAGATTCAGTGTACCGGACTGTGGCTGATTAGGTCAATAAGAGCTCAGAGTGCTCTACCACTAGTCGGGCACAAATAGTCCATGTGAACATTTTGGGTGGATACTCCTAATTTGTGCATCTTGTGTTTTCTTTGAGCTGTTTCAATTCTTCTTTGCTCGTAGAGTACAGCACCTTCTCTGAAGGGGGAATGCCATGCTAAGTGGTCCTGTACCAATGTCTCCCATGTCACACAATCAATTCCAAAGTTCTTGAGAGAGACCTTGAGAGTGTTCTTGTATTGTTTCTTCTGACCACCATGTGAGCACTTGCCGTGTGTAAGTTCTCCATAAAATAGTCTTTTTGGCAAGCATACATTATGCATTTGAACAACGTGGCTAGCCCACTGGAGTTGTGCTCTCTGAAGCAGAGTTTGAATGCTTGGTGATTTAGCTAGAGTAAGGACCTCAGTATCTGGTACTTTGTCCTGCCAGGTGATCTTCAGAATCTGCAAACAGACCTGCCAAAGACCTATGGTGCATCTCAACTACTCAGTGCTGACAGAGCCACATTGGTTAGCGATAAGGACATGATCCTGGAGAGATGGGCTGAACTCTTCTATAGTGTTCTCAAAAGACCATCATCAATCAATGCAGAGTCAAATAGTGGTGCATTGGATAGAGTGCTGGACCTGGAAACAGGAAGAACCAAATTCAAATCTGGCCTCAGACATTTATTAGCTACATGAACCTGGGCAAGTCATTTACCTCCTGCCTTAGTTTCCTCAACTCTAAAATGGGTAATCATAGTACCTACCTCTTACAATTGTTATGAGTATAAAAATGAGATGATATTTATAGTTTGTTATAAACCTTTAAGCGCTATACAAATACTATTCTTATTATTATTTGCCATCTGCCTGACAATTTTGCTCTGCCTCCATATGATATGCATTTAAAATTATTTGGAGGCAGTTATATTCCATGCATTACTGCTATATAGCAAGAACGGTAGAATGTTAGCAATTAAAAAAGTATGCCTTTGCTTTTATTGGAAGCATAGGATCAGCAAAGGAGCTATATAATGTCCTGTTCAATGAGATAAGGCCATCTCTCTTTACTTTCTGTAACAGATAGACATAGTGATAGACAAGCTTTATATGTTCATCCAAATGCATTTTAAAATCTAGGTAACAGACATTTTTCATCCACTTAGTCTTTCTTGTGTAGATGGACAGGCTAAAACTCTTTTAGTTATTATAGTGAATGTTAATAATTTGTAATTCTTCTTTTGGAAATTGTTCACATCCTTTGCACATTTAGGGAGGCAGGGTGGCACATTTATACACCTATGAAGGACTAACACAAATATATATTTTTAAAAAGCGGTAAGAGTATTGAACTTGGAATCACATTCATATCTGTTTTTGAATTAGCCCTACCACATATTACCTGTATGACCTTCAGTCACTTAATTTCTCTAGACCTCAGTTTCCTCATCTACAAAATGAAGGGGTTGGAGTAGATGTCATTTCCAGTTTTAGATATAGGATTCTCTCTATGATTTAGTTAAATAGGTTGGGAATATCTCTTAGTCACATATCTATGATATTGTTCTTATTCAGTCATTTTTCAGGCACATCCGACTCTTCATGTCACCATTTGGGGTTTTCTTGGCAAAGATACTGTAATGGTTTGCCATTTCCTTTTTCAGTTCATTTAACAGGTAAAGAAATTGAGACAAAAGGAGATACGAGACTTTCCCAGAGTCACACAGCTAGTGAGTATCTGAGGGCAGATTTTAACTCAAGGAGAGTCTTTCTGACTCCAGGTCCAGCACTCTATCTACTGTGCCATCTAGCTGCCTTTATATTTGTAATACTTCTTTATAAATGTTGGATATCAGACTCTTATCAGAAACATTTGATTTTTTTCCTCAGTTGATAGTTTCCCATTTTATCTTAACTGCATTAATTTTATTTTCACATTAGCTTTTCAATTTCAAGCAATACAAATAAATATTTAAATTTTTGTTACCCTCTTAATCCCTGGTTTTGTCATTAATCATCTTTCCTTTAACTATAATTGTGAAAGTCGTTCCGTTGTTTCCAGCTCTTCGTGACCCTATTTAGTATTGTTTTTTGGCAAAAATATTGAAGTAGTTTGTCATTCCCTTCTCCAGCTCATTTTACATATGAGGAAACTGAGGCAAACAAAATTAAATGACTTGCCCAGGGTCATAGAGCTTTTAAGAGTCTGAGCTGAGATGTGAGCTCAGGAAGCTGAGTCTTCCTGACTCCACTTCACCATCTAGCTGCCCCAAACTGTGAAATCTACCAGTATTCTTTTTTGCCTTTTTGTGTGTCATATTTTCTTTGATATTTAAGCATGGATTCAATTGATATTTATTGTACTTAGGAAATATGAATTTAAACTCTTCCTCCCCAAGCTGCTTTATAATTTCTCCAGCAGTTCCTGTCAAATAGGAAATCTATCATCAAGGAGTTTATATTCTTTGGCGTTTTGTATGCTGCCATTTTTTTCTAAGAATGCCCTTTTCATAAAAATCTTTTCTTCATTTTTAGCACCTGTTTTTTATTCAAGTGAACTACCTTCCCTCTAGTTTTTTTTTTTTTCAAAATGGGCAGATAAAATAGGATTTGGGTCCTTTTCTACCTTATTGAAAATTAATCACTTGTTCTTTCTTTAATAATGGGAAAGACCTATGATTCCATCCATTTAGCTCTTTTCTCCACCAATGCAGATCACGATTACCCCATGCTGTACAATCCTAGGATAATAGCTACAAAACAGATGGTAAATTCTAAAGCACTGTATATGTGTTAGTTATTGTCTGTTTTTCCATGGGGCAGCTAGGTGGCTCAGTGATAGAATGCCAGAACTGAAGTCAAAAAGATGCATCATAGTGAAATAGAATCTGGCTTTAAACACTTACTAGCTGTGTGACCCTGAGCAAGTCATTTGACCCTGTTCGCTTCAGTTCCTCACCTGTGGAATGAGCTAGAGAAGGAAATGGAAAACCACTTCCATTAGATTTACCAAGAAAATTCCAAATGAGGTCATAAAGAGTCAGATATGAGTGAGTAACAGCAAATGTTTTCCAACAGATGCTCCATAGAGGATCTATTCACAACTCTAGGGACTTTTCTCTTTCTCTTCTTCCTCCTCCTTCATAGTAAAAATTGACCTTATTATAAAGCCTGTTCTTTACATATCTCAATACTAATAATGACTCACTTGACTTAATAATAATAGCAATAGCTAGCATATATATATATATATATTACACTTCAAGGCTCACAAATTTTACAAATATTGTCTCATTTGGTCCTTTGCACTACTCCATAGCACCTACTTCCTAAGGTTGTTATGAAGTTCAGTTTATATTTATAAATTTATCCTTATTTATTATTTTTATTATATATTATATATGTTATATAATACATGTGTATTATATATATAATATTATTATAATATTATTAAATATTTATAAAGTGCTTAGCACAAGGCCTAGCACATAGTAGGTACCTAATAAATTTTTCCTTCTTTTTTACAAATGAGACAACTGAGTCAGACAAAGGATATGTTACTTCCCCAGGATCATACCTCTAGCATGTGTCTGAAGTTAGACTTGAACTCATGTCTTCGGGCTCCAGGTTCAATACACTGTGCCACCCAGCTGCCTATATATTGTCCGTTTTAAAATTGTCCAAGCATGAAACTAACAAACGAAAAAAATTTACACCTCTAATTCCTAAGCCACCTTCATTTAGCGGTAGACATGAAAGTCTTTTAATTTTTAAAAATACTGTTTTTATTTTAATCGGCCAGATCTATCTTCTTACCTTTTCTTCCCAACCTCCCTGAAATCAAGACACAAGAAAAGCAGAGTTCATTACAAACATGTATAGCCAAACAAAACTAATTTCCACAATCTATGTAGACTTAGAAATCTTAACAACATTTAGCTGGCTATTATAAAGGTCTTCTTGGATGAGAACATTCACTCTGCTGTAGAAAGGCATTGAAAATAGATATTCAGAAAAATTCTTTAAATATTTAGCCTTATTCTATCCCTGAGGGAACTTCTAAAATTCTATTTTAAAACATTATTTTGTATTCCTTCTCTTATTTTTATTTATCAGTTCCTTGTTTTTATCCTCTTCATTTCTAATCTAAGCATTTTCTGAGAATCCTCATGAGCATCATAGAAAAAAAAAGACAAAAATTTATCACTGGCTCTGGAGACAGAAGACCTTGGTTCAAATCACACTTCTGATATTTGCCAAATATGTGACCTTGGGCAACTGATCAGACCTGTGCACTAGTTTCCTCATTTGTAAAATGAAAGGCCTGGGCTAGATGGCCTCTGAGGCCCCTTCCAGCTATTGAATTCTGATCCTATGATTATGACAAAATTCAGGTTACTGTTACCTAGAATAATAAAGAATGGAGTTGAGAAATGATAGGACATATAACCATGAAATTTTCATTTGGTGATTGAGATAGGGCAGGAAAAGCAGATAAGGATGATAGAGATAACCAGAATTTATACTGCCTCTGAAGGGCAGGCTCAGATGGAGCGCTTTAGTGGGGAACCTTAGATAACCAGAAAGGAAGCAAGAGGTTACTAGGTGGCTGAGAGAAAGGTCTAAAAATAAGAAGGAAATATCTAAACTGGTAGTGGGGAGATTATTGAAGAGAATCTATAGCTGCTTCATAATTTTGATAAAAGTCAGCCATGGTGTGGCTGCACTGACAAACAATGAAACCCTCCACCAGATTCATAGAGATGAATAGCTGCTGTCTTGGATTTCTCTGAATAGTGTTTCCCAGAAACTTCCATTAGCAAGACATTTCTGGTGCATCCCAGTTTATTCCTTCCTGGTACACTTGATGCCCAATGGTGACTAGGACTAGATTGTTCAGGAATTATGAAAAAGAAGGAAATAACAATAGAAAAAGAAAAACACATGAAGGAGAGAGGGGAGAGGGAAAAGAGAGGTGAGGAGAGGAGAGGAGAGGAGAGGAGAGGAGAGGAGAGGAGAGGAGAGGAGAGGAGAGGAGAGGAGAGGAGAGGAGAGGAGAGG
>CM053627.1:187254027-187275959 GCA_028646595.1 Phalanger gymnotis | reverse complement strand
CTTCTCTCTGCTATTTTGTGTGTCCTGCAGCTTAATAGGTTTTTGGAGGGACTTGGCGGGTAGCTCACACTAGTCCCTGCTTTCCAGCCGCCATCTTGGCTCTGCCCCCCAATAATTTTCAAAAAACAATACATCATGAACAGAATATTTGAAAAGCACTCCCATGTCTGATTTGTGGCTGCAGACTTGGACTTTTTTTTCATTTGACTTGGATTCTTGTTAATTTGGTTGTATCCAGTTCTTGTTAATTTCACAATTCAATCCAATTTAGCAATTAATAATACATAATTTCTGTATGCTAAACAACATTCTTAGTCTTGTAGAAGATGCAGAAGTATTAGACTCACTTTCTGTCCTCAAGGAGTTCATAGTCATATAGAATCATAAAAGGTTAGGGTTTAACAGCATCTTAGAAATTATCTAATCCAACTCCATCATTTTAAGAAAAAAAAAATCAAGGCTTAAAGAAGGTAAGAAACAGGCTCACAGTCACTATGAGTCAGTGGCAGAGCCAGGAAAAAAATCCAGAGTTTCTCAAATCCTAGCCTAGTAATCTTCTTGCCCCACTAAACTGCCTCTTTTAAAGAGAAAAGATGTACAAACATCCATGGAACAGCTAAGGCATCATACCTAATGAAGGAAAATCAGTGCCAAAATGAATATAATTGAGAAATAATATTCATTCAGAAAATGTAAATTAAGCTCTTATTATATGTAATATCCAGTGTTGAGTTCTAGAAGAGATAAAAATAAATAAAGCAGGGCCTCTTCCCTTGAGGAATTTACAATCTAATAAATTCACAGTAAGACAACACTAAGAGCAATTTTTTTTTGACAAGCCTATGATGCCTTCCTGATGAGAAACTCTATCTACAAATGCAAATTGTCACCTGCTCTGAAAATTATAAACCTAGAGAGCACTGAGAGGTTAAGTGACTTGCCCAATGTCACATAGACAGCCTGTATCAGAAGAAGGTCTTCAACCAGCCTCTTTCTGACTCCAAGGCTAACTCTTTACTCACTACATCATACCAACTTTCAGTCATATCCTCAATAATAACATGACATTTAGATAGTACTTTGGAGTTTACAGAGTCCATGCAGAGACAGGGTGTCTCAAAAGCCTGTGACTTATAAAAAGTTTGGGAGACATAGTTTCTGGGTAATTATTCATTTTATTAATAATGCTAGCATATTATTGATAAAAAGATGGCCATTTGGCCATCTACCTTAAACCAAAGACCCCTAACAGAACCCACTTAATCTTTATATGCCATTGGAAAAGTGAGTGTTCCTGAGGGTGGAAATCAACTTTGATTGGTTAACAATTAATAAGAGAATGACTATTATGATGAGAGGTGGACCTATTCTAATGAGGGTCTGGAGTACGTGACTGATCACCAGTTTTGGTCAAAGAGAATTATATGTATCCATATCATCCATCTGACAAAAAGGAGAATCCACATTTTCCCAGACCTGTCTGAGTAAAACACAATAGGCTGGAATCTACCAATTCACCCATCTTCATCTTTTGAACTGATCTGAGCTCTCCCTCTCAGTATCAACCCTGTACTTCTAAGGCTGCCTGATTAACCTGCAGCAGCTGATTTCTGAATGAGGAAGTAGAAAAGGGGAAAAATCTTGGGTCCCAATTCAATAACTAGTTATTAAATGCAAAAGATAATCATTTCTCTCAACTCTTAATCTAGTTTAAAACTTTAATAGCTTAAAATTGTATTGACTTCTGGGATACCTTGAATATTATCTTTTTGCTCTAATAAGCATTATGGGTAAGTAAGAGATCATGGAGTCGTAGAATTAGAGCTGCAAGGGGCCTTTAGTGCACCACCTTAATTTTACATTGAGGGAACTATAGCTCAATGAGAGTAAGTAATTTGACCAATGTCACAGAGGTAGTTAGTGTCAGAAATGGAATTCAAACTGAGGTCTGCTGCCTCCAAAAACTTTTTTTTTCCATTATGAAGAAAAAGTTTATGGCTGAGATAAAATTGATTTCTTCTATCTTTTTTGCATTACCATTAGCATTCTAATGACTTTATTCTCTCTTAGTGTCCCATTACCAGGTTATCTCTAAGACTTCCTGTTTTAGACCCAGGTACCATCCCTAGACTTCTGAGCTTAAAGATCTCCCTTTCCAGGTTCCATTGTTGGGTTTCCATGTTCAACCATGATCCCTAATAGTATGTCATAAGACTACAAATATGTAGAAATGGAAGAAGGGAGATTCCATAACAATCCAACTCAGATCCCTAAAAAATACTGGGGCAACAAAGAAGCCAAGTTTTCTGAATTGTATTTTCTTTCCTTCTATTACTTCCAAGGGATTTTCCTGTGATAAGGAAGATGCTACCATCCCTTAAATTGGGTCACCTTATCCTTGATTGCAACCAACAGGTTTATCAAGACAGCATCAAAGCCTACTAGACTGGTTAGTACATGTACAGCAAATAAAGTCTCAGATAAAAGTACCTAACCTTGAAGAGGAGGAGAAACTGAAATGTGAAGGGTAGGGAGAGGTGAACTCTTCTCCAACTGAGAAGGTACAACACACCCTATGCCTGCAATGGCAAGCCTACTGAAAGGAAAATTAATTAGTGGCAGCCACAGGATTCTGCAGGTCAACACTGCTTCATATCCTTTGAGAAATAAAACACACTTTTAGTCAGAGGGAAATCAAATACATTAAAAATAGCCTGTCATTGTTACCTTAAAATATTGTACTTTTAAAAGTGTTTCATAATTTAAACAATCCTCACTCAAAAAAAAAGATATATACTTTAAGTAGAATCTGCTCCTTTATGAAAGAAAAAAATGTGATTTTTTAAATTCCTGTATTTCAAAGAGTAGTAATATGTGGGACATGGAGGGGAAACTACCCACTAATAAATGAAGATCCTATTTTCAGACCCTAGAGTGATGAGTTTCAGAACTGCAACATATAGAAAGATCAGGCTCTTTATTTAGAAGATGATAATAATAAAAAGTCAATTTTATGACCTACAACCTGTGCTTTAAGGTTTACAAAATACATTATTCACAATGGCTCTGAAAGATAGGTGGTGCAAGTATCATTATTCCCATTTTATAGATGGGGAAACTGAGGTTTTAAGAGGTAGCCACTTTCCCAGACTCATAGTGTTAGTATATATGTGTCAGAGCCAGGATATAGTATACTGGGTTCACCACAGTCCATGTAGATAGGAATAGGTTTTCTGGATCAAAGTCAGGATGGAGACTCTCCCTTGAAAAGATGTTATATTGTGGACCACTTCCTGGTGCAGGAAGTAACTAAAGGCAGGAGAACCAGATGGTAATACATAAATGATACCCATCTGGTATCCTTAGAGAGAGTTATTCTATAGACCAACTTGACTTCAAATTTATAGACTCATAGAACTTTAGATCAGGAAAGTAATTCAGATATTATCTAGACCAGTTCTATCATTTTACAAATAAGAAGCTGAGCCTCATAGAAGTTAAATTATTTGCTCAGTCATAGGACTAGCAAACAGTGGTGCTCCAAACTCTTAGTCCAGTATTTCTTTCGCCATGCCACACTGCCTCCATTAGTGATGAATTTACAATATGTTAAAGAGGTAACAGGGTTTAATGCAATTCCTTCCTTGGATTCAGGATATTAAGTATCAAAACCAAGATGTGTCTTCTGTTCTTAAGCTGAGGGGAACTTGAGCTGGTCATTTTCCTCAAGCACAAAATAAGAGGATTAAATTAGATGATTTCTCAGGTCCCTTTCAATTTCAAATTGAAATTTTCAACATTGTAGGATCGATATTTAGAATTAGATCTTATAATCATGCAGTATACAATCCCCTTATTTTAGGGATAAAGAAAATGAGGTCAGGAGTGTGTGTGTGTATGTGTGTGTGTGTGTGTGTGTGTGTGTGTGTATTACAGAAAGAGAAGACAGCTATAGTTCCCCTCATCTTTTCTCCAGTGTAAAACTCCCTAATTCCTTCAAGTCATGCTCTTTATGTCACAGATCTCTGTGAAACAAAATTTGCATAGCCAATATGCAAGCAAAATATTGTCTTATCACTTTGTTTTTCTATATCCTACCCTACTCTTGTTTGACCAATAAATTTTATGAAGAATGACATAACATATAGCATATAGTTTTGGATTCTGTTAAAAAATTAGAGAAGGAAATTCATATCTTTGAAAGGTTCCAGCAAAGCTTGTGGCTCAGAAAGAAGGCTGGTTTAGATTTTAGTATGTGCATATATAATTCATTATTGCCTATTGAACAGAATTTTACCAATGTATGTATTTTACTGTGACTAAAGATCATTTTATTTTACATATGCTGTCTATAGAGGTGAAAAGACAAACTTCAGAAACCAGAGCCAATGAGGATGTCAGTTTTTTTTAATGATTCTGCACCAACAAAAATTGGCAGGGAGAACCATATAAATCATATTTAAGAAATAAAAATGTAACCCACAGGGCAGCTGCTCTGGAAAATATCCTCCTTTCCCATCAGCAATAGGTATCTTTCTAATCTAGTCTTGAAGAAACACTACCTGTTCAGATATTTCTAGTAAAAGGTCTATCTAGATGTTATTTGTAATCACTACATAGGAGTATAATCAGAGGTAGCAGGTTAAACTTTCTTATGCCTAATGGGCATCCTTACTGAATTCAGTCTATGCGAAGTAGTATAAAATGTGTCTCTTCATTAATAGTTTATAATACTTTCAGAACCAAGAACATTGGCATAGATACAACCTTTATCTGTACATTCTGGAATTCAAGGAGTGTGATGAGCACCCACAGAGTACTTAACACAAGTTGGAACTATCTGTGGTGCTGAAATTGCTGAGGTAACAGGACCAATGCCACTGCATAACAACAGGCACAGAAATTGTAAACAAATCAAAGCCTGCAACTATACTGAGATTGCAACCACTTTATGAGAGTTTCTTCCTTGCCCGTCAGAATTAGCCTCATGTAGTGATTTAAAACAGTTTTACAAGGAAACCTAATCTTTTCTGGTTAGCTTGACTCTGAGTATTTTATAGCCTAGTGGAGAAGTTTCTTTAAAATAGAGGGTTTCGAGCTTGTGTAAAGTGAATAAGCTTTTGTCAGACAGACTCTTTCCAATGAAACTTCTCTCCATCTGGCCAGGTTGGCCTTCCCCTTCCTGGTGTTTAGTATATGTTGCTTATGGCCAGAAAACCAAGTACTGGAGAGACAGCTTGTCTTCACTGTCCCCACTCTCTTGGAGACACCGAGGAATATAGAATCTTGCCCCATACCAACTAAAATACCAGGGTTCAGTGATTGTTGATAATAATTAGGCTAGTCTTTATCCAATCGGCAAACCTAAACTTCAAGGTTTTAAGATCATATCCAATCTAAGTTCATATCCAATATTAGGTGGAGCAAAAGAAATAGAACTTGTCATATTATTGATAATTATTAAAAATTATGAAAAAAGAAAACAACTGCTCTTAAAGGAGTTCAGGGTCCAAAGAATGGAGTAAACCCTTTTGCAGATAATAGCAAATCAAAAGTATAGAAAATAGAGCTAATGGGAAAATAGCAAGAAAGAAACTCCCCCAAGGAAAAGCTACATTTGACACTAAATATTATCATAATGTGACAAGTAAGGTTACTGAAGGCATGTTGAAGCAACACCAGATGCTAACTAATTGAGCAGCTGAGCAGAATCATTGGAAAAATGAGGAGCTAGTGAGAAATCTGACAAAATTCAGTGGCTGAGATAACCCTAGTCATATAAATGTCAATTAGAAATCTACCTAGGTCTGTTCTACTATTGCACCCCCTCAAACCTAAGCCCTGTCCCTCATCTACTCCGGACTTGTCAATTTATTTCCTAACAAGAATCTAATTTGCAAATTAGCATCAGCTGTTTCTATCATGAGATCAGGGAATTTGAGTGACTGTGGTATCCTAGTAACAGATGCCATAGATTGACCATGGAATGGAATAACCAGAAACATCTAGATCTAGGTTATCTCAAATTATTTCCAGCTGTATGATCTAAAATTGGATTCTCATTCTTTTGTTCAGGACAAGCCCAAAGACAGTGCTAGGAGGCAAGAGAAAGCTCCTCATTTTCTCCCTTTGCCACCACATTAGAATAAGGAAGAAACCAAAAGAATATTTTATTAATCACCTATTACTTTTACCAGGTACCTTAAGCATATTACCTCATTTGATCCTTATAACAACACAGAGAGATAGGTACTATTATTATCCCCATTTTACACCTTGGGAAACTGAGGCAGACAGCCCAGTGACTTGCCCAGATTCACACTTCTAGTAGGTGTCTGAGGCTGGATTTTAACTCCCGTTTTCCTGGTTCTAGACCCAACACTTTATCTATTGTGCCACCTAGTTACCTGCTAGAACTTGCTCTTTAGCTTTGATATCACATTGATAAAAATGGGCCCTATACTCTCTATGACAAGAGCTGCTTCTGGTCTAGATCTTGGCAAAAAACAATGATGATAATTATTACTGATACTAATGTAATAGTTTAAAGATTTCAAAGATCTTCATACATATTATCTACTTTGTATATATCAATGGCCCAGAAATGAGTGCTACAAGTATTATACCATTTTGCAGATGAGGAAGCTGAGACTTAAAAAGGCTAAGTGACTTCACCACAGAGAAGGTAAAATAAGGGAAAGGAAGGGAATAAACATTTATGTAACACTTATTACATCTCATACAATGCACTAAGTATATTACAAATATTATCTCATTTGACCTTTGCAACAACCCTAAGAGGTAGATATTATTATTATCCCCATTTTACAGCTAAAAAAACTAAGGCAAACAGAAGTTAAATCACTTGCCTAAGGTCACACAACTAGTAAGTTTCTAACCCAGGGCTTCCTGTATCCAAGCCCAGCACTCTATCTACAGTGTCATGCAGGAAGCAGGTGCCCATGGTGGAACTGGACCCAGGTCTTGCTAATTCTATATCCAACACTATTTATTAAGCCTCACATTTTACAGTAATTTAAGTGTTAAATAATCCTTTATCACAATAACCATAGAGATTATTATAGCAAGAATAGTGTAGATTTGAAGATACTATAATGCATCTATTGGTAGTGATGTATCAAGGCTTATGATACATTCTCACACATAATCCTATGGATTACACTGAGGTCAGTTGCCCATTGGGTACCAGGCAAATGGACCAACTCAGGACCTACCTCTAGATCTCTCCAGCTGTACAAAAAAAATAAAAATTTGCTTGCCCAAGGCGAGACCTACAATGAACTTTTGCTTTCCTGAGGGCACTGAACCTATTTCTGCTGAACAAAAATCCAAAAACCTGGCCCAGGAAGAAACATACAGATTTGTAGACATACCAACCAAGGGAAATAACTGGAGCATGCGTAAGGTGCTACAGGATGGAATTCTAGCTGTGAATTGGTCCAAACACAAGACCTTCCAGCACTTTAGTCTTGTTTGTATTCTCTTGATTTATGGGTTTCAATGAGTCCTGATAGGGTGGAGAACAAGACAATGATCATGGTTTTGGACTTACTGGGAAAGAGGGAGAGTAATCTGGAGCCCTATTGTGAACCTAGATGGAAATCTCTAGTAGAGTGTACAAGAATTCTGTGTTTAACTGCACCGGGATCAAAAATTTTGTTGATAACTTGGGTGAAGTCACATATAACATTTTTATCAAATTTACGGATGAGATAAAGCTTATAGAAATTGCTAATTCACTGATTATGGCTTCAGTATTCAGAAAACTATGATCAAGAATGATACATTGAGGCTAATGAGACAAGATCTCCTAGGCATAAATGCAAAATGCTGAAGTTGGGTTAAAAAAATCAACCAAACAAATATAAAATGTGGGGTGTTGTTAATAGATATTCATTTAGAAGAAAAAAACCATCTACAATTCTAGGAGATGCCAAACTCAATATGAATCAGCTATGTCATGTGAAAGTCAAAATAACCTAGTACAATCTTAAGTTCATTAATAGAGAAGAAGTGATTGTCCCACTGTTAGGTGGCACAGTGGATAGAGCACTTGGCTTGGAGTTAAGAGAAACCTGATTTCAAATTGAGCCTCAGCTATGAGCTGAGTGTCCCTGGGCAAGTCACTTAACATCTGTCTGCTTCATTTTCCCCAAATGTAACATTAGGATAATAATAGTACCTACCTCCAGATAGATGTGAAGATCAAATGAGCATATTTGTAACACACTTAACACAGTTCCTGGCACATATAGGCACTTAATAATTGCTTATTCCACCCGTCATTCTTGGTTAGATTACCCATGTGGAGTATCACACCCAATTCTTTTTTTATCATTATTTTAGAAGCACTGACAAGTTGGAGTATCTTGGGGAAGAGCAGGATGTTAAAAAAAAAAACAGGATACCATGCCATATCAGGATCATTTGAAGGAACTAGGGAACTTATACTAAAGAAAAGAAAACTTAAAGAAACATGATAGGATTCTGTAATGGGAGGGATTGCATTTAGAAGAGGGATTTGATTTATTTTTTCCTCGTCCCAAAAGGTAGAACTAGGACCAACAGGCAAAATTTAAAGGACAGCAGATTCTAATACAATTTAAAATATCCTAGCAATTAGAGGTGTATCTCTTTTTACCTTTGGAGAATAATTTCCCATAATTTCATTCCCATCATATATTCAGGCAAAAGCTGGAGGGCCACTTTTAAGGATGTTTTAGATGCAATCCCTATTCAAGTAAGAGTTGGGTATCTTGGCTTCTCAGGTCCCTTCCAAATCAGGGAGTATATGATTCTCTGTTAGCATTATACATCAGAAACCTAACTCTGCAATAACTCTCCATCAGGTAGAAAGAGGACAAAGTTTCTAATAGCTAGCACCATAAGACATATTGAGCTGCTTTTATAGTCTTGGAATACTGCTGCCTCAAGGTGATAAATATGGCTTCTCTGAGGCCACAGATAGCTTCCTTGGGCTAAAGATAGCAAGACATGTCCTCTGCCAAAAGCCAGCTGCTCATGGACGAGTTAGCCTCCTCTCTGCCTCACAGCTGCCTGAAGCTGTGACTTAATCTGTTTGCTCAGTGTCAACAGGTAAGAAATCTGTTCTCTGAGGAACCTGAGTCAGAGGAAATCAAAGATTTTTTGATTGATGGGCCATGTAATGGAATGTGCCCCACTGGAAACTCCTGCAGAATGCTAGCCACAAACACCAATCTCATGCCTTCTACATGCTGACCACAGATACAAATTAAATTAAGAGTCCTACATAGGCAAAAAGACACTGGCAACTCTTTGCCTCCGTCCTACCTCCCCCATATCTATCTGTCTGACTTTGAACCTGTCCTTCAGTATTTTGATGTCTGACCTTCTCCATGACATCATGGCATCTTCTTGATGACAGGTGCATTGTCAGGGAACAGATGTACAAGTACATTAAGAAGAGAGAAGTACTAAGAAAATCCATGGAGCACTGTTAGCAGGATGCATCAAAATCTTTCTAATTCAGATGAATTATCAAGAGTAAAGAGGAAATTAGTCTGAATTGTTACGAATCTTAATTGTAGATTTTTAATGGCATTATGGCCCTTTCAGTAAAAAGAAGAGTAAGAAATGTTTCAAATATTCTAGTTTTAGGTGTTGATATTTGTGCTTAAGGGGTCTAGTTGGTTATCCAACAACTGGCACAGAGAGATTAATTACTAATTCCAGGAGCTAAGAAAAGGAGGAGGCGCTGGAAGACAGCCAGGTCCATATTAAATGATCTACAATTAGAGTATTTTTTTCACTTCTGAGTGTCATGTTTTAAGGATATTAGCAATCCTGAGCAAGCCTGTGCTAAAGAGGACAATCAGTGGGAGAGAACTCAAGGAACAGTTGAAGGAACTGAGGATTTCTAGTCTAGAAAAGAGAAAAGTTGGGGAAATATGGTCACTGTCTTTAGACATCTTTGTTACGTGGACTAATACATTATATTTTGACAGTGCTATAAGGGTTACAAATAATTATGGAGATTAGACTTATTTTCAATAACTAGAAGGAAGGTAGAAGGATCTGTGCAAAACAATGGATTAATCTACTTTGTGAATTCCTGTCACTGGGAATACATAAAACTCAATATCCAGAGGCTCAGATTTGGAAGATATGTAAGAGATAATCTGGTGGAACATCTTCTTTTTATAGATGAATCATCCAAAGCCCAGAGAGGTGAAGCAACCTGCCAAAGGTCAGACAAGTGTTAAATAGATAATCGGGATTCAAACCCAGATCTTCTGACTTCAAATCTAGTGCTTCCTCCACCATGTCATGCTGGAACAAGCAAGTACTAAATAACCGCTTTTTTTAAAAAAAAATGGAAGAGGAGGGAAGGCTCATGAATTGATCAGGCACTTCCTTCTTTAATTATAAACTACATTTTTTTTATTGATTAAACCACTGGAACTAATCTAACAATTCATTGCAAGTTGAAATCCCCCAGAGACTTGTCTTGAGGTTAGATTTGCTATGATCATATGTATTGCTTATAAATTATGCATAATAATAACAACTTGCATTTATATAACACTTTGAGGTCTTTAAAGTGCTTTGCAAATATTACCTCATTTGATCCTCACAACAACCCTGCTTGCAGGTTTTATTATTTTCTCATTTTGTAGATAAGGAAAATGAGGCTGAGAAGTTAAGCACTTTATCGAGAGCCAAACAGCTATTAAGTGTCTGAGGCAGGATTTTGAACTCAGGTCTTCCTGACTCCAAGTCAGACGTTCTCTGCACTGTGCCATCTATTTGTAGCAGAAGTACTTCAAAATATTTAGCCCTCCAAAGAAGTTTAAATGGTACACTTTAACATTATTAGTCTATTGAGGAAGCCCCTTATTTCTAAACACTACATGGACCCAGTCCCTGCCTGAATTATCAATGATCAGAAATTAAAGAAGTCAAATTGAATGAAAGTTCCACTGTACACATTCTTTTTATGTCACTGTTTACAGTGCTGCAGGACCACACAAAAAAAAGACAGCCCTTTATTTTCTTCCTCTGGCTGAATCCCAACAACACTGCAGATGTCAAAAGCAATGTTCAGAGTTCTGGAAACCAAATTTGTTAGTTAGTCGCTCTTGTTCCTGCTACTGCAGTGCGTCAAGGGGACAGCCCAGATCCTCCTGGCAACATTTGCACTCAAAAAGATCAGTACTAAAATCTCCTGAGCTGTCTTAAGAAAAGGGCAATGTCTCCTATTTACATACAGTGGCTTTGCCCCAAAATGCCAAAAGCCAAGATGAATAATGTCACAGCAATTAGAAAGGAGTTCAAAAGTACCTCTAGTTATAATAAAGTGCTGATGATATATAGTTCCACAGCCCCAATAGGAAGAGGTGCCTTGAAAAGATATTGTCCTTGTAAAGTGATGGATCTGTGCTGATCAATAAAGAATAGTATAGAGGAGGTATCATGATGTAGAAGAAAGATCCCAAACAAGGAATGAGGAAGCCTAGGCTCAAGATTTAGTTCTTCCACTTCCCCAAGAGATCCTGATCAAGCCATTTTTCTCTGCACGTATCAGTTGCATCATATATAAAGATTTTGTCCAGTTCTAAACACTATGAAACTATTCAAACTTTCTTGCCCAGTTCCTCCATCTTGTGACTAATAGTACTAATTTCGGAGATATATAAGAGTAGGAGTTCAAGTCACCTAAAAGGAAAATTCTAATTTCTCTCATGTTGTATATCATTAATTCATAGCTTCTAACTTCAAATGCCTAAGGAAAAGCAGAATATGGAATATGATCTTCCGGATATGCTAAGGCCCAAAACATGCAAATAAGATGATGTCCCTCAAGTAGTACTTGAATTACGTAAAGACAAAGGTCATAGACATAATAAAGAATTGCATCTATAGGATTTTTAAACCTGTTGGTTTAAAGAATTGTTGCTAGAGAGCAGACTTGCTTAACTTCACTTAATAAGAGTCTTCAAATATTTTAAGATTATATCAAGCACTATATCATTATGCAAGACCATGTGTTAAACAACAAAGAGAGCCTTCTAACAAAGAGAACTTGATTATCATCTATCAGAGTTGCTGCATTTTGTGGGAAGTTGGAATAATCTTTTTAGTTCTAAGCTTCTATATTCTAGAAATAGTCGTGGTTGAGTTAATTACAGAAGCATAGAAATGTATAATTATAAAGAACTCAATATTTTATAAAACTTAACCCATATCTAAACACGAATCTCCTCTACAATATGCCAGATAGGTGGTCATCCAGCCTCCCCATGAAGAGGTCAAATAATAAGGAAATTGCTATTTCCTAGGATAACCCATTCTGGTTTTGATTGGTTCTTATTGATAGGAAACCTTTTCTAATGTATTTTATTCTAGAGTTAAAAATGAGCCACTAGTTGTGAACTGGTCCAACCATTCTGGAGAGCATTTTGGAACTATGTCCAAAGGACAACCAAACGGTGTGTACCCTTTGATCCAGCAATACCACTACTAGGTCTGTATCCCAAAGAAATCATAAAGAAGGGAAAAGGACCCACATGGACAAAAAATATGTATAGCAGCTCTTTTGTGGTGGCAAAGAGTCAGAAATTGAGGGAATGGCTAAACAAGTTGTGGTATATGAATGTAATGGAATATTATCATGGTATAGGAGATGATGAGCAGGCAGATTTCAGAAAAACTTGGAAAGACTTCAATGAACTGATGCTGAGTGAAGTGAGAACTAGAAGAACATTGTACGCAGCTATAGCAACATTGAGCAGAGATAAACTTTGATAGACTTAGTTCTTCTCAGCATTAAAATGATCAGACAGTTCCAAAGGACTCATGATGGAAAACGCTAACCACATCCGGAGAAAGAACTATGAAGTCTGAATGCAGATCAAAGCATACTGTTTTCACATTGTCTTGTTTTTATGTTTTTTTCCTTTCTCATGGTTTTCCCCTTTTGTTCTGACTCTTCTTTCACAACATGACTAATGTGGAAATATGTTTAGCATGATTGTACATGAATAACTGATATATTGCTTGCTGTCTTGGGGAAGGGGGAAGAGAGGAAGGGAGAGATAAAAATTTGGAACTCAAATTTTACAAAAATAAATGTTGAAAATTGTAATTAAAAATACTATTAAGGAAAAATTAAAAACAAAATTTAAATAGTGAACCACTGGGGTGGTTTTTTAATGCAAGGAAATGACACAGTCAGAGAGAACTTCTTCATTTTCAAAATTCTCAGTAGGCTGTCTACCTAATGACAAGTTTAAATAAGAAGGAGCAAGAAAAGTTTGGCTCCAAATACTTTCCAAAGGTATGCAGACTTGCGACGGAGCGCAAGTGTGAGGAGGCTTGTGTTAGGGGAACAGTCACATATTGTCTGCCAATATATAGTATCAGATTGAATGACAGAATTGGGAACCAAAACATAGCTTGACAACTTGGTGATATGGACTGAATCTAATTGGGTATAAATGCAGGTACCAGATGAGGGGTCTCTAGATATCAGTTATTTGAATATGTTAGTGGATTGTGAGCTCAATATATATTTACAGTAAGATATAGTAGTCCCCCTCCCCAAGCTAATGTTATCATAGGGAACATTAGTAGGACTGTGGAATCCAGAATGAAGATAGTCATCACCCCACCACATCCTTTTCTTTTCAGACTACTTCTGGATTCAATTCATACTATCTCATTTTAAGGATGTTATTAACTGAACTAGCACACATCCAGAGGTTAATCTGCTTGACAAGAAGACTGAGATTGAAAGAACTCTGGATGACTTGCCTATAGGGGAAAAGTATAGTTACCGAAGATATGGTAGATGTCTCTAAGCATTTGAAGGGCTCTCACATGGAGGACAGAAAACTTGCCCTGCTTGTTTACAAAGGACAGAACTAGAAGTAATGTTTGCAATCAGCTGAGAAATGTATTTGTACTCAACATTAAGAAAACCTTTTTCACAATTATAGTGATCCAGGGGTGAAATGGGCTGACCATGGAAGTGATAAATTTCACATTGCTACAGGTCTTCAAGATGATCATTTGTTGAAAATGTGGTAGAATGGATTCCTATTCAGGGGCAACTTAAATTAAATGACTTATAAGGTTTCTTCTAATTTGGGGATCCATAATTCTATAGTTTTGTAAAATCCTGTAAAGAAGGAAAGATGAAGAGGGTATTTTCACCATGCCATAATCTATTCAATCAAGTAGTCAGATCAATCCTTGCAGCAAACATCAGGGTTATCTCACGACGTCTTCAAGAAGAAGCCATAATAATGTATGCATTTTATCTGCTTTGATCTAGCCTCTGATCAAAGACAACCACTATGTTAAAAGGGGTGGGAGAAGGGATGTGTGAATACTTTTCCCCAATCACCTACTCTGCTTTTGGTCACCTTTGTTATTGAAAATTTTTTCTTTATACAGAGAAACAGATTTAAGCTAAACATGGAGAAGTGTTGCCTAGCAATTGCAAATGCCCTGAGAGAGAATGGGCTGCCATTGAATATACTGCATTCCCCTAACAGTACAAATATTTAAAGAGGCTAGATATTTACATGTAGGGGATATTACAAATGGGATTCATCCTTCAAGTATTGGTTGTACTGGCTGACTCTTGCAATTGTGAGATACTGTGGTTTTCTGAGTAAATGGCATATGGAAATGTGCTGAAGGTAAATCTCTTTTTCAAAATTTTGCCGAGAAATTTTTGCCTTCAAATGTTGCCCTACTTTGTGCTAGTAGGAAAAGTTTATTTTAAGAATAGCAGTATCCCATCAATTGGGGAACGGCTAAACAAGCTCTTGTATATGACTGTAATGGAATATTATTGTGCTTTAAGAAATGACAAGCAGAATGATTTCAGAAAAGCTTGGAAAGACTTACATGAGCTAGTGCATAATGAAGTGAACAGAACCAGGAGAACATTGTACACAGTAACAGCAATATTGTTTGATGAGGAACTGTGAATAACTTAGTTATTTTCAGCAATACAATGATCCAAGACAATCTCAAAGGACTAATGAAGCATAATATCCACCTCTGGAGAAACCTGATATAGTTTGAATACAGACTGAAGCAAGCTATTTTTCACTTTATTTCTTTCATTCTTTTTCTTTCATTCAAACCTTCTTATACAAAATGACTAATATGAAAATGTTTTACATAATCGCACATGTATAATCTATATCTGATTGATAACTGACTTAGGGAGGGGGGAGGCCAGAGAGAAAACAACAGAATTTGGAATTCAAAACTTTTCAAAAAGATGTTTAAAAAATATTTTAACACACAATTGGGGGGGAATAAAATATATATTGAAAAAAGAATAAAGGACTATTTTGGCTGTGTGCTAATTAAATTTTTTAATCAAAAAAATTAAAAGAATAAGAATATCTTCTCATTCTCTACCTCTCCTTTAAGTTCTAAAATTTTGAGAGTTTGTGATTAACTAAAGATGGGAGTTTCTGGTACACTACCAGGACCAATAGGAAAATTAGCTATTAAGTAATGAAAATATTTTTGCCTAATCATATTGTATATGAGTTTTAATTGCTCATAGCATCATAGATCTAGAGCTAGAAAATCACCTTGTAAAATTCTGCATTTTACCAGTGAGGAACCTGAGACATGGGGTTAAGTGTCTTGCCTAAGGTCTCATAAGTAGTAAGTAGCAAAGCTAGGATTTTGACTCAGGACCTAAGACTTCAAATTCAATGCTCTCCCACTGTAATTTGGGAAGTTTCTTCTGGATCATTTCTTAAAGAGGACAGCCAGCCAGATGTAAGCTAAAGGCTCCTCTCTACTAATGGCCTGCTGAGTAAATATTAGGGAATACCCTTGTGTCTCAGATTTCCATTCTTGAATAAAAATAATCAACCAGAAAATGGAAGAAAGTATTTATAATCATACTTAGACTATGATTCATCTACCTATTTAACAAACAGTGGGAGAAGACACATACTGACTATAGAAGCAACAACAAATAATGATCTAACTGCTTGAGCGTTATGATAGGCTACGAAACATACTTAAGTCTCCCCCGATGCTATCCTTCATAGTATACAGGGTGACCTGAAAGTGTTTAATGTAGTTTTTAAGCTATTAATGTATAAATGTGGAAATTTCATCTTCAATATAAAAATCATTTTCAAAATTAAAGTCAACAATACTGATTTATAAAGCAGTGACTTTGCTATTATTGGAGGCACTCAGACAAAGGCTACAAATACGACTGTCGAGATAGACAACTGGGCAGGGCAAGAAGTAGGTATAGTGAATCTCTAGAATCTTTTGAAATTCTAAAATTCTATGAATATGAACTCTTTAAGAATAGGGAGAGTTATCTCTTTATCTTCATATCTCCAGGACTTAGCACAGTGTCTAGCACAAAGTAGGAGCTTAATAACCGTGTGTTGAATAAATGATTCCCAATGTGTTTTGACTATTGTTTTATTAAACAGATCTCCTTTATTAATAAAGCCCTTGTTGATTAGTAGACACACGGACTAGTGTCTGAATTCCTCTTTTGTGTGGCAGCAAATTTGCCCAGTGGTACATAAATAAAACAATAACCAGTGGAGCTTTAGAGGCAGTGAGAGAAAAATGAATCTGAAGCTGTCAACCCTTCATTACAATAGAAAAAAGTCGTGAATGGAAATTCAAACCCACAAGTGGTGGGTTCTTTTTCTTCTGTTGTGTGTGTGCATACGTGTGTCACTTTAAATAATTAGGAATTTTGCTAGTAATATCTCTGAAGCATTCTACTAGATTTAAAAAAAAACACAAAGATTAAAACACGAGGCAGGCATTGCTATGAATATTAGGGGTAACCCAGATTATTAGAAAAAAGGGAAGGGAGAAGAAGCAAAAAGTAAAGTTCCACAGACCCTATGGTCAGAAGAATTGCTTTTTGTTGTTTGTGTCCAGCAATTCTTCTCTTCTCTGACTTTGGAAAGAGTCATGAGAACACAAAGAGATCCAGAAAGAAATCCAGAAAGAAAAAGAAATCCAGAAGACTATTTCACTTTTTTAGAATTCCTCAGAGATATAATTAAAAAACATTATCTCCTCAAATAAAAGTACGTTGACCAATATTTAAGCCTTTTATCTTAGATTATGATGGGAGGTTATGAACAAAATCTTCAAGGAGCAGAAATGCAGATATGAACCAATCAATAATGACCCAGGAAGTTCACATTCTATTTTCATCACTTTCCAAGGTGAAACAATTATCAACACTTACCTGTCCAGAATATAAACTCTTGAGCTAGGGTGGCAATGTTTATTCAGTTCATTTGGCTTTTCTCTACCTTCCCTCTAATCATATGATTATGAAGACATGATTCTTTATGAGGAAAACAAAACCACAACTAGGGTTAAGAGGATAAGGATTTGAACTAGGGTCCCTAAATTTAAAGGATATCAACAGTATAATCGGAGGTCCACACTTCCACTTACTAGTGTCCAAAGGTCCATCTGTAATCCATCCTCTCCTCCACCTCCCCATCAGCAATAAAAGTGAAAATGCCTGGAGATGGAGTGCCTTGTGTGAGGGACAGCAATGTAAGTGTTGCTGGATTGCGGAATATGTATTGTAAGCTTAGGGGCGGGGAGGTGTAAGGTGTAAGAAGATTGGAAAGGCGTAGTGGAGGAAAATTATTAAGGGCTTTGAATAAATTAAAATCTCCCCAAATTGTAAACTCCTTAAAGGTTAGAACTGAATGAGACCTCAGAAATCACCTAATCCAAAGTTTATTTTATCGATAAGGAAACAGGGGCCTAATAATCAAAAAGTCAGTGTGGGGTATTGAGTTACGTTGAGTTGGGAGATTTGGGTTCAAATCCCAGCTCAGATTATTAACTAAGCTATCTGGAGCAAGACACAGGACCTCACTGAGTCTTGGTTTTTACAGCTGTACAAACAAGATAATAATACATGCAATATCTACCCCCACAGAGTTGTTATGAAGAAATCATTTTATAATTGTCAAAGCATTATGTGAAGCTGTTAATAAGACACCCACACTATCGGTGAATCTTCTTCAGAGAATCGTTCAGAAGAATCAGAGAGGCATGAACGAGAAAGGATGAAGAGACATGAATGTATGTGGAGTAACCTGTACTGATATACTAAATTTATATGTATGTTTACATACATATATATATATATATGTATATATTTGGATGACAAATTCCAGATCCCTTGAGGCACTTATTGTCAAAGGTGGTGGGCAGAGCCTGGACTACAACCACGGTCTTCTGACTCCAGTCTCAATATCCTTTACCCTACACTATGGGCATGAATGAGCACTGATATTTTTATTTCAAATAATGGCACCACAACTTTTCTCTCAAGAGAATGTGTTTTCTGAAATAGGAAAACTGACATATAAGATGACTCAGATAGTGTTTCCAGGGTGTAGAGTCCCCATTGGCCAAATCGTGATGCCCAAATTAGTCCAATCTAAGAAAAGAGAAAGAAACAATCATTAAGGCGGGGGATGGGGCAGGGAAGGAAAGAATGTTTTGGACTTATATTTAAAAGAGTTGGATTCAAATTCTAGGCTACTATTTCTGTCAAAGGCACCATACTCCTTCCAGTCGCCTAGTGACAATCTTAGTGTCATTCTCAATTCCTCCTTGCCTTCACCCCATGTATTCAATCAGTTGCCAAATCGTGTTCTTTCTATCTCCATAACAGCACTCCTATCTGTTCCCTACTCTACTCATACTCATATCCACCAATGTAACTTAGGACCTTGACATCTCTCATCTGGGCTATTCCAAAAGCCTCCTAATTTCTCTCCTTGATTCAAGTCTTTTTCTACTCAAATCTATTCTCCAAACAGCTGCCAAAGTGATTTTTCTAAAGCATTTTTTCTAAAGTCTGACCATGATACTCTTTTGCTCAACAAATGTCAATGGCTTCCTATTATCTCTAGGAAAAAAAATAGAAACTCTTTTTTCCCAAGGGGGAGTGGAGGAGAATTAAAACTCTTCACAACCCAGCCCTAATCTAAGCCTGATACAATGGAAAGGGAACTGGACTTAAGAGTTTGTAAGACTTGGGTTCAAATCTCATCTCAGACACTCTACTAGCTATGTGATGCTGGATAATTTAATTAATTTCTTAATTTCTTCATCAGTATAATGACGGTAAAGGACTCAATGTCCACCAAGGACTCTTCCAGCTCTTGGTCTATGATTCTATAATCCTATGTTTCTAGCTTCATTAGACATGCAACACTATCTGAATATTTGAAAATTTAAAAGTATATCATCAAATAATCAACATATTATTCCACTTCACATTACATAGTCCAAACCAACTGGCCTTGAATTTTGATGAGTTCTGGACTTAGAGTCAGGAAGACAGGGCAGCTAGGTGGTGCAGTGAGTAGATCTCCAGCCCTGGAGTCAGGAGGACCTGAGTTCAAATCCGGCCTCAGACACTTGACACACTCACTAGCTGTGTGACCTCGAACAAGTCACTTAACCCCAATTGCCTCGCCTCCCCCCACCTCAAAATAAAAGAGTCTTTAGAGTCAGGAAGACTCAGGTTCAAATCTTGTATCTGCCCATGCTAGCTTTAGAATTTGAGAATTGAGACACATTAGCAGTGTGATCAAGGGCAAGTCACGAAAGCTCTCTGATCCTCGGTTTCCTCATTGGTAAACTGGGGATAATAATACCTGTGGTTTCTATGTCAAAGGTTTGTTGTGGAGTTCAAATGAAATAATGTATATAAAATGCTTAGCTAACTTCAAAATGCTACTTAAATGTCAGATATTATTATTCAAGAAGCATTTCTTCACCAAGTAGCTTGAAGGCCCATGGTACAACAGAGCAAACTCCTTCTACAGGTCTCATTACAAGTCTTGACATCATGTTTCAGATCCGAAGTTATGAATCATCCCATTGCCTTCAGCAACAATTTCTTTCAGGTTGCCATGTAAAAATAAATCAGCTTAGACATCAAGGTGATGTATTGCTGATAGAAATTAACAACATCTTGAGGCTTTTCTTTTGGAAAAAGGAAATTAATTATGTAGCTAGAGTGGTTTAAAATATGTTCACAGGAATATTATCTGGATTTTAGAACCCCATATTTGAATTTCAAAAGTTTGGAAAACCATTGTTTGATCAATGGTTAAAAAGAGTTAATTATTCAAGTTCATCTTCGTTACAAAAAAAAAATAGAAAGGATTGATCATGGGATAATGAAAAATATGCGTGTCTTCTCCAGTGGCTTAGAGTTGGAAGATTTAGATTGCATCTCCAGTTCTGATGCTTACCTATTTTGTGATATTGTGAGCAGGGGACATCAACTCTCTAAGCTTCCATTGTAATGTCACTACCTCCACAGGAAAAAGAAAGAGATTTGTAAGCTCAAAATTCTAGCAATGTGAGCTATAGGACCATAGTAATAGTGCTGGAGTAAGGGTGTGCTAAAAGCAGCTTGATATGGTTCGTGAGAGCTGATTGTTAAATTTTCGGGGTGAATATTAGACTTTAGAAATCAGCAAGCCTACAAATAACAGTATGATTTATTGCTTTTTTGATTGTCTAGAGTTAAGAAAGTGATGAACAAAATGTTAATAATGCAGATTTAATGTAAAATTTCATCATCTATACTTTTTTTCTTCAGAGAGCCACTTATTAAACATTTACCAGCATACCCTGGGCTTTCAAAAGCCATCTCATTTAAGAAATGAGGGTGGTGAGGCCTAAGGAGGATAAATAATTTGTCCAAAGTCCCACAGGTAACTAACTACTAAAGGCAGGATTTGAATTCAGATCCTCTGACTTCAGAGTCATTGATCTTTCTCTGGTCCTCCATACTTAGAAAATGTTACTTGACGCTAACAGCGTTTGACACTCATCCTTATTATTCTGAACCTACGATACATACTTTGTCTCAATCTCTCTTTTTCCCTCATCCAATTCTACTAGATATTAAACGTATCTGTGAAGATCACACACTCCTAGAAGACTAGAAGCTTCTCAGCCACAGAGACTGCGTTCTTTATCTTTCCATCTCTAAAGCATAGAACATGGTAAGCACTCATATCACTTTGCAGATATACTTTTATAGTATATCTTTAGATTATACTAAGATATAATATAGCATATAAGCATATCCACAAAATGTTATGAATAAAGTCAGTCTTTAAAATCTAATTTATATACATATATGGATATATATATGATATCCTTATATAGTTTGTCTGCATAATTTTGTTGATGTTTATATATGTGTGTATGTAATATGCATAATATGTATGTATACATATAGGTATACATATATATTCTGTTTCTTTAAAAGTCCCATCATTACCATGCCACTACGGTCTGAAAGTTTTAGTCTAATAATAGGAGGAAGAGGTGCCTGTGCGCTCTTAAAAGAACATCTAGTCCCAACTCTTAACTACTGCATTGGTAAAAGCAATAGAAGCACATCTTATTAGAGCTAGAAAGAATGTTAGAGGTCATCTTGTCCATCCCTTTCATTTAATAGATGATAGAACTGTTACCCAGAAAGGTTTGTGACTTGCTCAAAGAATAGGGTTGAGCCTGGAATCCAGCCTAGCTCTTCTTATTCCAAATCAAGCTCTCTTTCCCCTGCACAATGCTTCCTCTCAATACATCATTAACACTTGTCTAGAAAACAACTTCATGAATATAACATTTGACTTGTACCTTCCTGGCTACATCCTTCCACTTCTTCCTCTGTCACAACTACTTTTTCCACCAAAGAGGTGAGGAAATGGAATTACATGCCCAAAACTGATGGCAGATTTCCTATGGGTTTTCATGGCTGTTGGCTAAGATTTTTGAATTATGAAAGAGGAATTTTATTTGCTCATAGGCTCTTGATGTTGCAACTGCTAAATGCT
>CM053627.1:187238289-187253527 GCA_028646595.1 Phalanger gymnotis | reverse complement strand
TTCTAAATTTTCATCCAGTTCCAAATAATTTGCTCTTATATTTAGAATATAGCTTAGCATGAATGTTTCCATTTTTGAAAATGAACCTCCATTAGGCTTAAAGTGAAAGAGCACATACTCTAGCTCTTCTCCCTTGCTTCAGTATCTGAAAGTTGTTACGCTTTTCTGTAGTGACCTCATGCTATTCCCCTTTCTGTGCTCAGAAAGGTGTTACCTTCAACAACAACATGTTGTCCTCTAGCTTTTTATATCCTCTTTGTACCTTGTTTTATTGCTGTGCATAAATTTACAACTCTGACTCACAGTAGGGCAGTCTTGCGAAGTGGTGCTCTACAAAATGACAGCCGCTGAACAAAATCCTTGAGCAATCTGACCTATCAAACAAAAAGTAGTCTTTATTCCACAACCTATGATGTTATGACATTGATTAGGAGAACACACTGACCACACCAAGGGAGGGTGGTAGGTAGACCAAGCTGGTGAAAATCATGTCATTAGATGGTCTCAAAATTGTGCTGCCTTAGTCTGGGAGCAGCTTGATGGAAGCTCTGATAGGTAATACAGATATGGGTTTTTGAATGTCCATGATGGAATGATGGAACCTCAATTTACTATTACTTGCTACTTATAGTATTACAGATTTAGAACTGGAAGGAACATCGAGAGCCATTTTGTACAAGGTCCTTATTTTTAAGGCGAGAAAACTGAAACCTAGAGATTTTATGCAACTTGTTTGTGGCCACATAGGTGCTAATAATATAGAATTCAAATTCAAGTCCTCTGGATATAAATTAAGCATTATTTCCATTGTCTCCTGTAAAGACTGTTTGGTATTTGCTAATTGTTTCAGATTGCAAATTGGTAGCATTCTGTTGGACTATTCAGAAGAGAGATTTTCCTAGAATTTGTGGGTAGGGGCTACGGTTCAGAGATATGAATACCTTCCTAAGTAAACCAATCCCTTTTTTTTTTTTTTGCCATCAGCATCCCTTTACATAAGTATGATAAGGAGGAAGTAGAAAGAGGAGAGTGGGGTTGTAGGAAGTATTCTGGAGGGGAATGAACCTTCTGAGAATTTGCTCAGATATAAGAGAAGTTGAGAGTAGACTCTTTTTCTTCCCCAAATCCCTACTTCAAGCACTGGGGAGAGAAGAGGTTATAGGTTGAGCAAAAGAAGGAGGCATTTTTTTTAACCCATACACTATTCTAGAGATGGTAGGCACTGGGAAAACATTTGTCTTTAAAGCCTGTGCAGCATGGGTAAGTGGTAAGAGCACTAGATTTTTGAGCTACTGGTCTTTAGATAAAGTCATATCTCTGCTCGTACTTCCTGTGTAAACTTGAGCAAGTCTCTTGGCCTTAGTTTCTTTCTTTTTTTTTTTTTTTGAGTGGGGAGGGTAGGGCAATTGAGGTTAAGTGACTTGCCTAAGGACACACAGCTAGTAAGTGTAGCAAGGGTCTGGGGACGGATTTGAACTCATGTCCTTCTGACTCCAGGGCAGGTGTAATGACTAATCTCTAATTGTCTTTCTAGTTCTAAATCTCTAATTCTCTTAGACCAGGTGGGGAACCTGCAGCCTCAAGGCCATGTGTGGCCCTCTAGGTCCTCAAATGTGGCCGTTTGATTGAATCCAAACTTCACAGAACAAATCCCCTTAATAAAAGGATTTGTCCTGTAAAACTTGGACTTAGTCAAAAGGCCGCACCCTGGGACCTAGAAGGCCAGTTGTGGCTTCCCGAGGACACAGGTTTCTCACCCCTATCCTAGACCTTTTCTGTGCTACTATCCACTTTAGACATCCAATGGTCTCATTTTTTCTAACCTCTCCATTCAAAGCCTCAGTTCAACAAAGTCTAATAAATTTATTCACACAAAGGTATAAATGACTGATAAGCCTGAACTGAATCCTCTTTCAGGGACATTTATGTTTTTACCAGAAGATAAACAAAGTAACTGTGATAGCTAGGATTTATATACCTCTTTAAAATGTTTCTGGACCACAACACTTCCTAGTACCATTGGAACCAGATGTATTTCCAATATTTCCCATGTAATTGGAAAATATTAAATTAAATTAAAAAAAATAAAATCTAGATAGTGTTAATGTGTGGTTTGCTAAGTCAATATATGCCCTCAGGAATTCTACTGCATGCTTTAGTATTCTTCCTTTCTATTTGAATTGGACACCATTGCTTTAGAGTGTGGGAAGGGGATTAATGCATAACAAGGGTGGAAATATGGCTTGCAGCCAGGCTACTAAAGTTTTTTTTTTTAATTGATGTCTTCTCTTTCTTATGGCATTATAGTTATCCTGAGTATTCCTTTCCCTATGTAACAGAGTATTTCTTGAAGACGAAAATGAAGATGAAGAGGAAGATGAAAAAGAAATCAGTCCAACTGATCAATACATTGAAAAAGTTTGAAAACATGTGCATTGCGTAACACTTATAGCCCTTCCACCATCATGAAGAGCTGGTTTAGGGGTGCCTTCTCATATCTTTTCATTTAAATCAATTGTGATCTTTATAGTCTTACCTTAACACAGTCAGTTTTTGCAAAAGTTCGATGTTATATTGAGAAATATGAATTTTCTTTTGTAATCCAATTTAGAAGACACCATAAATCTTTTAACTCTGGTTTATGCAGCAATTTGTTCAGTTTCATATTTCCTCTTTTATCTTTTTGTTAGACTTATCCAAAACTGTGAGATGGATATTGAAATCTCTTATCATTAGTATGTTAGATCTTTGTCATCTTGTAGCTTAGATAATGTTTCCTTTATGAATTTGGATGCTAAGACATTTGGAGCATATAATTTTATTACTGATATTGTTTTTGTCTCCCTGGTTCCCTTCTACATAATGTAGTTTCCTTGTTTATCCCCTTTTATTTTTAGAATGCATGTTCATGCTTTGTCAGCACAATTACGACTTTTTTTATCCACTTGATACATAGTAGATTTTTTCCCATCCTCCTAAGTTTATTTTGTATATGTCTTTATTTTTATGCGTTTCCTGTAAGCAACACATTACAGTTTTGTTTTCTTATCCAATCTGTCATCTTTTTCATCTTATTGGATTAATTCCTTCACATTTAAAGTTATGAGAGTTAGATTTATATATTTACATATTTTCTCTGTTTGGCTCTAATATTAGGTTTTTTCAAGTTATGGTTTTCTCCCTTTCCTGCTACAAACTCAGTTTCCTCAGTTACTTTAGCTTAATCTCTTTTTTCTTAAATTCCCTCTGACCAAACCCAGTGCCAGGGTCCCATCTCCCTTCACAGATTATCTCTATTTTACCATAGGATCATTTATTAGTGGAACCCCCTCCTTCCACTAAAGCAAGACTTTTTTTCCTCCCCTCCCCTTTTCAGTTCTATCCTCCTTTCCCTGTAGGTTCTTCTTTTCTTGAGACTACAAGGATCACCTTTCCCTTATTGCTAGCCCTCAATTTGATCTGAGTCTATCACACATTCTCTCATATTTCCTCTTTCATGTACTCTCCTATTTTGTGATGTAGTCCCCCTACCAAAAATGGATTCATCTGTAGGCAGGGTGTCTCCAGGTCTTGTCCATAATGTCTCAGGCTTGCCTCTTCTTTGTTACCTCCACAAGACTTCTGCCTTTATCACTGTCTCTTTGCATACCTTTAGAAATAATTTTTTTTTACTGGTCAGTATCTTATTGGTTGCTCTGCTGTCATTATTACTGTTGCTATCATTGGCTGCTGCATTTATTCAATTCTCTTGTATTATTATTATTATTTGGTCTATGGTACATGAGAATCAAATGCTCTCTTCAGGTACAGTTTTCTTTCTAAGAATATTTCAAACATCTCTATTGTTGAACATCCTTATTTTTTTCATTTATGGATAATCTCAGATATACAAGGTAGATCATCCTGGGCTACATTCTGATTCATGTTGTTCTTCAGAACATATTATTCCATTCCCTCCTATGTTTTAGTGGGTGCAGCATAGTCTTGTGTTATTTGAATGTCCTTTACTTTGCATGTGAGGGTTTTTTCCCCTGACTTCTTGCAGATTTTGTTTTTGAATTGAATTATTATGTTTAAACACTAAGTGTCTTAGAGTTTGCAGCCTTCAGTTTTTGCTGGAGGCAATCTATGAATCCTTTCAATTTTTATTTCATTTTCTGTATTCAGGAATTCTGGGCAGTTCTTGTATTATTTCTTGCATTATGGTGTTCTGGTTTTTCATCTTACAATGTTCTTCTGGGCAATATATAATCCTTATTTTGTCTCTCTAAATACTTTCTTCAAGATAGGTATATTTTACTTGCATAGTGAGCATATTTTCTTTTAGTATTGTTTTTTCTTCTTCTTCTAGATTGTCTATTGATTCTGTATATTTGCATTCCCAATCTATTGTTTTCTCTCTGTCTCTGTCCCTCCATCACTGTCTCTGTCTCTCTGTCTCTCTCTGTCTCTACATCTCTGTCTGTCTGTCTGTCTCTCTCTATCTCTGTCTGTCTGTCTCTCTCTCTTTCTCTTTTTCTCTCTCTCCCTGTCTGAAGGACTTGCTGTTGCAGATTCCAGTTTTCCTATTCTTTTTATTATATTTGCTATTCAGGCCATACAGGCTGCTCTCATAATTCTCATTTCGTTTGCGAATCAATCAGGAAGAGTGCACTGTGTTTCCATGTTCTTCTCATATTCTACAGGGTTCTCTGTCTCATTAAATGTTGGATTGTTTTCCTTTGTTTTAAAGAATTCATACATATCTGAACTAGTTTACTGGATCTAGAGGCCATATTTCCTTCTGTTGCTAATGTTTTCCCTGTTGATTAGTGTTCAAGGTCTTTGGTCTTTCTTCTTCCTAAGATCTTTGGTAATTTCAAGGCTTTCCCCCCATTATTTTCCTTTATTGTTCACTTTCGGATTCCCTTCCTCCTTGGGGGCTGGATCTCAAAGCATCTTGGCCTTTTCCCACACTGGGCATTTCAGAGTTCATGAGCCTAAGTCTTGGCCCCAAGCAACTTTGGGGGGACACAATTGGTTTCAGCTAGATGCTGAGTTCTTTCCATCAGCTTACTAGAGTGCTGCACATCCCCCCTAGCCACTCTCCTTCCTCCATAGACCTCCTGGTGCTCTGTCCTCCTCTCTCTATTTCTAAGGTCTCTGGTCTGGCACTGGCAGTTCAGAAAACTGTCACACTGGTGCTACATGGTAGATTTTTGTAGTTTGGGTAGTCAAGGCTTTAGAAGGAAGGGGAGACTGTGAGGTTGAGTTTTATTTCAAGCCCAGATATGTGTCCTGACCCTTTCCCTCTGTTCTTCCACTCTTTTGCAGAGATCTTTTGAAGCCACAGTCTACTGTCTGCTGGTTATTTTTTTTGTGGTCTCAGCAAGCTTCTGTAGCCTGGAGTGCTTCCACAGTACTAGGTCTCTATGCCAGCCTAAATAAACTTAGGAGCCTAAAGCTGGGATCTCCTTGACGCTGGATAGAGAAAAAAGAGAACTGCATGTAGGGTCGGGTTTTGTAAAAAATTCCCATGTGTCAGGTCTTGAGGTTTTGTTGAGTCCTTGAGTCAGCTAGTTCAGCCTTGCTACTGGTAGCATGAGAAGTGAGGAGAGGGGTGCTTTAGTGAGCTCAGGGTAGGTATCAGTTCATTTTTTTTACTTTCTTTTGGATTCCAGGTGACCATGAAGACACCTGAAGTTGCTTAATCTTTTGCACATAATGTCTATTTTGGAGAGGTTTGAGAAGTTGTGATTATAAGAGAAAATGTCTAGTCTTCTATCTCACTAATTACATGATCTGACTGTTCCATGTTTTAAAGGCTAAACAGAGACATTTTTATTTGATTCTAAATGCAAGAGGGAGCCTCTGAAGTTGATTGAGTAAAGAAATGACCTGGTCAGATCTGTTTAAGGAAAATAACTTTGATAGTCATGTGAATGATGGATTGGGGTAAGGAGAAACTTGAGACAGGAAGACCAATTAGGAGGCCATTGCAAGAGATATGTACTAAGACAACAGCTGTGTGAGTATATAGATATGAGAGTGATGTTGGAGATAAAGATGGAAAGATTTAGCAACTGCCTGGATGGAACTCCTTTCTGTCAAAGAGTTTCAGTTAAATAATGAAAGATGAGACATATACAATTAATGAAGATACAGGGAAGAATGCAGAAGGGGGTAAAGGGAAGATTTGAGTAAAATATTATGAGAAATTTGAGGAGAGAGAGATCACTATCGGGTGGGGAGAACTGGAAAAATACAGCATACTCTTCAGATCATCAAGCAAATGCCTGGACACCCTCTGAGGTAGTCTGACCTTGTATCTAAGTTGGGTTGGTGAGAAGAGAAAGTTCATGTTAATTTTTGTTCCTGATTAAAAGGGAACACTTATCTGAATGCTTATCTAGGTGAGCCTAAAACAGAACTATAATCTGTAATATCATGGATAAAAACCTTGATGGCTGACTCATTAATGTTAAGGAGTTAGTAATTATTCAGCCTATTTCTTCTTCAGGGGTTCTTAACCGTGGGTCCATGAAATAGTTTCTAAAATATTTTAATTACTAAATATCAATATAACTTATTTACTCTGTGATTCTATGCATTTTCTGACTTTAAAATATTAATCTGAGAACAGGTCTACAGGTTTAATTACACCGCCAAATGTTTTATGAAAGAAAAAGTTAAGAAGCTTTGCTCTCCAGAAACTCGTATAAAGGTGGCATAGTGGGTAGAATTCTGGACCTGGAGTCCAGAAATCTTGAGTTCAAATCCAGACTCAGGTACGTCCTAGCTGTGTGACCCTGGGTATGTCACCAACTCCTCTTAGGTTCAATTTCCTCACTGTAAAATGAGGATAGTAACAGCACCTACTTCCCAGGGTTGCTGTGAGGGCCAAATGCAAAAGTAATTGTAAAATACTTTGTAAACCTTAAAGCTCTCTATAAATATTAGCTTTATTTTTATTATTAAGCACTGAAGGGAAAAGGCAATTTATGCTGCAATCCGTGAAACAACCACTAGGTGGCAATCCAAGCTAGCACTACATGCCTTTAGCTTCCGTAAGACAAATTTGAACATAGGAGAAAGGAACTGAGTTCTTCCTTTGTCACGTTTCTGTGATCTATTTAATTTAAGGTAAAAATAATGTAAAGATCATTGTACAATATTTCATAAATTTATAAAAATTGTATCAATCCTCATTTCCATTAATATCCTTACTCCCCTCTAACCCAGCTTCCTAAGATCCAAAGAAATATGCATTCACCTTATAGGTTAGATTATATTTATTTAATGGAATTAGAAAAAATAAGATATGACAGAAAAACTTCTGGACACTCCAGCACTTAGTAACTCTGAAATCTCCACTTCTCATTTTTCCGGAACATATACGTCCAGAAACAGTTTGCAAAACAGAATTATTGGGCATCCTTTCCCTCAAAATCGATGACACAAGGAAAGGAAATGGTATATGCAACCGCTCTGTGTCATGGAATGGGGAGATCCTCAGAGCCAGTGGTTACTTGCTGGCTAACCACCAGGTGTATTCTAAAGTCTGTTGGTCATCAGAGGTTCCTTTGAATGTGTGATATCTCTCTTTTCTCATAGCACATCGTTCACACTTCTTTTGTGCGACTCAGCAGATTCTACTTTATAATTATTTGTGACTATGCCTCATTCCTCTTCCCAAAACACTGTTAGCACCTAATGTTAGTTAGAAACTAATTTATCTTCATAGTTCACCCAGTCCTAGTACAGTAGGTACTTTTGCTGTTCACTTGTTTCAGTCTCATTCAATTCTTTGTGACCCCATTTGGAGTTTTCTTGGTAAAGATACTAGAGTGGTTTGCAATTTTCTTCTCCAGTTCATTTTACAGATGAGGAAATTGAAGCGAATAGGATTAAGTGACTTATTCAGGGTCACTCAGCTAGTGTCTGAGACCAGGTTTGAACTCAGGATGATGAGTCTTCTAGACTCCAGGCCTGGTACTTTGTCCTCTGAGCTACCTAGCTGCCCCAGGTAGGTACTTTAAAATATAATTATATATATATGTGTATATATATATGTATATATATGTGTATATTTATGTATACATATATATTTTCAAAGATACAGCATTCAAAAATCAAATTTTTAAATTTTTAAAAGAAAGAAATTAGTGAGGCAGAATGTTGTAGCGGATAGAAAGTCATGGCTTGGGTTCAAATCTTGCCTCTTCTATATACCATAACTGTGTTACCCTGGGTGCACCTCTCAATCTCTCAGGGGTACTTCTTAAGACTTTAGGTTGTGGAGTTGCTGATCTGCATTGGTGGAGGCAGTTTTTTCATCAGGTGCTCCCCATACTAGTGAAGTCACTGATCTAGTCCAAAAATACAGAAAAGCCCACTGTTCCTGCCCAAGTCTTCCCAAATCTCAAATAGGTAACGGTGATTCAATTTTCCTACAATAACTCACAAAGTAAATTTTTCTTAGAGATTTAAATTCTTGAATTTATTTCTACTAATGTAGCTGTAGAGGTCTCTCTAAGTCCAGAGTTTACTAGGATTTCCCTCCATGCACATTTGATATAATTTTCAGCTTAGGAAATCCAAGCAAGGGAATTCTCTTTATAGGCAGCCTCAGGGTGGGCTACACTAAGTTAATAACATGCCACTCTTATGTTTTTAAAAATCATCCTTTTTATATGTGTCTTGGGGGGGTGAGAAGAGGTAATGTGAAGGGGGAGATCTGTTGTTAATAAAGATGAATTGTGAAGATTGTTTAAGAGATGCATTGTCTATAAAGCCATGGGGAATTATTCATTAACACTGATGCTGAAATGTTACCTCTGCTTTGAGATTAATATAGAATTCTTTTCAGGCAGCCCATTTGCAAACTCATACCCTCATTTACCACCTCTCCACCCCAAAAGGTGCCCATATGTCCAAAGTCCTTATTGTCATTCTCACCTGTCCTAAAGATTTATTACATGAACTGGGTATTTTATGCCCATAAATATGGGTATTTTAATGTAGGACCCCCCTCCCCCACCCCAGCCAAATACTCTGAAATATATAAACAAAGCAGAATTGTTCCAATTTCTGTGTAGGTTCCTTCAGACTCCTTTTCTGCTCAGATTAAATGGGCATTTTTAACTAATGTGGACATCATGAGGATGTAAGGTCTTTGAAAACAGGGACTGTTTTTGTTTTTCTTTGTATTGACAGTGTTAGCACTGTACCTGGAACATGATGGGCATATTTTATCCCCCCAATGAATGTTATCACCTTGAAGGTGGAGACTATTTCACAGAGCTGAGCGTGTAGTAGGTACTTAATAAATAATTTTTGATTGATGTCATGAACGTATTACAATGTGATATCAAATTGATAGCCCTTTAGTGGGGAGTGGGGAAACCTCAGTAGGATATTTATAAACTCTTTTCACTGATTTTATCACATGTGCATACCTTCTATAAGATTTCAACTCCATCATATTTTCGAGGTTGCAATTTTTGAGTTTCTATGGCTACAGATATTTATCACCTCTTGGCTAGCCTTCTGAAGAGGAGCCTTTCTGACTTAGTGAAGGTGATTCTCAGAAAACAGACTTGCAATCTATTGCTGGTTTCATCCTTTAAGCATTTTTACTCTGGTCAGAATCTGTTGGAGCTCTGACACCCTGCAACCATAGCTCTTGAGAATCTTGTCTCCTTCATGTTCCAACGTGGCTTAGGAGTAGGGCTTTATTAGAATACTAGACTAAATACATGGCAAAAACTTATGTATGGAAAGGTCTCACGTGGTAAAGTCCCATGTGTTTCAAGAGGCTATCATAGTGTGGCTTGAGGGAGGCAAAATAGACATCCCTAGCCTCTTTTCCCCTTCCTTTCTCCAAGGGAAACTTTAATTTCTCCCAGGAGGAGGAAGAAGTTGGGGCTAGAGGCCACTCTGCTCTCCTCAGAGACAGGGGTACTAGGCTAGAATTATATCTCTCTGCTCCCTTAGATATTGTTAGTCTAGGGGATATGATCAGGTTCAAGCAAACTTCTGATCTCTATTTAACTAAATGAAAAGGAGAGAGGACTCCAAGCTTTATATGCGAGGTTTGATCCCTTTGCCAAAAAATACCAGTTCCACATTAATAAATAATGTAAAAAGTAAAGTAAAAAGCAAAGAAAATCATTTATCCAAATCATAGCAAAGCTGAAATTGGAGAAGGTATACATAGGAGAATACATACCAGACAAAAGAATGAAAGTCATCCTTTTGAGAGGGAGAGAGGTAACTTAGCTTCACCAAGAGACAGTCCTAGATCTTGCCCAAGGGGAAACTCTGCAGTCTCTAGTTTAGCAACTTGGGGATAAGGGTATGATGGAAACTTCTGCCTTCTCTACTATCTTCCCAGAGTCTTTTCCTTTAGCACCCTGTGAGATTAGACTCTTTCATTTTCCTTTTGGAAGCTGGAATCTAGAAGTGTCTGAAACAACTTGAGGCTTGAAGACTGTTGAAGAAGACTGAATAAGGCTGAAGCTCTCCTGCTCTCACTAACTCTACCTCACCTTTCAACTAGGCAAGGCCATTCGTTCCCACCAACAAGCAGAGAGTCCCATACCAAAGGGCTTTGGGACGGGAGTTAGTTACACTTAGATGTAGAATGGTGCGTGGCCATTAAGGACCAAGGACTCAGTATCAAAAGGAAATCAGATATACTTTACATTAGCTTCCAGATAGGTCTTCCTGCCTCCAGTTTTGTCTCTCTTAAGCTATCCTTCATTCCATTGTCAGACTTATCTTTTGTATGTAAAAGAGTTCTCTCATCATTCTGTTTAAAACCTTTCGGTGGCTACCTACTGCCAACTAAGTATAGTTCAACTAATGGAGCAATGGATGGAGTGCTGAGCCTGGAGCCAGGAAGACCTGAACTCAAATCCAGCCGCACACCACTATATTTGTGGACTCTGGTCATGTCACTTAACCTCTGTGTGCTTCAGTTTCCTTAACTATCAAATGAAAATAATAATAGCTTTTACTTCCCATGGTCATTGTGAGAAGCAAATGAGATAATATTTGTAAAGAATCTAGCATAGCGCCTGGCACATAGTAGGTGTTTCACAAGTTCTTGTTACCTTTCCCTACCTGGCATTCAGAGTCCTCCATAATCCAGTTCCATCCTGATTCTTCAGACTTAGCTCATACCAGATAAAAGAGAGAAGGAGCTCTCCTTTCGAAAGAGAGATAGTGCTCCACCAAGAGAGAGCCCTGGATCTTGCCCAAGGGGAAACTCTATGCAGTCTCTAGTGTAGCAATCTGGGGATAGGGATATGATGGAAACTTCCATCTTCTCTAATGTCTTCTCAGAGTCTTTTCCTTTAGCACCCTGTGAGGTTAGCCTCGTTCATCTTCCCTCTGGAAGCTCTATACTTCAGATAAATTGAATTACTCCTTAGTATTCTCTCATATGTTGTCTGCATTTTCCTACTTCTATTCCTTATGCCTAAAATGTCATTTCTTCTTGTAATCGTTGAATTCCTTCCAATCCCTTGGAGTCAGACTCAAATGCTACCTTCTCCATTAAGCCTTCCTTGATCTCCCTAATCAGTAATGACTTCTATTTCTTTTGATCTCAATTCGCATTTCTCTTGCCTTTTAAAAATTCATTTAACAGATATTATTTTGCATTATAACTAATGGGAGGGTCAGAATGGGAAGGGAGAATGTCTGTACCTATGTTTTCATCAATGTAGGGAACTTGTGGTGAAGGAATTATCAAGCCTTTATTTTTCTCTCTCTTTCACTTCTCCCTGTACTGAGAAAAAAAGCAAAAAACCCCACTGTAACAAATATGCATAGTCAAGCAAAACAAATTCCCGTTACTAGTTATGTCTCTGAATGTGTCTTATTGTACATATTAGCACACCATCTCTCTATCAGGAGGTGCCTAGCATGGTTTATTACTGGCCTTCTGGAATTATTGCTTATTATGTTGATCAAAGTTTTTTTAATCTTTTAAAATTGCTTTTACAATGTTGACGATATATCATAAATTGTTCCTTTGATTCTGTTCATTTCACTCTATATAAAATCTTCTTTCTTTGATCTCGATGGGATATAGCTCTACCAGTGGTATTGCTGAGTCAGAGGGTATTGGCAGTTTAATCACTTTTGGGGCATACTTCTAAATTGCTTTCAAGAATGGCTTTACTAATTCACAGGCTTGACTAACAATGCATTAATGTGCCTATTTTCCTGCAGCTCCTCAAACATTTGTCATTTCTCCCCCTTTTAGGGTCAAATTTTCCAATCTCATGGATGTGAGGTAGAATCTCGGAGCTGTTTTAAATTGCATTTCTCTTTAGGAGAACATGACTACAGATACCTTAGATTTCTTCTTTTAGAGCTGCCTGTTCATATTCTTTGACCATTTGTCAATTGGGGAAAGCTTTTGTTCTTATAAATTTGAATCAGTTAACTTATATATTTTGGAAGTAAGACATTTATCAGATAAATTTGCCGCAAAGATTTTTTCACCTAGTTAACTATTTTCCTTCTAATCTTAGCTGCACTGGATTTTTTTCCCTCTGTAACTTAAAATCTTAAAGAATTCCCCGGAACATTAAAGATCTAAGTAACTTCCCAAGAATCCCACAGCCAGTATGTGTCAGAAACAGATCTTGAACTCAAGATTTGCTGACTTTCTATTATAGCTTTCTAACCTCAACAGCATATTGTTTCATAACAAATTATCATTATTATCAGCAATAATAATAATGAGACTATTTCATAACAATAGCTCACATATTTTTTTTAAAAGGCTCAGTCTGAGTTGGTAAGTAAGAAAAAATGAAGAATAAATGCTTACCTCCAGTGTAGGACTTAAAGGGCTGTGGGAAAGGTTTTGCATGGTAAGCAGTTTTCAGAGACCTTAGATTTAGACAGTAAGTTTTAGTTTCAGTTTCAAATTAGTTCTTCAACCAATCAATGAACAAGTGCTTTTTTTAAGCACCTGCATTAAAGCCGGCATTGAATTAGGCAGTGGGGATATGAAGACAAAAACAGAATAGTCCTTACCATCAAAGTGTTTTAATTCTATTGCTGGGGCGGAGGTGGTGGAAATCAACATATTCACATATAAATAAATGCAAGGCAGAATTTGGGACAGCTAACAAGTAGAGGGATCCGGTATTTGCTAACTTCCAGTTTTGAGAGAGAAGATCCCTTTCCAACTTCTCTTCAGGTCTCTGAAGGGAGAGAAAGAACCAGGAAAAAGTAGAAGGCCTGGCAATCCCTCTCATGTCCCTATCTCTAGTTTACTACATTAGATATATTTTATGACATTAGATATATTTTAAAATTTCTCTTTTGGTGAGAGCTGAGATCTCTCTCTCCCCCTCCTCTCCTTCACTCTCTCTGTCCTTTTCACCTTTCATCCCTCTGTAGTAGGAAGGCCGAATTTATAATCTCAAATATAATCATGTATATGTTTGAATGGTTTGAAATCGCAAGGTATGAGAGATTCTCTAAGTAGAAAACAACAAAAAATTTATTTAGGCCCCACCGCAGCAGATCCGTGAACCAGCCTCCCCATTCCAACATCTTGACAAAAAGACTCCAGGCCCAGAAAGCCTGCCTCACAAGAGTAACCAGGAGGCCACAGAAAAACAAGATAGTATTTAGCCAAATCATTTTTACTGGCCTCAAGTCCTTGCTCACACTCCTGGGTCTACACATGGGTCAGTTATGCTTCCACAGCTTCCGCTTCTGCTGTAGTTGTCTCTTGGCTTCTGGCGTTTTCAAGCCCCGCCTCAACGACCATTGGTTCCCGAGTTGGACCCTCTTAAGTCATCAATCTACACCCACACAGGTTTCACACCTAATAGGGCTTTGGGGCTGGGGCTTAGCACTTAACAGCTGAAAGTACTTTCACTCAAAGTAAACAAAAGCCATGCTAAGGAGACAATTTTGCTTAACAACGCACTCCACCCCTTGTTCTAGGATACACCCTCCTTCCCTCCCCCCCCCCACCATCTCATGCTAGCTCTCTGCTATATAATCTAATATAATATGCTCTCCGATTTCTATTTGCTGACTGTTTGGATAAATGGTTTTGTTTGCTATTTGCTATATGTGTTCACTGTGGGTGGAACTGATGTTTGATGGGAATGGAATCAAGCCTTGGATATATAGCCTGGGGCCCTCCTTTCCTGTAAAGGGATAGCAATCAGGAATATTCTTTGAACCTAAAAATTACTTTCCTTATACTAAAAATAGTTAAAGGATATGTCTGCCTTGGTGTACCCTCTCTCTGAGGAGAGCAGAGTGGCTAACCTCTGGTACTGGCCATCTGTTTTCTCTCCTGGCAGGAATCAAAGTCTTCCTTAAAGAAAGATAGGAAGAAATGCTAGAAATATTTATTCTTACCTCCCTGCGAGCCACATCTAGACAGACCAATGTGGGCACACATAACCTACATAGCACAAAATAGCACACACATACCACACTACACTACACATACAAAGAAAATACAAAGTAATTTGGTGTGGGGATGCTATCAGTTGGGGGAGAGGGATTAGGAAAGCCTTAGAAAGGAAGGGACATTTGAGTTGAACTTTTAAGGGACCTAGGGATTTTAAGATGCAGAGGTGAGGAGGAAGAGCATTCCAGGCACTGGGAGTGAGGTGGGACAAATGTTTTAGAGGAAACCAGCCTTTTATAACTTCTCTGAGGACCCTATATCCTTCAGCTCTCTCCTTTGCTACCATCCATCTTAGACATGCAGCTGAGCCCACGGATATTCTTTACTTAAGAGGGACCAAGTCTGGGAGAGGAGCCAGACTCAGTTGGTTTTCATTTTGCAAAAGAGCCAAGAACAGACCACAGTAGAAAAATTTACAGAGCCCAAACTGAAGCAGACAGCTTTTGTAAAATTTTCAGAAAGTAGAGGACCAGTTAAGGTTAGACTTTTGACATGATCAGGCCATGGACCGGACTCTGTAGTATTCTGGGGATTTTACTGGAAGCTCTGGACTCAAAGGTAGGTCTGTATGCATTGGTAAACATGTGGATTTGTAAGGAAAATGAGTTTTATATGATCAGGAGGAAATAACTAGTCACAAGTATAAAACCCATTTTCCAATGACTCAAGTACTGTATGGTAATATACAGATAGAGAGAGGATTTTTGTCCCTTGTAATCTAGCCTGATCAGATCCCACATGGACTATTCTTTCCAGTTCTGGGTACCATATTTTAGGAAGTTGTAGTAGGAAGGC
>CM053627.1:187219201-187237789 GCA_028646595.1 Phalanger gymnotis | reverse complement strand
AATCTACGCCCACAGGGGTTTCACACCTGATAGGGCTTTGGGCCTGGGGCTTAGCATTTAACTGGTGAAAGTACTTTCACCGTAAACAAAAGCCAAACTCCTCAAGGGCACCCGTTAAACTAACCCCATTTTGCCTTACTGGCACAGAAGTGTATTGCGAAGGTGAAATAGGACCAGAGAAGGGCAATCAGGATAATGAAGGGTCTTGAAGCTGTGTCATAAAATAATTGATGGAAAAAACATGTTCAGCATGGAGGTCAGAAGACTTGGTAGGAAGTTGAGATCAGTATATTTGAAGGCCTGTCATATTTGCTTGATCTCAGAAGGCAAATGGTTGGAAGTTACAGAAAGGCAAATATTAGATGAACATAAAGAAGAAAAAACATTCTAACAATTAGAGCTGTCCGAAAATAGAATTGGTTGCCTTAGGAAGTAAAAAGTTTATTTCTGGAGATTTTCAAACAGAAGTTGGATGACTACTGGCAAAGAATATCAGCAAGGGGATTCCTTTTTAGGTAAAGGTTGGACTAGACACTTCCAAGGTCCCTTCTTATTTTGAGGGTCTGTGATTTTAATCAAGGGCCTTTTCGGGTGACTGTAGGAAATTTAGTTCTTTCTCCATTTCTAGATTTTCTAATTAAAGTTGAACCTGTTTTGTTTGGATCTGAACTCTTTGTTTTGCCTTTAAAACCCTTTGCCACCTTGCCACAGCTTACCTTTTTATAAAGGTACCTTTATAAGCCACCTTTTTAATGGCCATAGTTTTGACTTCTGTATTCTGCAGTCCAGACGAACTAGCCTCTTCTCATATCTTAACACATGACACTTCACTGCTCATGTCCATGCCTTTTTTACTGGCTTTCTCTTGTGCCTGGAATATATTCCCTCTTCACCTCTGATTCAGAGAATTCTTCTCTTCCATCAAGCACCATCTTTGACAAGAAGCTTTTCCTGATTCCCTTGGTTGTTAGACCCTTTCCCTCAAACTACCCTATAGGAAACTCCTTTCTATTTCTATTGTGTTTACATTTATTCTGCATGCGAATGTGTATATATATGTATGCATATACATATATATACACACACACAATACATATATACAATAAAAAGGATATACATGATATGCATCACATCCATATCTATATTACTTATACATGAGATAATCAAACCTAATCTGTCTACCTTTCAGAGTTATCATGATTTGATGAGAGGAAGTGTTTTAAACAATATTTTATTAAATGTATTGTTGTTATAAATCAAGTTTAATCCAAATAACATTTATATATCTATACATAGACACATATATAGATACTCCTCTCCCCCACCCACATAGGGGTGTGTGTGTGTGTGTGTGTGTGTGTGTGTGTGTGTGTGTACATACATATATATGTTTTGTTTGTGTAAAACCTTTTACATTTAATATAGCAAAAATTATCCATTTTACATTTTGAAATGTTATTTCTTGTTTGGTGCTAAATTCTTCCTTTATCCATAGCTCTGACAGCTAAAGTATCTCTAATTTGCTTATATCACCTTTTATGTCTGAGCCATCTACCCATTTTGACTTTATCTTATTATGCAGTGTGAGATGTCGGTACAACATCATACAAACACATACGAATACAATTTGTATCCTTGTTGCCTAGGACAGGGACTGGGGGACTGGCACTCAGCAGGTGCTGAATACAGACTTGTTGGTTCATTGATCGTGCCCAATTGTATCTGACCGCTACCTATATAGATTATTTAGTTGTGCTTGACATTTAACTGAATGGACTAATAAGCATAATTGAATTGCATGTACAATAAGGCTTACAAAGGTAGAGACAATAAGGAATTTTAGATGTATTTTTTCTAGTCCTGTTTAGATCTTGACCCCTTCTTATGCCTCACTTTTTCTTTTACACTATGTGTAATATGAAACCCTTTGTCAGTGATGAGTAGAGGTGGAGTAGGGAAAGCCATGGATTGTTAACTCAGTTGGTTTGACCAACTTGCTCACGTATCCAAGTGTGATATAGTGTAGTGAAAAAAAAATTAGGATTAGAAAAATAATTCAAATTAGGTTTGAATCTTATTTCTACCATTTACTCCCTGTGTGACCTTGAAGATGTCATCTAATGTCTTTGACTATCAGTTTCCTTATTCAGAAAAATGGAGATGCAGAGGTAGTCATGGTATAGTTATAGAGAGCTAGCCTTGGGAGTTAGGGAAATGCACCCCGGACACATACTATGATCCTGGCCAATTCTCTCAAGCTCTCAAGGCTCCTAGGCAAGTATTTAAGACTTTAAGGTTGCAAGAGAGATGCCGATCTAGTCAGTGCCATACCAATCAACCTACTCAAAATTATTTTAAAGAGAAAGGAAAAATAATAGCAAAATTTATCTGGAAGAACAAAAAGTCAAGAATATCAAGGAAATCAATGAAAAAAAATGTGAAGGAAGGTGGCCTAGCTGTACCAGATCTCAAACTGAATTATGAAATGGTAATCATCAAAACCATCTGATATTGGCTAAGAAATAGAATGGTGGATCTGTGGAATATATTAGGTACACAATACATCATAGTAAATGACCATAGTAATTTATGTTTTAATATGCTTAGTGATCCAAGCATTTGGGGGAAACACCCACCATTTGATAAAAAGTGCTGGGAAAATTAGGAAAGAGTATGTCAGAAAATAGGTATAGACCAATATCTCACAGTATATAACAAGATAAGGTCAAAATGGGTGAATGATTTAGACATGAAAGGTGATATCATAAGCAAATTATGGGAATATGTGATAGCTCAGTTGTCAGATCTATGGATGAGGGAAGAATTTAGGATCAAACAAGAAACAGAGAGCCATAACAAAATGTAAAATGGATAATTTTGATTGTATTAAATTAAAAAAAAGTTTTCGCACAAACAAAACCAATGTAACCAAAATTAGAAGGAAACAAGACATCTAGGGAAAAATTTACACTAAGTATCTTTGACAAAGGCCTCATTTCTTAAATATATAGAGATTTGAATCAAATTTATAAGAATAAAAAGTCATTCCCCAATTGCTAAATGGTCAAAGGATATGAACAGAAAGTTTTCAGGAAAAGAAATCAAAGCTATCTGTAGTCATATAAAAATGTTCTAAACCACTTTTGATTAGAGAAATGAAAATTAAAACAATTCTGAGGTGCCACTTATCAGATTGGCTAATATGACAGAAAATGATAAAATGTTGGAGGGGATGTGGGAAAACTAGAACACTGCTGGTGGAGTTGTGAACTGATTCAATCATTCTGGAGAGCAATTTGCAACTGTGCCAAAAGGGATATAAAACTGTGCATACTCTTTGATTGAACATCATTGCTAGGTCTATATCAGAAAGAGATTTTTTTTGAAGGGAAAAGGACCATATGTATGAAACTATTTATAGCGGCTTTTTTTTTGTGGGGGGGGGGCCAAGAATTAGAAACTAAGTGGATTCCTATCAATTAGGAAATGGCTGAACAAGTTGTGGCACATTATTGTATTGAAATATTATGCAATAAGAAATGATGAGCAGGTTGGTTTCAGAAAAAACCTGGAAAGCCTTAGATGAACTGTTGCAGAGAAAAGTAAGCAGAACCAGGAGAACATTGTATACAGTGATAGCAATATTTTACAAACAACTGTGAATGCCTCAGTTATCTTCAGCAATACAGTGATCCAAGACAATTCCAAAGGACTCATGAAAAATGCTATCCACCTCCAGAAAAAACAAAACAAAAACCATAACTGACAGCATCTGAATGTAGATCAAAACACACTATTTTTCACTTTATCCCTTTCTTTTCTTTCTTTTTTTTTTTTTGGTTTGAGTTTTCTTCTACAAAATTACTAATATGGAAATATATTGTATATTATTGCACATGCATAACACATCAGATTGCTTGCCATATCAGAGACAGGAGAGGAGAGGAAGGGAAGGATAGAATTTGGAATTCAAAACTTGAAAAAAAGAATGTTAAAATTGTTTTTACATGTAATTAGGAAAAATATTTAAAAAAAAGAGATCCTGATCTACATGGTGAAGGGAATTTTGGGATTTCTGGGATGAAATCATACCTACGGTAAAAAAAAAAATAAGGAAGATACCTTGTCTAAGTGTACATATACATATTAAGTGTACATATATGTATATGAACACAATGAAAAGATGCATATATATGGCATTTGTAAACATATATGTGTGTGTATGAATATATAAAATAGAGATAATTATGCCTGACCTGTCTACCTTATAGGGTTTTTGTGAGGACCTAATGAGAAGAAGTGCTTTGAACACTGTAAAATATTATGAAATATAAAGTATTATTGGAGGCAGAGCCAAGATGGTAGAGTAAAAGCAGGGACTTGCTTGAGCTCTCCCCCAAACTCCTACAAATATCTGTAAAAATGACTCTAAACAAATTCTAGAGCTTACAGAAACCACAAAATGACAGAGTGAAACAAATCTCCATCCCAAGACAATGTGGAAAGCTGACAGGAAGGGTCTATCTCACCAGACTGGCAGCAGAGCACAGTCCAGTGTGGGCCCCACTGGCACAGACTGGGCTGGAGCAGGTCTTAGAGGACTGAATCACTGGCAGTTGTGGCAGTTTCTAGACTTCTCAACCCACAAATGCCAAAGACAGAGTAGAAGGTCAGTGGGGAAACTCTGTCCAACCTGGGTGAGAGAAGATCATGGTCTGGCCTGGCGGGGGTGGGGTAGGGAAGGGGTGCAGGGTGGAGGGAGGTGATAGAAGGAAGGGCAGACTGGGGGAAGGGGTAATCAGAATGCATACCATCTTGGGGTGGGGGTAAGGGAGAGATGGAGAGAAAATTTGGAACTCAAAATCTTGTGGAAATAAATGTTGAAAACTAAAAATAAATAAATACATTTTAAAAAGTGTAAAGTATTATTATTGTTGTTGCAATAAATTATGTTCAATTCAAACAACATTTATTAAGGGTGAATTCTATGGAAGTCACTAAGTAAATGAGGTGATAAAGATAAAAAAAAAACCCAATAGTATTCCTCCTCCCAAACACCTTACAAACTAATGGGTAGAAGAGAGGGTATAAGATACACACACACGCACACACACACACACACACACACACACACACGCATACTCACACACACACATGATTGAGGGTTGTGTGGAATAAAGGAAAGATCAGACATGGTGCAGACATGGTCTAGAGACATTGTGGAGAAAGAGTTCCATTTACTGAGAGGATCACCATCACAGTATAATGGAATGAGCACTGGCCATGGAATCAGAGGGTCTTTGTTCAGATCTTGGCCCCTGATACTTACTACTTGTGAGGCCTTGGAAAAATCACTACCTTGGCCTCAGCTTGCTCTTCTGTGAAAGGTGAAAGTTAGGCTAGAGGACTGCTGAGGTCCCTTTAGACTCCAAATCTATGCTCCTATAATCATCCACAAACTTAAAGTACTACATAAATGCACTTCATTATGGGCATTAACATCACCACCCGTGAGTGATTAAGCTCCTTGGGAACAGGGATTGTGTCATTTTTCATCTTTGAATTCTAGCTAGCAAAGCACTCATCAGTTGCAAGCCCTTGTGGCCAGCTGTGCTGGTGCATGCTTGTAATCCCTGCTTCTGGAGGAGGCTGACACTGGTGGATCATTTGAATTTGGGAGTTCTGAGGTATAGTAGGGCTAAACCTATCCAGTGACTGCACTGTTGGCCATGAATATGATGCACTCCCTGAGAACAGAGGGTCATTAGGCAAAGGAGGGGCAATCATGCTCAGGTTAGAAAAACAACAGTTTTCCTGCCAATCAGTATTGAGATCAGGACTTTGAAAGACTTCTGCACTTCTACCCCAGGTAAGATAGGAAGACTCAGTCTTTAAAAAACAAGTAAATTTCTGGAGGAAAAATTATGTATATATATATGTATATACGTATATACATACATACATATATATGTGTACACACACACATATATATATACATACATACATACATACATATACACATATATAGTGAATTTCTAGAGGATCATTTAATTTAAAGTTATTCCATAGCCATGGACTTTTCCCTTAATGCCAGCTAGTTACATTATTAATGTGTATCCTTGGCTATAAGAGACATTGAAGGACCAAGGGCAGATGGACTTTGGAAAATTATGCTTGCTAAAAAACGCCCAATGTTAGGTAATGGAAAGAATTGGACTTGAAACACATGGTGGGTCAGCAGCTTTGTATCTGAGTCCAAAAACGTCTTGTTATATCAGGGGAAGATTTCCCATCTTTGTAAAAGCATGGGGAGGGGAGAGGGAACCTGGAGATTTATGACAACCCGTTATTCTCCACATGGGGAGAAAAATCAAATCAACTGCTCCTATTTCAGTTCTACCTCCGTAGATAGGTCACGTCTTCCATCTGGGCTATTTAATCGTCGGTCTTTAATGAAGAATTTAATTAGATGGAAAAGAAAAGTAACCCTGAGAAAGAAATAAACTTTCTTCCTAAAGTTTAGGCTTGGTTTTCCCGCTGGACTTTTTCATTAAATTTTTTCCATAAAGAGATATTTACTTTGAAAATATAATAAGAATAAAACTGCAAACATTTTCCCTAACCCTGGAGACTCTGCCCTCTGTACCACATTGTTCTCTGGGGAGAGTAGACTCAAACTTAAAGTAGTCTTTACATAGTATATTCCCCCATCTTATTAATTTCTAAAAATGTCATAGCCATTGAATGAACCTTGTCTCAGCTACCTCTGAGCTGGGTCAAACAGGTGACTTGGTACTTTGTTACTTACTATATGGCTTTTGGCTTGTCCCAGCTCCTGGACTTCTGTTGGCTCTCTTTCTGACCTTTTGAAGCTAATAAAATTGTAGCTATCAACCAATCTCCTTCATCTTAAAGTAGCAAGAAAAGACACACAGTGACAAAAGCAGCAGTAGGCCATGTGTTTATAGACCACTTAGCAGTGGCCACTTTCAGAAGTAAAGGTCTGAGGCTTCTGAGAGGAGCCAGAGAACCCTTCTTAAATTTGGAAAACTGGAACCTTGCCACAAGATAAAACACATGAAACATAGAACCCAAATGTTTATGAATGTTTTGCAGTGCCCTCCCAATATTTTATTTAATTAAATATTTGTCAATTAAATGCAAAAATTTTTAACACGAGTTTTTTTTAAAAAATTGAGTTCCAAATTCTTTTTCTCCTTCCTTCCTCTCTCCTTTCCTTGAGAAAGAAATTTGATATATATTACACATGAGAAGTCATTTGTAACTTATTTCTTTATCAGCTGTGTTGCAAAAGAAAACACAGACCAAAAAGAAAGAAAAAGAAAATAAAGACATAATGCATCCATCTGCATTCAGATTCCCTCAGCTCTTTCTCTAGATATGAATAGTATTTTTCATTATAAGTCTTTCAGAATTGTCTTGGGTCATTGTATTTATCAGAATAGCTAAGTCATTTACAGTTGATCATCCTTACAATATTGCTTTTACTGTCTATAATGTTGACACGGTTCTGCTCACTTCACTGCATCAGTTCGAGTAAGTCTTTGTTGGTTTTTTAAACCATTCTGTTTATCATTTCTTATACCACGATAGTATTCCATTACAATCATATGTCACAACTTGTCCAGGCATTCCAAAACTGATGGACATTCTCTCAATTTCCAATTCATTGCCACCACAAAAAGAGCTGTTATCAATATTTTTGTACATATATGTCTTTTTCCTCTTTCTTTAATCTCTTTGGGATATAGATCTTATAGGGGTACTGCTGGGTCCTTTGGATGTAGTACCAAATTTCAATCCATGATGGTTGGATCAGTTTACGATTCCACTAACAATGCATTAACGTCATAATTTTTCCACATCCCCTCCAGCATTTCTCATTTTCCCTTTCTGTCTTGTTAGCCAATCTCACAAATATGCATTGGTATGTCAGAATCGGTTTAATTTGCATTCCTCTAGTTAATAGTGATTTAGAACATTTTTTCATATGACTATAGATAACTTTGATTTCTTCTGAAAATTGCCTTTTCATATCCTTTGACTATCAGTTGAAGAACAACTTGAATTCTTATAAATTTGACTCAATTCTCTACATATTTAATAAATTAGGACTTTATTGGAGAAACTTGCTATAAGAATTTTACCCCACTTTCCTACTTTCCTTCTAATCTTGGTTGCATTGGTTTTGTTTGTGCAAATCTTATTTAATTTAATATAATAAAAATTATCCATTTTATATCTTATAGTACTCTTTATTTCTTATTTGGTCATAAATTCTTCCTTTATACATAGATCTGACAGGTAACATTTTTTGATGCTCCCTTACTTTGCTTATGGTATCACCCTTTATGTCTAAACTATGTTCCTACCCTGACTTTATCTTGGTATACCTTGTAAGCTTTTGCACTATAACTAGTTTCTGCCAATCTATGTTTCAATTTTCCAAGTCATTTTTGTCAAATTGTGAGTCTTGTCTAAAAACCTTCAATCTTTGGGTTTATCAAACACTAGATTACTATAGTCATTTACTACTGTGTATTGTGTACTTCATCTATTTCACAGATGTACTACTCTATTTCTTAGCCAGTGCTAGATTGTTTTGATGATTTGATGATAATACAGTTTGAGATCTGGTACAGCTAAGCTACCTTTCTTCACATTTTTTTTTTCATTAATTCCTACGATATTCTTGACATTTTGTTCTTCCAGGTGAATTTTGCTATTATTTTTCTAGTTCTACAAAACATTTTTTGGTAGTTTGATTGATATGGCATTGAATAAATGCCATAATTTAAGTGGAATTATTATTTTTATTATATTGACTTAAGCTATCTATGAACAATTAATATTTCTCAAATTGTTTAGATCTATCTTTATTTCCATTAAAAGAATTTTGTAATTGTGTTCATATAGATTAGGAGTTTGTCTTGACAAGTAGATTCTTAAACACTTTATTTTGTCAGCATTCATTTTAAATGGAGTTTCTCTTTCCATCTCTTCCTGTTAGACCGAGTTGGTATTATATAGAAATGCTGATGATTTATATGGGTTTATTTTATGTCCTGCAACTTTAATGAAGTTCTTAATTTTTTCAACTAGTTTTTTAGTTGATTCTCTAAGTATGACATCATATCATCTGCAAAGAGTAAGTTGTATCTCTCCATTGCATATTTTTGTCCCTCAAATTTCTTTTAGCATTTCTAGCACATTATTGAATTATAATGGTGATAATCGGCATCATTGCTTCACCTCTGATCTTATTGGGAAGGTTTCCAGCTAATCCCCATTATGGATAATGCTTGCTCATGATTTTAGATGGATACTATTTATCACGTTAAGCAAAGCTCCATTTTTTTCTATCATCCTAATGTTTTTAGTGGAAATGAGTGTATTTTATCAAAAGCTTTTTCTGCATCTATTGAGATTATCACATAATTTTTGTTGTTTTTATTATTGATATAGTTAATTATGCTGATTATTTTTCTAATATTGAACCAGTCCTGCATTCCTGGTATAAATCTTCCCTGGTCATAATGTCTGATTTTTGTGATATATTTCTATAACCTCTTTGCTAGTGTTTCATTAATTTTTTTTTTTTGTACTGATATTCACCAAGGAAATTGGTCTATAGTTTTCTTTCTTTTGTTTTTGCTCTTCTTGGTTTAGGTATCAGCACCATATTTGTGTCACAAAATCAATTTGGTAACATTCCTTCTTTTCTTATTTATCCAACTAGTTTATACAGTATTGTAATGAATTATTCTTTAAACATTTGGTAGAATTTACCTGTGAATCCATCTGGTCCTGGGGATTTTTTCTTGGGGGGGGGGCTCATTTATGGCTTGTTAAATTTCTTTTTTCTAGGATAGGGTTCTTTAAGTATTCATTTTCCTCTTCAGTTAACCTGGGCAATTTATAGTTTTATAAATATTCGTACACTTCGCTTAGGTTGTAAGATTTATTGGTATGTAATTGGGCAAAATAGTGTCCTCTCTTCTATCAGCCCTCTCCCCTTCTTTTATCCCTTCCCCTCATACTTAACTGTAAGGTAAGATAGATTTCTACACCCAACTGAATGTGTATAGTATTCCCTTTTTGAGCCAAACCTGATGAGAGTAATGTTCAGGCATTGCCCACTAACCTTGCATTTCCTCCTCTCCTGTGAAAGCTCTTCCTTTCATGCATCTTTTATGTAAGAGAACCTTCTCCATTCTTCTTCCCCCTTCCCCTTTCTCCCAATTTATCCATCTTTGTCATCACCTAATTTTGTTTTTTTGATATCATGCCATCATAGTCAATTCACACCCGTGCTCCCCTCCCCTTCTGTGTATAATCTTTTTAACTGCCCTAATAATGACAAAGTTCTTAGGAGTTATAAGCATCATTATCCCATATAGGTATATAAACTGATTAACCTCACTGAATCCTTCATTTTTATTTCATGTTTACCTTCTTATTTTCCTATTGAACATGGTATTTGAAAATAAAATTTCTAATCCAGCTGTTTTTTTTTCAATCTAGAATGCTTAAAAGGCTTCTATTTCATTAAATAACCATTTTTCCTGAAGTATTATACTCATCTTTGCTGGGTAGGTGATTTATGATTGTAATCCTGGCTCTTTTGCCCTCCAGAATATCATATCCCAAGCTCTCTCCTTTTTTAATGTGGTAGCTGCAAATTTTGTGTGATCCTTACTGTAGCTCCATGATATTTTAACTGTGTCTTTCTGACTGCTTGCAATATTTTTTTTCCTTGATGTGGAAGCTCTGGGATTTGGTTATAATGCCACTGTGAGTTTTCCTTGTCACTTTTGCCATTTGTCCAATTCTGTTTTTAAGGTGTTATTTTCTTCAGTATTTTTTTTTTGGTAACTCTTTTACCAAGCTATTAACTCTTTTTTTTTCATAATTTTGTTGCATCACTCTTATTTCTTTTCCCAATTTTTCTTCTAACTCTTTTATTTGATTTTTAAGATCCTTTTTAAAGCTCTTCAAGGAATTCTTATTTGGCCCATGTCCAGTTCACAAATTTCTTTGAGACTTTGCTTGTAGCTATTTTGACGTTGTTGTCTTCTTCTGAGTTTGTGTTTTGATTTTCCCTGTCACCATAGTAATTTTTCATGGTCAGGTTTTTTTCTTCTTTGCTCATTTTTCCCAGCTCATTTCTTGACTTTTAACTTTATGTTAAAGTTGGGCCCTGCTACTGGTGGAAGAGGGCACTGTCCCAAACTTCAGGTTTTTCATGATTCTGTTTTCAGAGCTAGTTCTGAAGGTCTGTAAGTTTTTGGCACTTACAAGGTGGTATGACCTATGGAGAAGTGTGATCACTACTCTTCTGGTCTGTGTTTCTGTGAGATCTTGTTTCCCTTTAGCCAGAAGTACCCCTGAAGTCATTATCAGATTCCCTGTTCTTCTGCAGCCATAAGTGCTTGTATTCTTTTTTGTCTTGGAACTAAGGCAAGGGCCCTTACTTCCTTGTAAGTAACCACAAGCACTCTTTTCCACCCTGGAACTGTGACCAGGGCCTCTGCTCTAGACTTTATCTAGAAAGAGACCTTGTTCTCCTGTGGCCAGAAGTGCTATTGCTCCTTTTGGCCCTGTAAGTGTGACTTGGACCAGTGTTCTCCTGCAGCTGCAAGAGCTATTACTCCTCTTTTCCCTGGAACTTCAACCTAGAACTAAGTATGAGCAATACAACAGGGTCCTGAACCCAGCACCAGAAAAAGGTCTCCCGCAATCTTTTTCTGGCCAGTTGTCCAACTCATTTTGTACCAGGCACTGTATTAGGTGCTGAACATAGAAATACAAAAATGAAATAATCTCTGCCCTCTCGGAGCTTTCATTCTGCTGTGGGGATACAACATAGGCAGAAGTAAGCAAATGAATATGCAAAGTCATACCAAGATATTTCAAGAAGGAGAGAATGCTAATATGGAAGAATTAGGAGTGGAAATGGAGCAGGAAAGACCCCATGGAGAAGATGGTACCTCAGCTGTGATTTGAAGGAAACTTCTGTGAGGCAGAGGTCAGGAAGGAGAATATTTTAGATCTGAGGGATATGCAAAAGCGTGGGAGCAGGGGTGGTATCGGTAAAGTTAGTTGTAGTGATATTCTCACGTGAATTGAGGACTATTATTTTATTATTCCTGGGAGAATATGCCACCTCTCCAGGTTTTCTATATTAAAGATCTTAGAATCAACCCTTAACTTAGCTTGAGAGAAAATTCAACCTTGCCTGTCAAAGTATCCAAGTGCATTTATTTAGTCAGTAAATATATGGAAAGGAAAAATAAACTCCAGATTTCCCTTTTTCTACCTTGATGACTGAAGGCAGGAAAAGACATTGGTATCCTGTATGGTATTTATTTAAGTTATTTCCAAGGCGTAAGTTTTGGATATATGGAAATCCATAACAATGCTTTCACAACAAGTTTTGCAAATGGATTTGAATTGAGTTTGCTTGTCAGCCTGGAAATAGTATCATAAATATAAATGACAATGGCCCAAAGAAAGAGAGCCTTCGGGAAGTCCCATTTTCACCAAATCTACGTTGCATTTTTCCAAAAAAAAAAATGTAACATTGATAGTGAACGGTGCCTCCAGGTGGCCTCTTATTAGCCACCATGGCTGCCACATCTACTGTCCATCAACTTACTGTATCATAGCAGCAATTTTCACCTTTCTCTGCAATGACATGTCAGAGTGGCAAGAAATGATGAATGGAACTCAGAGAACCGTTCCCTGCAATATTTTTGGAAATGCCATGTGTTTAGTGTAGCTCATGTGGGAAGCTGCAGATCACAAATCCAGATTCTTTCCATATGCTTGAAGGTCAGACAGTGGTAGTGAGCACTAGGGAAAGTCACCCCTTGTCACTGTATCTACCTCTGAATTCTCTTTATTAAAATCTCCATGATGTAAGGAATTGTGGGATGCTTTAGGGCAAGAAAATAATAGGTAACATATAAATATTTGTCTTAGACTGAAGAGAGAGCTACTTTCCAAAACTGGAATAGCTTTACGAAGTCTCAGTTTCTTCCTTTCCTTCTCTTTTCTTGCCCCTTCTACTCTATCTCCTATTCTTTATCTTTTCATTTCTCCTTTTCTTTTCCCATTCCCTTTTCCTTTCATTTTCTGTTTTTGTTCCCCCTTAGTCCTTTTCTCTTACCCCTTTCTCCCTACTTACTTCTCCTACCTTTTATCTTTCCCTTTCTTCCTGAGTGGTAACCCCTTCTGCAATATCCCCAGGAGATGACAGTCTAGTTTTCTCTTGAAGACAGCCAGGGATGGAAAATGCTATACATTTGGAATCAGCCCTTTTCATTTTGGAACTCTCTGATTCTTGGGGTTTTTTTCAATTTAATGAGTGAAAATTTGCTTTTCTAAAGTTTTACTTGATGTTTTCAGGTCTTATCTTTGCGTTCAAGTGAAATAAGTCTAATGACAACCCTTTAAACCTTCAGACATATGAAGATGGCTATCACCATCTGCTGTCCTCCCCAGTTTTCTCTTTTCTAGGCTAAAATTCTTTCAACTGATTTCAACTGATTCAAAGGATTTCAAAGTCAAATGCAAGTCATCATTTCCTTGATGTCATGGTCCTCTTAGAGAACAAAGGACAAACACAACAACAACAATATGAAATGATTTCTAACTCCCCCATACCATGATTACCTTTCAGTGAATATTTTTTCAATATATTTTTCAAGTGTAGCACCCTTATAAGAATTTCTGGTGGAGGAGCCCTCCCCCCATCATCAACTCCTCCCTTGCCTCTCCTCCCCAAATACACACTTGAGAGTGGATGTACATATTCTCTGACTGCTTCCTTGTTGGCATGAGCACTCTTTTAGTTGGCTGCTGAGTTGTGGCCACATGAATGTTTGAAAGAGGTGTTTCTTGCCCATCATCCCTTTTCCTTCTGCTAGTTTTCAAGGGTTAGTAATGATCTCTGACCTCTAGAAGAGTGCTGGGGGATATCTTTCTCTCCACTAGTCAACAAACCATGACTCATGCCCTTCTTGGCAAGCCTGTGCCTGGGATGGGGCTACCTCCTATTCGTGTCTTCTTTCCTTTAGTACAGGCCTTTGTGAAATCTTGAAAGGCATCTGGGATTTTCCCTTCCTGAGCACAGGAGCAGTGAGGTGTCAGATATCGGAGTAGTTGCCTCCAACACACAAAAAAATGTAAAATAGCTAATGAGCAGTCCCACTGAAAATGACCCAACAAAGCTTGAGTATTAACTGAATGCAATCATTCTGTGATTCTTTATTGATTAACATTCCCTTTACTGTGTAACAATGAAACTGCATACAGCTTTATACTCAATTAATGTTTATGTTCTCTGTACCTTTTTAAACTTCTTTTCTCTTGACTGGGGAGGACTCCTTAAACTAGAACCAAAAAACTAAAACGAAGCATTTATTCAGTGCTTAGTATTTGTAGGAATCATACTAAGCACTTTACAAATATGATCTTCTTTGAGCCTCAGAGCAACCCTCGTAGGGAGGTGCTATTATCTCCATTTTACTATTGAGGAAAATTGCCCAAGGTCACAAGCATCTGAAGTGAGACTTGAACTTAGGTCTTTCTGACTCTAGGCCTAGCATTCAATGCACTGAGCCACCTAAATACCTATTCTTCAGGAACCTGAAGTGGAGGAGGAAGTAAAGCATCAAGACCCATATGCATCAGTTGAGGAGATAAGCAAGTTCAGAGTAATGAACTTGTGAGGGAAGGTAAAGGACAGAGAATGACAAAGGTCACTAGCCCCTATGGCCTCTGTCTTTCAGTCCCCCACTAGCTACTTTGCTAACCTACAGTATGGAACCTAGAACTGAACAGTCTACCCCAGATGTGCTCTGTGAATTGGGCAGAGTACAGTGGGATTGTGACATCTTTCATTCTGTGACTGGGATTATTTCATTCTTTGTATTTATATCCTAAGTGCGCAGCATATAGTAAGTACTTAATAAAAGACCATTGACTGAATTATTGGAGACTGTAAAGCCTTAGATCTCATAACCTTTTTTTTTGGATGCCATGTTATAATGTTGTTTTATATTAAACTTACAGTTCACTGAAAGCCCTATATAATTTTTACAAAAATCATTGCTAGCTATGTCTTCTTGACATATTTTTGTACAGTTGATTTTTTTTTACCTCCAAGTGTAGATGTTGACATTTTTTCCTATTAAATTGAACCTTAGTAGACCCAGTCAATTGCTGTAGCTTGTGAAAACCTTTCTGAAAAGCGACTTAAGCATTTTATGCATTAAATATGTCTCCTAGAGTTCTGGCATCCAGAAATCTAATAAAGATTTCTAGATCTTCATCTAAGTTGTTGATAAAAATATTTACATTGGACAGAGCCAAAGGAAAAAAGTCACAACACTCCACTGAAGATGCCTTTCCAGTTTTACTGTAGCTAATCACTAAACCTTAGGTGTGGTCATTTGGACAGTTTGAATCGCCTAACTCAGTTATTGTTTATTCATATCTCTCTGTCTTAATCTCAGACATGTGGTAATAGATGTTGCCAAAGGCTTGTTGAATGCAGTTTGTATTCTTGTCTTTCTGGTGACAGTGATTTTTTTGTATGTCTTTTCCCACTCCTCCCTTACATACTGCTCCCCTCCCCTCCCCTCTCCTCCCCTCCCCTACCACTCAAAATTAGATGCCTTACATTTTATGAGGTAGAATGGAACAATGATATAAGTCCATTTCCTTTTACACTTAACTGGTTTGCTTCTTCTGTGGAAATTTCTAAGGTCCCCCGTCAAGCAACTGCAATGAATTGGGACAAAATTGCAAAATATTATATAAAGTTGCTTTTCATGCAAATAATGTCATTGTTGGTGTCTCCATGTATGGACGGAGCAGAAAAGTCTAAAGTAATGAGGTTACAACGTGAATAAGTTGTCTGTAGATAGCAGCCTATTCAAGCCAGCAATTCTTTCTAGACTAGTAAGTATTGTAAATTGAGGGAGTGTTATCATAATACTTATATTGATTCCAAGCTAGGGGCAAGATAGTGATATTCCCAGGTGTCCATTTGGGAACCACTTTCACTCATTGATTCTTCCTTAAACTACAGTACATTTCTCAAACCTAACAAATGGATCTATTGCCCAGGGAAAACTCATGTTAATTAATGGAGGTGGCTCTCTGTCAGCCACATTCCCCACGTCTGGGCACCGCAAAGAGAGTAGATCCGGCAGTATCTCCTCTATATTAATACCCATACATAGTTTAATTTTGGAGGTAGGGTTGTGGTGGGGATCAACTATGATCTTATATGTGAAAATTCTTGGTATAGAGTGTTGCACAAAATGCAAGGAATGACCATTCAATTTAATACATCTTTATTAAATTCTACAAAATCACTGTGGTAGGCACATAATATTATAAACAATACTTTAACATTACAAATAATAATATGTAATGGGGTTATTTCTGTGGGAGTGGAATGCATTTCCAATGATGCCTTTACTTAATGAGGAATCATTCTCAAGTACTGAGATTCCAAGACTCCACTGATCCAAAGATTAATTCTCACTGCTTCATTCCCAAAAGACGTGTCTGTCAGTGATTATATCATGATGCACAGAGTCTGAGAGGAGCAAGGAGAGGAACCATCTAGATTATGGAGCAGTGATGCGACCAAAGAACTCTCCAAATTGAAATCCAGGAACTGTTAGTACAGCCACATTTGAGACTTTACTATTCTCTCTTCTCATTCAAGTGTGAATCTTCTTCCCCCATCATTCACTCATGAATGAGACTTTGATCCCTGACATGCTGAGAGTGTTTTACTCTTCCTTCACCAATTGTTTTAGTCCTGATTAGATACTTTGTTTTTCATCTGCATGTTCTTTAACTGGTCCTCTAGTGAATTTAGATGAATTTAGAGATTCTCAGCTGAGCTAGGACAATTAAGGTAGACTTTTCTTATAACCCATTCTTAATCTGGTTGGTTATGTGAATCCAGAACTGAATGGCATGTGAGCCACACTTACAATATTCTAGTACATAATTGATAATAAAAATTGCTGATGAGCATTTTGCATTATGTGAGGGGGGAGGGAAACATGATATTTTTATAGCTCATCTCATAAAATCACAACATGTCTTACTCATGGAAATTAGTGAATGCCTGTAGAACTTATCATTAGCTCAGGACAGGGTTATCTCCTCAGTGTTCCATGGGGAAATAGAATTACCCCAATGGTCTTTTTGACTGTTGATACTGGGTAAACAGGTAAATTAGTACTTAGTAACCAGTATAGGTAGTACATGATGGGAGAGGGTGGTTTCCCATATATTATCATCTTTAGGTTCAAGCTTGGTCATTGTACTTTCGCTTCTAATTTTTTAGTTATTGTCCTTTCCATTTATATTGATGTGGCCTCAGTGTAAGTATATGTACATTATATGTACATGTACATATGGACATGCATGTGTGTATACATGTACACACAATTGGCTACACCTAATTCATTTTGCATCCGTTCATATTAATCTTCCCATGCTTCTCTGAATTCATCCTATTCATTTTTCTTAAAGTGCAGTAATATTTCATATCATTCATGGATAATAGAGGTAAGGAGAATATTCGGATTTGCTTTCACAGAGTATGTACAACTATTACCTACCTTCTTCCAATCAATCTCGAGGAAGCGTTGGGAAACTTTACTTCTTTCCTTGTCCAAGGGCTTGTACTAGGTGATGACTATTCCCTAATTTCCTGCTGCATGGAAAAAAAAAACCTTATGATTCAGGGTGTTACATAAGAAAGCTACTAGGTTTTTATAATTATTTGGCCTCTTTTTTTTCTCTTACTAACTATGAAGCATAGAGACTATTTGGATGATCTTGTCAGTTATGTGGGGAGGGAGCAACTTGTTGCTTGACCTCCAAATAGTTGTGAGCACATCTACCTCTGTTTCTTTGTGTTCCTTCCTGATCTTAGGTAAATTAACATGCAGTGGCAAATATGTCTAGGACTACTCTATGACTTTCAAAGGTCAGATCGTTGGAAACTCATGAACATATCAGCTAAAGTGTTCACCAGAGAGGCTAGTTGTGGTTTTGGCAATTACAGTAACAGGTGCTTGGTAAGAGACGGCCCAATATTTGAAGAGATTGGACTAGTAGGAGATGATATGTTTAGCTGGGAGTGGAAAAGATAAATTGAAGACAGACACATATACAGAAATATAGTAATGTGAGGGAGGAAGCAGCTTCAAGCAATGTGACCCTTTACATCAAAAAAGAATGTAGTCATGGACTCAATAAAAGATACCTAAGCCACAAAATACTAGGACTTTAAGTTATCCTTTATCACACATATATCCTATGAGTGTATCTTACTACCACTCTACTCCAAGTTTAAGTCCATTCTTCTTATAGATTGTAAGTATATTTGTGAGTTTTGGGGGCAATGTTTTGTATCAGCCTTTCTAACTATACCATCTTAGTAAATATCTGTTTTAACAATCTGGCTAGCAGCTTCTGTGGGGGGTTCAGATCCACCCACAGCCAGCACCCAGAAAGCTGCCGGAC
>CM053627.1:187191355-187218701 GCA_028646595.1 Phalanger gymnotis | reverse complement strand
TCCCACTTACTGCTCTTCATTCCTTTATCTGAATACTTGGATATGTTTTAAGATTCAAATTTCCCTGAGAGAAGTAATATTTTAAGGTATCACACTTAAGTATGAATATATTTTAGGTCACAGAATACTAGAATCTCAGGCTTGGAAAGACCAATAGTAGACATTTAATCCAACTGATCTCTAAGCAGAAGTTTCTTGTACAGAAGCCAGAAGGAAACTGAGCAGCTAAAAGGGGACTTGGGGGAACTATAGAAATGGTACAGACCTGAGAGGCTGAAGGGCCATAGTTATCCCTTACCTGATGTATAATTTTGCCCAAATCATGAGCTGCTGAAGGCAAACCTAAAGTTTAACAGGATGACAATCAAAACATCAGCTTGCAAGAGTGTGAATTTATTACTTCTCATGAATGAACTTGGAGGAAAGGGCCAGTTCTAATATTTAAAAAAAAAACAATTTGTTCTATGAAATCATTAATGCCATGGCTCAGACACTTGCTACCTGGTCTAACTTCAAAAATATATTTCGATATTTTGATGCATCTGCGATCTCATTCTCCACTGTTGCAGTCTGCAGCCCATGCTGCCTTCCTTCTCATTCTGCATCATGGTCAAAAGATATTTTTTAAAAATTGTGACTTATCTCAAATACCTACTGGGTATATGAGGTATTTGTTTTGTTTTGTTTTTCCTTTTGGCAAACTACTGTGTATGTTAAAGCAATAACGAATAGATATTTATATATTTTAGAGTTATTGAAATTAAAAGAAGACAAAACAGACAGTAGTCCATATGTCACTCATGGCCACGCTGTAGCCTCCAGATGAGGTTTGATCCTGAAGACCTGGCCTGAGTGAATAATTTTCTCTCTTTGGCTTCCTCCTTAACTCTTTGGAATTGCTCTAGAGAACTCATGATGAAATATGCTATCCAGCTCCTGATAGAATGGTGACTCAGAGTGCAGATTAAGACATTTTTTTGGATATGGCCAATGCAGGAATTTGTTTTACTTCACTATACATATTTATTACAAAGGTTTTCTTCTTTTTTTTTGAGTGGGGGGGGGTGGAGGGAGAAAGAAAGAAAGAAAGAAAGAAAGAAAGAAAGAAAGAAAGAAAGAAAGAAAGAAAGAACAATGAAAGAAAATTTTCATTAATAGAAAAATTTTAATAAAAAAAAGAATTGTTTTAAGAAAATCTCCTGATATATTCAGGGTGTAACTAATATCTAGGTTTCCCCAAATATGCATAAAAGAGGTGCCTAACTCTTCTATAAGCACTCAAGTTAACATATGAAAAGTGGACTTGGGACAACCTTTATTTCACTCTCTAGAAATGAATAAAACATGAAGCACTTACAAGAGCTCCTAAACAGAAACAGAATCACATGATGCACTCAAGTAGTCCCTCAGTTCTCCCATAGGAAGGGGAAACAACTTCTAAAGAGCTGTCAGAGCAACCCTTTGAAATTTTAGTAAATCCTTTTTCCCTGGGTGTCCTACACAAGAGTACGTGCTAGCTCATGTTTACCACAACCTTGCTATTATACAGCAAGTAATCATCAACTGTCCCTGGGGAAGAGAGGAAGACATAAAACTGCTAACAGTTCCCCATATGCTCTCCTCACTCACCTGCACTCACAAAATGTAGGTTCAGTCTGCTGTGTTTTGGTATGGAAAGGGAGAAAGGGATATAGAGACAGAGACAGAATCTTAGCTTACTTTTATAAACCATAGAAAGGGGGCAATTCCTCCAGTATGACAGTATCTGTCAATTATGCTGAATTCCTTATATCCTAGGACTAATCTCCTATATCTTTTTTGGCAATAAGGAGATACGTCCTCAAGTGCCTTTAGAATTCCATCCACAGCCAAAACCATCAAATTGATTAGGGAGCTCATCAAATTGATAAGGGACTTCCTTGATCAACCACACTTATCGTTAACTTGATAGGGAAATTCATCAAACTGATAAGGCACTTCTTTGATCAACCCCACTTAAATATACATTATGGTTAATTATGTTCTTTCATTCATTGATTCAGTGATTCAGTCAGTCAATCATTTCAGAGTAATGCCTGAAGTTCTTAGGGATTCAAAGATGAACAGGACATTAAAGGATAGACTCTTCTAACTTCCCAATTCTTGTCAATGAAATCTCCTTTTACCCAGTCACCCATGATCAATCTTAATTATTGTTTGATTTTTCCCTCTCCCTCAGCTCACATATTTAATAATTTATAGGCTCCTGTCATTCCACCCTATGTGCTAGAGCTCCAATTAATCCTCTTCTTCCTCTTCCCCACTCTGCCACAGTGGTCAAGGTCTTCTCTAACGCCCCAAAAAGACAACTCAAGATCTGACTGTTCTCTTCCTCTGTCTTCTGCTGTAATCTATCCTTCCTACTATTGCCTACACAAATCTTTCAATGACTCCTTAAAGCCTTCTGAATAATGTTCAGATTCTCAAGTCTGACATTTGGTATGTATATTTGACATAAGTATGTAGGCCATAACTATCATAGGGCAAACAGATATCTGTCTCATGGTGCCAATATATAGCTGAGGGAGATGCTAACCTGTGATGGAGTGCTTATATTTTACCTCTGATCTCCTAGACTGAATGACATAGCCATGATTTTTAGGGATCCATTGCCTGAGCAGCCACATGATGCAGGTTATCATGCCCTACTGCTGTGGTGCCCCTTTCCTGACCTAAATTTCCCCTCAAGCCCACACTAAGGCAAGTGCTAGAGTGGACAATCTCCTGAAGCAACTGAACCCAGCATTACATCAACCGCCTTCCTATCAAAGACTTATTAATAATGCTTGTTAATTGATAGGAGGCTGTCTATTATGGTTTTGGCTGGGATAGGTATTTCTTTTACAAAAGGAGAATCTTGTCTTTAGGATTCGAGCTCTTTTGGAACACAGAGCAGCCGATTAGCTAAGCAGAACCAGTGGGTATTGTCTGTTTTTTAAACCTTCATTTCCTGTTCAGAGTATCATCTCAACCTTCTATCTTATCTAGGGCTATCTAGATCTAAGGCCTTCAGTTTTCCTAAATCTGAGATTCTGTTGTTGCTGTTGTTCAGTGCAAAGGAAGGTGAAGGGAAAAGGCATAGGAAGAAAACCTCTAGGTGGAGGCAGGTCCAGGCATCACTACCTACCTCTAATCTATGTTTGAAATCCCTGCCTTTATTAGATATAACATGTGTGTGTTTATACAGACATATGGATAAAGATAAAGACATAAGTATGATATAGATGTTCATCTGATGGTCAACATAATCTTCTAACCTAAGTATTGCCGATATCATTTGTAACGACCTGGCACTTTTCTGTCACTCTTCCCAAACGTGCCTCATTCTACTTCCTCCTTCCACATACATCATATTCGACTACTTGCCACCCTTGCTGAATAGCAGTGCTATTCAACCACCTTTCCCAATGCCTATATGTAACTACAATGCTGCTTGCAGCTACTGGGGCCGTGTAAGGCCAACAACACCAGCACACAGAAGGGCTGCCAGCACAGGTTCTTTGATCTGCTTTTCTAAGGAAAGTAACTTTAAGGGGTTAACAATCTTACGTTAATTAAACATACATATATTATTCATTTATCTATATCATTCAAGGGAAAATGCCATCACCCTGAACTTCAGAGAGTATGCAAACAGATAATACAAGCACACATTATATAAACAGAGCAAAATACACACTGAAATCAACAGATAGGCCTCTAGCTGTCTGACCAGGGAATTACATAGTTATCAGAGAGAGGCATCAACATCTGAGTTTTCAAAGCTGGGGAGCTCCAATGGCTACCCAGAGTCTTGTGTGGCCAAATCACCAAAATTCTTCCCATGAGTGTGCCCCCAAAAGCAAAACTCGGACCTCGGAGCTCTTATACCCTATTCAGGACCCTGAAGACTCAAAGCTTACTTAGCAGAAAGTTCTGGAGCCTGGGGCTTTCTTCTTTCCTAAGCAGGTCATCAAAGACTCTTGATTCAATCAAAGATTCCCAATTGAAACAAAGGCACTTGACTACCTCAGTGCTGAGAAGCACTCAAACAAAAAACAGCAAAAAGTCCTACTTTGCTTGCCATTACATTTGAAAGGCAAGACTCATCAAAGGTACTTGATTACCTTAGCATTCCAAAAGAGAAAACAGTAAAAAAAAAAAACCCACCCTGATTACCTTTATACTATAATGACCTCAATCTCCACTTCCTGAAATCTTACCCTCTCTTCACAACCCAGCTCAGAGGTTACATCTTCTACAAACCCTTTGATGATTCCTCCAGGTAGATATGACTTTTCCTTCCTTTGTCTTTGTATCTCCCCCAGTATCTCTAATAAGAGTTTTCACATAGTTAAATATTCATATTGTTAACATAAAGCAAATATATAATAATATAAATAATAATAGCATTAGGGTGAAATTACAAAATAGTTCAACTCTTTTGGCAAAGAGTCAGTCAACAAGTATGTATTAACTACCTACTAAATGTTGCACACTTGTAAGGAATGATTGAACTCTTGTGTCCGCAAAAATCATGTGGTCCATGATTTGTGAAACCTAAGGAGTCATATGTGTCAGAAAGTCTATCACTTATTGGTTACTTATGGCAAATGCAAGAAACAAACTGATTGCAGAAAATGTGGTTAGGGATGTTACTTATGTGGGTACCTACTTATCAGCACATTTCTTTGTTCTCTGAATAAACCCAGAGAATGCCTCTTCCTGTGTCAACAAAGCCAGATGAAGCTCCATTAAGGATGAGACACCTTGACTAGACACTATCTTTAAAAATGGAACTTTTCTTATATTAATGGAAAAGGAAACACAGATATCCTGGGTTCTATTTTCGATTGACACTTTGTCAACCCTTTTATCAATTGAGAAAACTCCTTTCTCATGCTATGGTTAAACACATATGGAGAGCATAAATCTGAGTGAGCAGACAACCTGAGTTGGGATTGTTCTAGAAAGTACTTAAGACTTGTCACTCTTTTACCAAAGAAAACAACGGGAGGGGGCACTGAAACAGGAGGAATGGGAAATGTAAACAGAGGCAGAGACCGATGAGGGGAAGGGGTGAAATTTAGGTCCTTTGGATAGGCTGTAAACTCTGTAGTATCCAACCAAGGGGGAACCAGGGGAGGGATTTGCATTTGGGACAGGAAAATAAAAGACTATGTTTTTGTACTGCAAGGGTGTGCCTACTTATGGGTCACCTGTTCTCTTGCAAAAGAATTTTAATAAAAGTCTTTTCCTGAGTTAACTAATGGCCATGTGGAGTTCTTGGTAAGGTAGTTGTTTCTTATATATTGTGATAAGCATTAGGGATACAAAGAAAGTTAAAAAACAAAATTGCACTGAAGGAACTTACCATCTAATCAAAGAGCTCACAATGTGGAATAATGTTTGAAAAATTGTTCATAGCCTCTGAATTAGAGATCACACTTCTGTTTACCCATAAAGAGGCTGGGGAGGGAGGGAAGGAGCATACAAAAATATTCATAGCAACACTATTTGGAAAGACAAATGGCTATAGCTAAAATATGCCCAACAATTAAGGAATGAGTGACCAAACTGTGATATGTTAATGTAATGTGATATTATATTACTGTGCCATAAGGAATAATAAATATGAAGAATTCAGAGATACAGAATGAAGAAAGCAGAGCCAAAGAAACAATATACATGATTGCAACCCTGTAAATGAAAATAACATTAATTGCAATAAAACACAGGCCAAATTCAACAAACAATGCTGGTGACGGGGTGCTTGGGTGGTTGTGCTTGGACCTTAATTCTAACATTTCTCCTTAGCCTCTGCTTGGGTGCCTGTGCTTGGACCCCAATCCCAAAATCACACCCAGTCCTAAATTCGTATCTCTTCCTAACTTCAAAACATTGGCCCTGGCAGTTCCTCTCCAATTCAAGGGCAGCATGCGTTAGCAAAACCCTTACCTCTCCTCCTGATACTGTAGCCAGCTGCATCTATAGAATTTATTAGTTTGGACTCCCTGAGTATTGCTAATTGGCTGTGCACTGGGACATAACAATATTTACTACTTACTGACCTTACTGATATGTAGCCTAGACACAGTCAAATGTATACTCCCTTACATTCATCCTAACAAGACATTTGATGGAAGCCACCTGGATATTTCCAATCAGTCCTGACCATTAGTTGACTTAGTGACATTTCACAGTCAAAACCATACCTCCAGGTAGCCCCCCACCTTGGGCTATTTCCCAGTGAACACTGGGTAACATACCTGAGCAACAGATACAAAAAGTGCATGTTCCTTTAAGAACTGACCACCCCTTAACCGCTCCCTACTCCCACCCCAAAACACCTAATTGACATGTTTCATCTCCAAATCTCATATATAAATTTTCCTTTCGCCCCTGTAAAGTTGCAGGTTCTCTAAGAACTCTTGCCTGTTGTAAAGCATAATGAATCTTTGCCACCCTGACTTAAAGAATGCTTCAGATGGTGAATTCATTCCAGGCAGCCCCAACCCTCTCCAGTACTTGGGTCTTTGAGGGGTACTCCCTCTCAATGACCCCATCTGGGAACTCCAGTCTTGAGGTTCCTGGACCTGTCTCCCTCAACCTTCAACACTGGTACCAGTGAAAAGTGATTTTTCTTTGTAATTAGCATCTTGGAGACTCGGAGCTCCCCCCATCCCCTCAGCCCCCTTCTCTAAGGTTCTTCTGAAGAGCATTGCTGATAATGAGAATGCTTTGAGTCTTATGCTGGTTAAACCCCAACACAAGCCTGGATTGATTTAAAGAAAGATATAGAAGCTCCATTGTGTTCTGCTCAGGCTTGGGTGGAGACAGATTCTTCTACTTAGCCGGCGGCTAGGAGTGGTCTGTTATGATTGCGGGTGGTCTGATAGAACAGGTATTTCCTCAGTCCAGAGATAAACAATAATGGGATGATAGCAGCCCCTGTTGAAAAGGTATGTAAACTCGGCACCCCAACCCCCAAATCTAGACAGTTCCCGACTGTAACTCCCATGCAATGAATTTTTGTTACCAGCTTAAGAGAAATTAAAGACGTGGACACAACCTAATTTTGTTTGTCTCTTAGAACAAACTCTGTTTGGGGGTTGACACACCCAAAGCACACAGCTTTCTTTTCCATTAACAAATGGTAAATTATAAAATTAGAGATCCATATTTTACTTGCAATCACTCTTAAACAGATGTCTGATTATGTTAAAGAAATGTGTTGGGGTGGGAGGGAGGTGTTGCTTGTGTGTTTTGGAGGATATCTCTGATGTATCAAAACAAAAAGTAGCAATAAAAGAGAGAATGGAAAAGAGGGGAGAAACTATAAGGTAGGTTGTATAAATGCCTTAAGAAAGTGCTCTGGGAGTTCAGAGCAAAAATTACACCTAGGGAATTAGGGGAGTCTTCACAGAGAAGATGAAACCTGTGTTGAGCCCTGAGAGATCAATTTATTTCAAAATATGGAGATTCAGGGGCAAGGGGTAAGAGATTCAAGGCAAGAAATTTGTACCAAGGTTTACATTGTATTCTAACAGAAATAGAAAATGTTTGTGCTCTCCACTTTACTGACAGTCTCTCTGGAAAAGACTCATGCCCAGGCCTGTCCTTGTGGCTAACACCAAAGCAGAATAAAGTATAGCAAAAGCTTTTTACAACACTTCACTCTACCCCAACTAATATATGCTTCAATGGAATTAACAGCTGATCCTGGAACCTGTATGTTGACTAGTAGGGGGAAAAAAAACATCATTTGCATTTTATAAGCTTCTTTCTTCTTAGTAATTATTCTTTCTTTTCTCTGGGATTTAAAATGGGATGCATTTAATAGCTCCCCAAGGCATTCCTCTGCCTAACTGAGGGGCCAAAAGGGGTGACATTCTTTTACATATGCTTAGAAACTGCTAACAATATAATTCTCCTTTGGGGATGGGCTTGTGTTAATGCAGAATGTGAAACTGACAGATTTATTTTCATCTACTGGTTTTGAGAGAATGGGTGTTTGCTCTGCACATCAATAGGTAATCTCTCTTGTGAGGTAGCTTTGTTTAAGGTCAGCCAGCCTCAAACCATAACAAGTCCAGGCTCCCCATAAGGAAGTCAGAGGGTAGGCTCAGTCTATATAAGACCAACAGCATACCTTATTTGGCTTTGCAGCCTGCAGAGTCAAAGGAAATTATTTATTATCATACATGAATTATTTTCAAATAATAACCACTAGAATGTAGTTAAGCAGTCCTAATGCTCAGTGGAGTTAATTCAGTTCTAAACAAAGTCAGTACAGTGGGATTTATTGCCTTTTTTCCCTATCCATTGCACTTAGCCTGACACAGAGTAAATAAATGCTTCTTACAGCTAGATGGTATAGTGAACAGAGTGGCAGACCTGAAGTCAGAAAGACCTGAATTCTTGTTTTGCCTCAGACACCAATTGGCTGTGTGACCCTGAGCAAATTACTTAATCTCTATCTCTCACCTATAAAATAGGGAAAATTATGGCACCAGCCTCCCAAGGTGGTTGATCCAAGTGAAGAGGTTAAAGTAAAAATGATGATTGTTAGTGAACCATACGTTTCTAGGGGTGCTCATGACCCCAAAATACCGACAGGCCGGGTCCTGCCGAAAGAATTCTACTCAAGCCTTCTTAGCCAAAGAAAAAAGGGAAAGTTTATTAGAGATTCACCATAATGGGTTGTCTTAAGAAATCCCACCCTTGGTGATGCCTGTTTCCACAAGCAGGCCAGATTCAACCTACTGAATTAGATTGAATCTGAGCCCCTTCATGGAGGCAAGATGGAGATTATATACACAAAGATTGTAGGAGGGATTGAGGGGTGGTCTGGGGTGACTAGAGGAGGGGTTTAGGCAGGGTCTTGAGGAAGAGTCTAAGGAGGACCAGCTGAGGTCAGAGTTCGGGAACCAAGAGAATGGGATTAAGGGTAGGAAGTAGCTGAAGGCATGTATATTGATAACATCAGGGTTGGGAAGGCATGCATATCTATAGTAATAATAGAGGGCAAGGTTTAGGTAGAGATTTGGGCCTAATGATAATGTGAGGCTATAGTCTCTGGGAAAGGCCAGATCTAGTTGAAAGATTCAAAGAGAATTCAAGGGGGCTCCCAGAGACTGTATTCCAGATTCAAGGGGGTTCCCAGAGACTGTGCCCTCATCACAAGGATCAAATAAGGGAACATTATATTAAGAAGGTAGAATTTATGATTTCAAAGAGCATCATATATATTTCTGAACGGTTCAGAACCGCAGGATACAAGGAATTCTCTAAGTAGAAGGCAGAAGAATTAAAGCATTTATTCAGGCTCCAGAGTAACAGACCCACGAACCAGCCTCCCCATTTTGATATTTCAATCAAAAGCTTCCAGGCCCAATAAGTCCACCTCACAAGAGTAACCAGGAGGCCACAGAAAAACATGATGGTATTAAACCAAATCATATTCATGCTTCCCCTCTCCGGTAAGAAGATTACCCACTGGCCTCAAGTCCTTGCTTGGCACTCCTTGGTCCACACACGGGTTGGCTCTGCTTCCAGGTTGGCTCTGCTTCGGCTTCAGCTTCATCTTCAGCTTCGGCTGTAGCTGTCTCTTGGCTCGCCTCTCCTCGCAGCCTCCAACCCTGACCCAGCGATCGAGCACTGGGAGCTCGCCTTCGGGGCGCCTCCTCGCCTCCTCCTTCAGTCCCAGGTCTACAAAAGGCTGCTAGAGGCCAAGGCACCAGCAGGAGAAGTTTGCACCCTCACTTTGTTCCAAGACCGCGCTCCACTTCGTGGCTGCCACGATGGCAATGGTGCTGAGATGCCCTCCTCCCAGCCGAGCCCCTGGCATCATTAAGTGCCACCTGAATGACCAGAGCCCATTGGTTCCCTCCCCCGAGGACCCTGGGAGGCTCACATCCACATAGACTAGGTCAACACCCAACAGGGCATGGCCCTGGAGTTAACACCTCCCCTCAGCTGGCCCCACCTTGGGCCCCACCTCAGTCATCAATCCACATCCACATAGGTTTTACACCTAATAGGCCTTTGGGACTGGGGCTTAGCACTTAGCAAGATTCAGTGAAATAGCTGAATCACTCAAAGCAAACAAAAGCCAAACTCCTCAAGGGCACCTGTTGAACTAAGTGCTAAGGAGCCCATTTTGCTTACCAACACACACATGTGAAGTACTTTGCAAACCTTAAACCACTAAACAAATGCTATTATTATATTTACTTATATTTATATATTTTAATGTATTACATTTATATCTATTTTATTTACTTACATATTATGTTTAATTATATTTACATTATTATATTGTTTACTTATACATATTTAAAAGCATTAAACATATAACATTATTATATCATTATATTTACTGAGTAACTGACATCCTGCATTCAGTGACTGTTTCTCTCTTCACCTTTCATCACCATTCCCTACCACCCCTCGAGTCAGCTATATGGAGGGTTGGGGCCCTAACTGTAGAGGTGAAGTCCAAGGTGCAAGGGGAAAGAAGGACAAAAAATGCTGCTTATAATTCAAGAAATAAGTACCACTTCAAAGCATGAACACGTTTTTTATGCTATTTTTCACACCTATTCTACTTTCAAAGGTCTTAAATTAAGATAGGTGTTTTCTGTACTGTTCCTTGGCTCTCTTCACACCACGGCCCACTGCACACAAATACCATCTGTTTTCTGCCCCTAACTCTGGGACAATAATCAAATAAAAACTCATTCTGGGAGGGACGTGTTAATTGCTCTGTGGCTCCATTCACACTATTCCTGTGATTTCCTTGAACCAAAACAGCCCTCCTTAACCACCACTTACTATATTTGTATTCCTATACTCCTACATTTGGCAAGGACTGTCTTGTTTTTTGCTATTTGTATTCTCCAAAACTTAGCACAAAGCCTACCACATAGTAAACACTTAAAAATGCTTTTTCATTCATTATTTCTGAATCAATTTTGTTTGTACAGCCAGACTATCAGTGTGTTAGAACAAAGAAAACAAAAACAAAAACGATATCTGGTATAAAATCAGAGTTGATGATGCCAAGAACTGGACAATGGATATAAAATAGATAGGGACTTGCAATACTTCCTACAGATATTTAACTGGAAGAAAGCAGTTGTCCCAAGAATAAGATTCAAGAAACCACCTTAGCTTATCTCTTTAACAAATAGGTTTAGTCTTGAAATTAATTTTAAGAGCTGGAGAAAGGTTGTGAAATATTATAAGTAACTTCACCCCACAGAACAGGAAGAAGTGAAAGGGAGCGACAACCTTTGAAGCCACTCCCGCCATAGGCGGTGACTCCAGGTGTTCTCCTTTCCTCCCAGGAAGCCCGGTTCTAGACCCCTGACACTTAAGGTGAGACCTAATTAATCCAGATCCAAAGAACAGTTGAAGATGAAACAGAAAAGAGTAAAACAAGCAGATTAAAAAAATAGAAAAGCTCCACTGAAGTTTCAATAACACCGCTCCCCCAACAAAATCAATGGACACTAACACCACAGATTCTGATTGCCATATGAGCATAACAAAATTATAGTAAATGGGGAAAACGGGGGTGGGAAACAACTGGACAAGAATAATTATGAATAAGGTATGCTGGAGTCAAGCAACACACTAATCTATTGAAGGAATGACTCTTCGAGGGCCCCATTTAGTACAGTTCCTGCTCAGCACATGGTAGGTACTTAACAAATGTTTCTAGACTGAGTCATCTCCACAGAGATGATTACTGAACCTACTGAAGCTGATAAAATATTTAAGAGTGTAGAGAGAGAAGAGGCCTGGGGTTTACCTACTCAAAGGGAATGCAACATGGATGATTGTCCGGAAAAACAGTGGTTAAATGGGTAGGATGAGAACCAAGAGCATTGTTATGAAAACCTAGAAAGAACGTCTATGAGGAAGGGGTGGTCAACAGTATCAACTCAGCAGAAAAATAAAGAATGAGGAGCAACAAAAGGCCAGCAAATTTGGCAATTAAGGATAGTTAGTAACCTCAAAGGAAGCAGTTTTATTTGAGGGATCGTATTGTTAATGCATTTTTGCTTAATTTGAAGATCTTTCCCATCCATCAGTAGGCCCATATGACCTGCCTGAATCGCATGAGTCTGTGGTGGGTGGAGCTTGCCAAAGGGATGGAGCAGGAAGGGTGAAGCAGAACTGAGAGGAGGTTGGTCAGAGCAGTTAGAGCTGAGAGAGGAAGAAGGCAAGCACAGGGCTCTGTGAATGTTCCTTTGTGGGAAGGCCCCAGCAGAGGGTGGAAAGCTTGGGAATGGTGGCGCTCCCTGCATTGTTATTGTGTATAGACTTCTTTGTTGCTATGATGAGTTTGGTTTTCTGGTGTTTGAATAAACATTTTGCTTCTGTCTTCTACATAGAACGTCTGTTATATTTTGCAATTCAGAACTACACCAGCACATTCATAGTCGCTCCATTGGTGCTATGAATAGTACATTTGAGTTACAGGGATGAGGCTGGTAACCAAACTGCAAATCGTTTAGAGGAGAGTGAGAGAGAGGACAGCAGGTGGCCCATGAGTAGATGACTTTTTTTTTTCAAGAGTTCAGCAGAAAAAGAAAGATAAAGGGTAATGGCTTGAGATGAGAAAATCAAATGAAAGTTTTTTATTTGTTCTTTAAGGATGCAGAGATCTAGGCATAATCATGAGCAGTAGGGAAGATGGTAGATAAGGAGCTTGACAATTAAGGAAAGAGAGGGAATGATTAAAATGGGTTAGTTCACAGATGAAGATAGGACACAAGTAAAAGAGGATGGTGTTGACAAAAAGGGGCATCTCTTTTGCCAAAACTGGAGGAAAGGAAGAGAGTAGAGAAATACTATTACGGTGATTTTTAAGTACAGAATTGGAAGAAGAGGGAACTCATGATGGACAACCTCAGTTACTTAAGTGAAGCAAGATCTGCTGAGAAGGAGGAGGGGGAAGGTGATGCAGGTGGCTGAGGAGAGCAGATAATTTACAAAAGACACTGTGGGCAGGCAGTATGATAAAGAAGTGAAGCACTGGGAGCCAAGTTGGTATTACATAGCTTCCACTTGAATGATGTAACATTAAATTTTAGTGTGTTACTCTTTTGTAAAAGAGTTGACAAAATGATTATTTCAACCTGAAAACATTTAACAAGAAATAGAATAAAAAAATATTCCTGTCAGTATCTTTTCTCTACGAGGCTCAAAAGGTCAGGCGCTTAAATCAACAACTATTTAGTTAGCCTCTACGGGCTTAGTACTTGGCTAAGAAAGCAGTGAATTAAATAGTGCTGTAATAATGCCAACATTTAAAGTTAATTAAGATCCATTTTTAAACACAACATAAATGCAGCTGATCATGTCAAAAGCACAGACTAAGAAGTTTGCTTACAGAAAGTATGCAAAGCAGGGGAAATTCTACAGTGACCTGAATACAGTATATGATATTTGTCTTTCTGCCACTCGACTAATTATTATTTTTGCTCAAAGCATAGGCTAATCTCCCTCCTCTAAGAAAAGATAAAAGGATCAAAGAATATCTCTCCAACCTTCCAGGTATTGGTAGGATGACTAATATGCTGCAATTAACTAGCTGTCACTGAACATTATTACACTTAGATCTGCTTATAATTTTATATTTGCGTGGTACTTGATGTTTTACAACGTATTTTTCATATAAATTAGTTCATCTGATACTCTATAGCCACAAAAAGGAATAGCTCTAGTTTCTCTCAGTGTTAAAATTTATAATGCTAACTCAGTTAAAAGTGATTTTTTTTTTCTCATTAGAAGGGCTTCAATGAGAGAGAGAGGGAGGGGGGAAAGAGGGAGCAAGGGAGGAAGGGAGGAAGGAAGGAAGGAAGGAAGGAAGGAAGGAAGGAAGGAAGGAAGGAAGGAAGGAAGGAAAGAAGGAAGGAAGAAAGGAAGGAAGGGTGGGAGGGAGAAAATAATGAATACAAAGATATGGAGAAGCTAAGCTTTGTTAGAAGGTTGGAAGAAGGTGATATGGAGGAAAAAAGGGAAAATGATCACTGAGAAGTCAGAGCTAAATAAGATATAAAAAAGCCCTTTCTGAAGAGGAAGCAGCTAAATGGCCTGAAAAGGAAACAGCTATCTTGTCCTTCAAAAAATAATGATGGAGATTGACGGATGTGAAAGAATATCCAGTATAAGTCAGAGGAAGAAAAGGCAGGAACTGGGAGTCAATAACTCCTTTTTAAGATACACGAGCAGATTTCTACATGACAGTAAAAACAGCAATCCCATGGATTGTATTGAGGACATGCAATCTGAGGCTGCATTAAGAAAGGCAAAGGTACACAGAACGAGATAGGCAATAATTCTACTATGATTTATTTTGATCAAGACCATATCTAGTGCATTGTGTTCAGCTCTAATATTTTAGGAAAGATATTGATAAACTGGAAAATATCCAAAGGGTGACCAGTATGAAGGACCTTGAAAGTAAGCCTATGATAAAGAGCTGGGAATGTTTAGCCTATAAAAGGGAAGATTTACAAGAGAAATCAGAGATTTCAAGTATTTGAAGAGTTATGAAAGAGAGATAATACACCTTATTATGTTTGCCTTCAGAGGGAAAAACTAGAAACAATAGGTGAGAGTTGTGAAGAAGCAGATTTAGGTTTGATATAAGACTAAACTTTCTAATAATTAGGATTCCTAACAATCTCAAAATGGAATGAGCTACCATGACAAGAGGAGGGTTCCTTCTTGTTAAAGGTCTTCAAACTAAACTGCCAGTTAGATGTAGAGGAGGTTATTGTTCTAGTATGTTTATAATACAGGACCTCTGAGGTCCTCCCTAACTCTGAAATTTTGCACTGATCAAATACTATACTGGATTTAACTGGGGATCATGTTGTCATCTCAATACCTGCTACTGACTATGCCTTAAGGAGCATCCCCAGCTTTTTTGCAAAAATAGAGAATTACAGAGGTGAATAGTCCATAGAATGTTGCAGGTTTTCAATGTGTTGATTAGTTTTGAGGACTTTCTCCTCTCTTTTTTATTCCTTATAATAAGAGGAGGTGGGATAGAATGGAAAATGTAATGAAGTAAAAACAAATGTTGTCAGTATTTTAATGCCTTACATTTGTATGACATCTGACAGTTTACAAAGCATTTTCACACATATTACCTTACTTGATAGCAAATAGCAACAGAAAAAAAAATCTTTGAATAATTTCTCCTACAATGTTATAGTTTCGAATTCTGATTCTACTAAATTCTCTGCCATATTATTCAGTATTACTCATAGAATAACAAAATCCAAGAGTTGGACTGGCTTTCAAAGGTAATCTCCTGCTACTTCCAAATGAAGCATCAATTCCCTTTACAGCAATGCTGAGAAATCATCCAGTCTCCTAAATAAAGATCTCCAGTGATGGGAGCCCATTCTTTTTTAGTAACAACTCAGTTTTAGGAGGTTGTTCCTTAGATTGAGCCAAATTTCACCTCAGTGTAAAATTCCACCCACTGGTCCCAGCTATTGTTGTTATACTATGCAGGTGCCCTTCTTCAGAGGAACTAAAACATAAAAATATGTGATGATGAAATCAAGACCAGGACTTGTAAATTTTCCTTTTGCATGAAGATTTATTACATATGAATTCACATAGGTCAATGAGAAAAAGTAGTTCAAAACAGAATAATTTAAATATAATTTTAATTATCTAGGGTTTTGGCAGAATCTTAAAGGGTATTTTTTATGAGAACCAATAGATTTTCATGTGTAAGATGAAATGTATATAACTATATATGTATATATCTCTGAAGCATTACATAATTTTCACAGGTAAGATTTTGGATTTCAAACTTTCTCAGAAAGTATACAAAGCAACATGTGGCATAGACCATTTTAAACATGTCTTTTTCTCTGCATTAATCAAGAATTAATAATAGAAATTTGACAACACATTAAGACAAAATATTTGATATTACATAGATTGTTGCTTCTTTTCCAGAGATTTCTCAATGTCATCAAGCACCTCAACTGCAGCCTTTGGAATGCGAGTTCCAGGACCAAATACATTGGCAACACCAACGCTGTACAGAAATTCATAATCCTGCGAAGAGAAATTTTAAAATTCAGGAAGCAAGGAAGAGACAATTGATTCTAACAGTAGACTGTGATGGTAAAGAACATTAAGGAAATAAGAACCATGAATTCATTGTTTCATCTCTGTCCTCACTATTCCAAACCCACATCTAAACCACAGTACTCATTTAATTTCTGTTACTTTTCACTTATCTTGTGACATTTGCAGTCGTTCTATAGAGAAAAAAGATAGCATTTTTTTTTTGTGCTCCTTCATATCCCCAAGCACTTACCACAGTGTCGGTACATAGCAAGCACTTAATAAATATCTATTGACTAACTACATAAATATCATTATTATTCTACAGCTTACTTCAAAAGTAGTTTCCCATAAAGATCTTAACCTGATTGTCTCCAAAAGTCTCTTTTTCTCTCTCATGTAATTTGGTAGAAGTCAGATAACAAAAAGAAAAAAATTTACGGAGTACCTCTAGGTTTGTTGTAAAAATCTGATGTTGGTCTTCTTTTATTAGAAGGGGATAATTTTCAGTTCTCTTAGCCATAGCCCTTTTTCCATGGCACTCAGAATTTATTTCCAACTCTAATTAATTAGATGACCCCTTAACAGTAATAAACAGGCTAAGATATAAAGCTATTTTCTGAAGGAACCTAAATTTATAAAACAAAACTTGTGGGAACATCACTTTAAAAAACCATATCTAAAGAGAACTTAAAAGATTTTAAACATACACACACACACACACACACACATATATATCTCCCTTTCATTAGTTCTTCTCCATTTTCATTATATTCTCTACATGACTGTCAAGTTATTTTCTTTAATTTTGACTAGAGAGGGCATTAATTAAAACCCCAAAATGTCGATTTTTATCATGTTAAGTTCTAAGGCAGTGTAAAATTCTTTAGTTGTACTGCAATTCTGTACTTTTTAAAAAATAAAATGTTTGAAATTCTACCTGGTCTTATACCAGTGCCTCATTGCAGTGTCCTGGGTTCCCAAAGGCTAAGCTAGTGGAATGTAGGCTCTGACAAGTCCAATCAAACTTATGTGGCCTTATTTTTTGTCCTCATAATGTCACTTACACTGAGCTATGCTGCCTGCTCATTTATATACATTATTTCATTTCATAAATTTTTTTTTTTGCTGAATTTCCTATATACAAGGGGGGAAACGTGAATTAGATAAATGAGGTAAAAGCGACATTTGACTGTTAGAATCTTAAGAGTCTAAGAATGAAAGAGTAGATTGTGGCAGGTGTTCTCTTTTTGTCAGGGTAACATGTCATTTCTTTTTTTCTCCATTCCATTGTATTACAATTACAAAGGGCAGCTGCATAATTTCTGACTGGGACTTCCTTCCATTCTAGTCAATCCCCCATATACCATTCTGGCCTACAGAAAAAAAAATAGTCCTTTATCTCATGCACTTGAAGATAGAGTGAATTATGAAATATAGCAAGGTTATGAAGAGCATAGAATGTTCGTTTTAATACAGTATCTACTTTCTTAGAGGAGATGATCAGAGCTAGGGCAGATTTCTTTTGACTATATATTGACATTCTCCAGAACACTCAAATCTCCTTTATGTTCTTCAGTGCATGAAGAAAGCTCAGGCACTGTGCCAGCATGACCCTGAAAAGGAGAAGGACGTTATTTTTCCACATTCTTTATTCTATACAGAACGGATTGTTAAGATGTTCAGAGTATCTCACCTAAAATGAAAAAGAGGGTTAGTGGTTTGGGTTTCCTTGTCAATTAAGTACATACTCCTTTATTTAGCTTTTAAAGCCCTCTACAACCTGGTCTCATTGGACATTATTCCCCTTCTCATGGTACTGCAAATCCAGACAAAACGGTTTTCTCTCTGTTCCTTACTCATGACATTTTATCTCCCATTTCCATGCCTCTGGACTGGCTGACCCACATACCCAGGATGCATTTCTTTCTTATTTCCATTTCATAGAATTCCTCTGTTTGTGTAAGATGCTGCGCAGGTACCATTTTTTGCATGAAGACTTTCCTGATTCCCACCAACTGCTAATGACTTTTTTCCCCTCCCAAATTACCCTGTATTTAACTAATTTTAATGTATACATATATATTTAGTAACTTTATACTTATTATATGCATGTGCATATATACAAACACACAACACACAAACATATACTTTTTCCATTTGAATATAAGTTTACAACTGAGTAAAGATGATTTCATTCTTTGTACTTGTACAAAGTGCCTAATATAGTACCTTGCATATAGCAGGTGCTTAATAATTATTTGACTGATTGATTCAAATAGGAAGCTATAATTCCTTTATAAGTAGTAAAAAAAAAATCTCATGTTGCAATTTTTAATATAAGTATTTAGGATGTCAGTTATTTTGGAAACAAAGCAGAATTATAGTTTATATTTACAAGCCCCGTTAAGTTGTCAAAATGAGTTACATAAATAAATTAGGATGTAATTTGATAGAAAATGGTGCTAGGATGTCATGGAAAAGCATTTATGAAGCAATTACTGCATGACAAGCGCTATTCGAAGCACTAGAATACAAATAGAAAAGCAATACAGTCTCTGCTTACAAGAAGCGCACATTCTAACGGAAGGAGATAACACCTAAGGGAAGTTCCACTGCAGAGCAAAGGAAAGCCTTTTTAGTCCTTTGACCTAACTCAGCAAAATCTTCAGGAAACCCTCTCACAGATTTACTTCTGCAATAAAACATACAGTAAATACAAGAACTGTATGGGAGTTGTCTTTACTAAGAAGTCCCCTCCGCATAATTTCACTTAAAACAGAAAGGGATGAAAATTACCTGAGGTGGTATTACTCCTCCACACACTATAAGGATGTCTGGCCGTCCAAGAGCTGCCAGTTGTTTGATGAGATCTGGTACCAGGGTTTTATGACCTGCCGCTAGTGTACTCACACCTACCACGTGAACATCTGCATCCACGGCCTGCTGAGCCACTTCCTTAGGAGTCTAAACAAATAGGATGGCAAATCATTATTACTTTTAGGTGAAGATTTTTAGAAGTGATTATGAATGGCATATACCACTTAAACAAAAACATTAAAAAGCCGATTAAAAACATACTTCATAGTAAAGGCCTGGCAGCAGAGCACACAGAGAACTGACCTTGAAGTCAGGAAGACCTGCGTTCAATTCCTCCTCTGACGAACACGACCCTGGGCAGGTTACCTAATCTTTCCATGCCCTAGACAAATCTATAAGACTATATAAAGCTGCAGACAAAGGGCTAATCTTTATTGGAAGAAGTCTCCTCACCCTAGAGTTCCTTATCAGTGAAATCACAAGTCTAGTACCTCACCCTACTTAACATTTTATTAATTCAAATTCAAGTACACATCATATTTCAGATGCATAAAATGACTTAGGATTAATATCTTATGCACTTAATCTTGGCTTACAGATTAAAACTCTACCAATGATATTACTGTTCTTTACAATATCTTCCCCAAAGGTACCATAAGTTCTATTAGGAAGATAAATAAATAGCTTAAGAATAAATAAAATGACTGAATGAATAAAACATTTATTAGTAATTACTAAGCACTAATAGTCAATAAACATTCATTATGTACCTATTAGGTTGAAGGCATCGTGCTAAGCACCGATACAAAGAAAGGTAAAAGCCAGTACCTGCTTCCAAGGAGCTCACAGTCTAATGGTGGAGACAATATGCAAACAACTATGTACAAACAAGCTTTATACAGGATAAACTGAAATAATCAACAGAGGGAAGGCACTAGAATTAAGAGGGATCAGGAAAGCCTTCTTTTAGAAGGTGGGATTTTAGCTGAGTCTTGAAGGAAGCAAAGGCTAAACACTGTATTTATAAATACAAAAGATATCCCTGCCTCTCATAAAGCTCACATTCTCACTGAGGAAACCCTTATAGAAGGTTTCGACTCAGAAACCTTCAGGTTTGAGTCAGATGGGTTATTCCTTGGTGGTCAGAGGCAAAGCAAATGGCAAGGCCTATTTTCAAACGTCATTTCCACTGATAAAATCGGATTAGTTACTGATACTGAACCATTTGATAGTGTAAAGGCCTTTGGTGACAAGAACTTTCTTTTCAGAGTTTTTAGTACCTAGAGCTGTAACACCTACAGGAACATTTTTGCTAGGCTGCATCTCTATGGAGGGCTTCTCTCCCAGGATGATACTGCAGACACTGGCCTAGAAGCACTGCTATTCCAAAGGCTCTAAGGTTCAGTATTCTGGGATGTCTCCATCAGGTCTTCCTAGCTCCATATATGGCCTCTGAGGGAGAAAGAGGAGGAAGCATGTGCCAGTCAAATCAAACCACCACAACCACCACCTTGATTACCATGCACCCTCAGACCTTGATGGAGACAACTCAGGACCCTGAATCTAAGAGCCTTTGGAATAGCAATGCCTCCAGACCAAAGTCTGCAGCCATAATCCTAGAAGGAAGTCCTCTGTGGAGATGTAGCCTGGCAAAAATGTACATAAACATTCAATAAATATTGATAATAATAGATCCCTGCCATTTAGAAAAGAATGATCATTGCCACCTTTCTCCTTTTCATTATTTCTGGATGCAAAAAAACCCAGAAAGCTTAGTCAGCTAGGTAGCACATAGCACACCGAGAGAGCTTTCTGGCTTTTATGTCCAAGTAAATGTGATAGGTCCTATAGTTGCAGAAGTCTGAGGGTATGTGTAATGTGGAGCAAAGTCCATTTTATGCTTAATAGATAGCAAGAAACAAAAGCAGTTCACTTTGCAATACGTAGCAAAATGAGGTCCTTAATCTTAATCTTTGCTAATTATATAAACTTAGTAAATATCTTGAAAACTGAAAATGAATTAATATTTATTTCCAAAATATCTGATTAAAATCATAACATTTTAGATCTGTATTAAACCTTAGCTATTTCTTGCCTGAGCCCCTAATTTAGTAAAAAGGAAAACTAGCATTGGAAAACTGAAGATGACTTGCTCATGGTCATGTAGTTATTAGTGAAACAACAAGAATTAGAGTCCTAGTCTACTCCTAGACTACAGTCTGATGCTCTATTATACCCTGCTGCCTCCCCAAAAGCATAAGTAACTCAGATACAATTAAACCATATTGAATTTACCCTTGATTTCTTATCACAATAAAATTCAATTCTCTTCATCCAAAAACTGTTAACAGTTCACTAGCTAGTTTATCACAACTTCTGTTGATTTCACACCGCAAGTTTACAACCTGACTCTTACCTTCATTTTCTTACAAAGGAAATTTCCCCATTAGATTTGTTTTTGGAAGGAAGAAGGCAGGGCAATTGGGGTTAAGTGACTTGCCCAAGGTCACACTGCTATTAAGTGTGTCAAGTGTCTGAGGCCGCATTTGAACTCAGGTCTTCCTGACTCCAAGGCTGGTGCTCTACTCACTGAGCCACCTAACTACGCCCCTCATTAGATTTTTAACTCTAATGCAAGCCATAATATTCTTTTTAAAATTTCCTTATTTTTTTTAGGTACCTGAAAAAGTGGGCCTACATCCACATCAAAGCCAAGATCAGCAAAACCTGTAGCAATAACTTTTGCTCCTCTGTCATGGCCATCTTGTCCCATTTTTGCCACAAGAAGACGAGGTCTACGCCCTTCAGATTCCATGAACTTGTGGACCCTAAAGAACAATCGTAACTATATTCAAACTGTTAATTCAATGGTACATTATACAAATTGGGATTTATTATCAAAAATCTTTCAAGTTTATTAAGAGTCCTTCAACTGATTAGTTATTACTAGATTGATATTCCAATTACTTTTTTTCAAAGTAAGAAATTTCTTTTGAAATCTAAACAGTTTCAAGAAAGTTTTAAAGGCCAGAACTGTAGTATTTTAGAACATAGTGATCTATTTCCAACACGGAAAAGATCATGAATATGCAGAATAGGGGAAACTGGCAACTTAGATATCATCCAGTTAAAAACTTCTCATTTTACAGAGAAGGAAATTGAATTATTTTTCTAATTTAAAAAAGTCAAGGCATTTCTCTAAAGTCACAGAGCTAGCTGGTAGAAGAACCTGGACTAGAACCAAGGTCCCTTGACGTCTAGGAGAATACACATCAAGTTAACTGAAATCAAGAAGCATTTATTAAGTGCTTACTATGTGCCAAGCATGGTACTAAGCATAGAATACAAATTCAGGCAGAAAGAAATACAGTCCCTACGTTCAAGGATCTTTCACTCTGATAGTTGAAGATAACATATTAAAAAGGGATACTTTTGAGAAATTTCAAATTTTTACCTACTAACAGCAAGGGTTATTTCTTCATTCTCTCCAAATTCCTGGCGGTATGCTCCACTCACCATTCGATCATTAGCTTTATGTTCACCAAACACTTTTTTCATTGCATCTGTTATTTCTCCAACTGTACATCTAAAATAATACAAGGAAAGGTCTTAATATTTTGATTCCACAAGATGGAAATATTTACCATAAAACTGAATGCAAGTTTACAATAATCTTACTGTCTACATAAAAAGATAACTTGAAAACCATAAAAACGATTTTAATAAAAAGTTTAAAAGTATATAAAACAGATATTTTTATTATCCATTCTACCCAATGGTAGAATATCATAAAACTGAGAGAATATTACATATTTTTAAATCCAAGCATTTAAGGATTATAAAGAAAAAGTCATTCACCTCAAAAAATAATTTTGCTTTTACCAATAATAAAATGCCATTACTTGTTAAAATAAACTTCTCAAATGAAATTGTTTTAAAATGGAAATTCTACATTCTACATGCTCTCTCTTGCTTTATTAGTGCAGTTTAATGTTACTGAAAACACTAAGCTGATAAGGAAAATTCTACTAGACTACTGTCTATTAGACAATCATACCTGGAAAGCTAGGTGTTAATATGACAGTATGATAAATTAGTGGCAAATCAGACTAACTGATGGATGTTACTGTACAAGATACCTGAAGCATCATAGTAAATTCTAATATGATGGAATTCTGGATTACTAAAAGTTTGGTAATAAGAATCTATGCTCTAGTGAATGTTTATACACATTAAAATTCATACATTATTTCATGAATTTTGACAGTTCTGCCCAAGAGACTCTATGTGATAAAATAACAAATATGCTACAGGTCACAATAAAAAAAAAGATTCAGAGTATAGTGGCAAACTACATTAACCTTCAAGTGAACTTCTATTTCTGTAAGAAAGAGGCACAAATCCCTAGATTTCCTCCTCATACCAACTTTGAACAACTTTAATAGTAACTTTACTGATTTATCTCACAGCAGAGTTCATTGTTTCCTATATTTAAAAAATTCACAGAAAAATGCTTTGCAATTCCCAAGGCTAAATGGCTTATTTTAACAAAAATGTAATAGGCTTTTGGGGTCATTTCACTAAACTCTCCTATAGCTAACACAAAATTGAGGTCAGTAACTGTACTCAAAGATAGCCTTCTTGAAAGAATGTAAATGCTCATATACTTTCATAGAGTGTTAATGCTAAAAGAGACCCCAAAGATTATCTAGTCCAATGCTTGCATTTTTACTGAGGAACAGGAAGGTATTTACTTGCCCAAAATCATAAACAATATTTTTTCTTTTGCTGGTCTTAGGTATTTTCCACAGAAATGTAGCATGATGAAAAACTGATAAGCTGTCTTTCTAAACAAATAAGAGTTGCTTTGGATAAATGCTCAACCACACTCATGGACTGAAAAGAGACTCAAAATATGATATGTAGCACACTTTTGTAATCTTTTTTTCTGGTTAATATGGTTGATAAAAAATGAGCTCAGTAACAATGGGCCAAAAAATTAACACTTGTCAGGGGAGCCATTTGTCTAAGGCACATCAAGGTGACTGGAATAATCCTTGATTATACACCTGAAATATTATAATATGACCTATAGACTTTTTCAGACTAATAAAATAACTTATGCCACTAGTTTGAAATGAATTTAACTGTAGCAAAATACAATCTAAAATCAATATCTTATGCATTCCACCAAAATTATTGCAAAAATGCTTCATTATGAATAACTAAAAATAGTCACAAGAAACCAAAAAAATGTTTTTGTTTTCCTTTATGTTATTTAAGGGTCAGATGATATAAAGACTTCTGCTTTATTTAATGGATAAATCCTGTATTGAAGAATGTTCTTGTAAAACAAAAACATACAAAAATGAATCTTGGCAATTTTAAACCTCCACATTTACTGCTACATACCTTGCTCGGGCTGCTTCCACTGCAAGATGCAGGATGTTTCCTTCCCCAGTGGCAGCACAAGCAGTGAGTGCAGCAAGGCATTTTCTAGCTGCTTCTTGATCTCTGCTGGCTTTCACCTTGGGGTGAGGTCAGAGACAGGCACGCATTAGGCAAATGTAGAGCACAGCAGACATCAAGAGAACCAGAGACAGGCCATGTGAAAAGTTTTCCCTGATTTCTGTAGCAATAAAGTATCATTAATAAAGAGAAAATGAAGTAAATTAAATTGATAATGACTAATTTGAAAAGAATATCAGTACACAACACACACACGTACATGGTACTAAAGTCACGCAAACAGAAGAAAACCACAGAAATTACGGCATACGAATACTAATTCATTCAATTGGAAACCAAAGGGAAGTGATAAATAATGGTATCATCTCCTCTAGTATTACATGACTTGTATTTGAACGATGCAAACACACTGGGATAAAAATGGACACTGAATTGAGCATTTCAAAGACATGCTAAAAGTGAAATAACGAGGAAGGTGAAATAATAGACTTTGAATTGACACATTTTATAATATTTAAGAATTACCAATGGTCACAGTGGCACTGGGGGTTACATTCACTGGGTTAATACAAACTCCCTCTGTTTTAAGATAGCAAGTTTAAAAAAAAAGACAAATAAGAAAAATAAAATATAAGTCAACTGTATTTCAGAAACACTTAGAAAAATACTTATTTTTTCAAAATACAGTCCAAAAGCTATTCCACAGTGGCCATCATCCAAAGGCCATGGATAAAAAGTTCTCAGAAGAAACTATTAACAAGTAAAAAGTTTCTTCCAAATCACTAATAAGAGAAACGCAAATCATAACAGCTCTAAGTTTTGACCTCCTTGGCAGGAGCAATATCTATCATGTAGGCTAGGCTAGCTATCTTCTTTTATTTGCCCTACAAGGCAGGAAAATTTTCCCTGAGACTTGATTGTCCCAGAGAATTAAAACCTTGGTGCAGCACCCTAGTCACTTAAAGCCCTAACAAGCAAACTGGGCTTGTTTTTTCCTTAAAGGCAGAGAAACTGTCCCTGAGACTTAGTGGATGAAGAGAGAGCTGTAATGCAGTAATGCTTTTCAGTCTTGCAGAATATAAAAAGGGCAGCATACAAGGAGTTATAGCCCTTCAGACTTGACAGATGTCCCAAAGCCATGGGAGTCAGTACACCTTTGTGACCCCACAAGTCGCCAGGTGGAGACGAATAGGGCTGAGCCTACCTGAACCAGTGCTATGTTCTTTTTGAATATCCTTTACGCGCTACGCCTAAGTGCATCACCTTTTGTTAACTGCTAGATGGTCTGCAAGTGTCTCATTTCATCCTAATCCTGAATCTGAATCACAAGACTAGCCTAAATCAGGGTAGGTGTAGTCTCCAAGAACTTCATACTCAACAAATTAGCAAAGCAACAAAAGTGGGAAGTCAGAGTTAGGGTGGTCTATGGGAAGAGAGGCAAACTAATACGACTCTGGAAAAGCTGTGAATTGGTTTCAATTCTAGAAAGCAATTTGAAATTATGATTTTAAATAGCAACTAAAGTGTCCACACCCTTTGCCCCAGACATTGCTGTTTGGCATATGATGTATCTTGAGGAAGTAAAAGACAATCATATATTTTTGTGAGCGCAAAGAAGTGGTAGCAAAGCACATGCCCATCGATCAGAGAACGGCTTAACAAACTGTGGCACTGAATGTAATGAAATACTTAACAAACTGTGGGACTGAATGTAATGAAATACTATTGTACTGAAAGAAAAAAAGAATATGAGGAATTCCTAGATTCCTGGGAAGGCTGACAGGAACTGATGCAAAGTAAAGTATGTAGAAATAGGAAAATAATATACACGATTAGAAGGAAAATGTAAACAAAAAAAAGCAAAATGTGAACACTGCCTGGAGTAATACAGTGATCAAGTCTGGCCCAGAAAACAAGAAAAAGAATGTACATTTCTTCTTTCTTTGTACAGGTAGAGAATTATGGCCACATATCATCAGACTCAGTCAATATGTTGGTTAGTTTTGACTAAATTGAACTTTACCTGTTTTTCTTCTTTGTTCTTTGTTACAAAGGATAGATGGATTTCTTAGGAGGCGAGGTAGGAAAAAGATATTTGGAAATGAAGGTGACATAAAAACAATAGATATAATTTTTTTTAGTTAAAAATAAGTCAAAGCTTAAGAGTTCAGGTCTTCTTTTTATAGTTTTGAGGACAAGAACTCCTCCAATACATTAAGATGATGTTCCAGACCATGCTCTGCTAGCATCTTAGTTGAACAAAGTCATCTGGACCGCACTTTTGTCCCCCAAGCTTCAGCACCTATAAAATATTCTTATTTCACTATAGTATCTTCTCGTATCGATTGTTTAAAAGCTTGGTTAATATTTTGATAATTATTTCAGAAGTAATTTGTTGTAGTATAGTGTACAACACTGGAATCAAGAGGCCTAGGCCTGAATCCTAGCTCTAACAATAGCAGCTGTGAGATCCTGAGAAAGACATTTATCTCTATTTAGTTTCCTCACTGATGAAGTACTAAACAAGTTTCTGCTATGCGGAAGGGTTATGCCGGGCATTAAGGATATATGTACAAAAATGAGGAAGGACCTTCCTTCAAAGGGCTTACATTCTACTGAAGTGTTCACATACAAAGATAAATCAGTTATTAGGAAGTACATACAATACATGAAGAGATCGACTGAAACTTAGCTTTTCCTAAGTTTTCCAAGAAGATGGTTGTTTTCATTATGTCATCTGCAGAAACCTTACACTCCAAATTTAAAAGCTATGATAGAGAAAGTTAAAAGCAGTTTTGGAAAGGAAATCAGCAAAAAGTTTAGGGGAAGGATTTAAGGCATTTATATGCTGTGACTAAATTCAATCCTATCAGTTATTTTCAAGCAACTGTTTACAACACTGTCATTACTCCTGAAATATATTAAA
>CM053627.1:187134324-187190855 GCA_028646595.1 Phalanger gymnotis | reverse complement strand
GTCTTTGTCAGAATTTGAGGTTAAAGACAACACCTAGCATTCTAGTTAAGATTAAAAAAAAATAAGGCATATTTGTGAACTGTAGCTTATTAAGGGGCTAACATAGGAACAAAATAAAAATAATATAAGAGACTGAGAAGGTTCAAGATGGCCCAGGGGCAAAACCTGAACTATAAAGTATTGTATACTTCTAAAATCTCAAAATATATAAACAATTATAATATGCAGTGGGTTCCTATATAATAAAGAATCTTTGGTGACAATTTGCTTGTGACAATAGCATATAATTTAAGTTAGTAATTTCAGAAAGTAGGCCTACCTTTTTAAGTTTCTCAATTTGCTTGTTACGAACTGAAGTGTTATCAATGGACAGAACATCAACAGGTTCTTCTTTTTCTAACTGGTACTTATTTACACCAACAATTACTTCAGATCCTATTCATTTCCAAAGGTAAAAATGTAAACAATATTCATAAATAGCTGCAGAACCACAACATTATTAGATTATGCGCTTACTTGAGGTTTTCTATAAATTCTTAGACTGAAATGCATTTTTTTAAATCAAAGAATAAAGCTCTGAGTAGCAGGTAGCTTCCTCTGGAAGTTAAATACATTAATACAGAAATCACAGCTTTCAAAAATCTAAACTCAAGATAGAGACAAAAGGAAAAAAAAATCCTATCTACCTTTTAAAAAGTATCAGAGAACAAAAAATGCACAATAATATTCATATTTTCTCAAACAATTGCCATTAGAATCATAAGATCATAGATCTAGAGCTGGAAATTACTCCAGAGGACATCTAGTTCAGCCTCTCATTTTACAAATAAGGAAACTGGGGCTCAGCAAAGTTAAGCAACTTGTCAAAAGTCATGCAAATAATAAATGCAAGAGGTGGGATTTGAAATCAGGTCATCTGACTCTAGAGTCAGTGTTAGGGAGGGAAAAACAGATTTTAAAGAACTTTGGATCTTTTGTTGAGCACTTAAAGGCTGCTAAACACTAAAAGGGCTCAAGAGCAGCACCATGAAAATGGGCATGTGTTCCCATTTCTGAGGCCATAAACAGCTCTACACTGGTTGTCCAAGTTCTAGGGATGGCCTTCTAACTCTTCCTTAAACCAAGAGTCCCAGTAACTAGAACAATTAACTTACCTTGATTATTTCATCCCAGTGGTATAGGAAATATTAATAGTGTGGGATAAAACAAATTAAAAGATTTGGGGCACTTAAGTGGTTTGTTTTTGAGAGAAATGATTATTAATAACCAATTATTTAGGGAGATCCAGAGTCCCCCCCTCCCCCTACCTTTTTTTCTAAAATCCTGATTTGAAAAGTTCAGTCTCTTGAAGAACATTGCTGATAATGAGAGTAGATTAATCTTCTTGTTTGGACCCCACCAGGTAGGATAGCCATTGTGTTCTGCTCAGGCTTGGGTAAGGCATAAATTCTTTGAATAGACTGCCCAAGGCAGAGGTTAACTTAAGAAGTTGGTAACTTCATCAGAGTTCAGGTCCAACCCCTCATTGGAATATTCATTCTCTCATTAATTGTTAGCCAGTCAGGGTAACCCTGGGGAACACCTATTCTCTAAAGTGTTTATAAACTGTGAGCCCCATCATGATTGTCTTTTGGTCTGAGAGAGATGGCCAAATGACAATCTTTTATTAAAATGCTAGCATTATTAATAAAATGATTAAATTATCCAGAAATTACCCCTCAAAGCTTTTTAAATGCCACATTTTTTTAAAAACTTATAAATAAACCACCTGACATTTAAATTGTCCTTTAAGGCTCTTCAAATGGTTCAACTTTATTATGTAAGATTCACAACAAAATTGCTAAGTAGATCCTTTAACCCACTTGATAGATGAAGAAACTAAGCCTCAGAAAAGATAAGTGAGTTGCTTGTGGTCATTAAGTCGGTGAATATACGTCACAGGCAGGGCCTGTATCTAGGCTTTCATGACCCCAAGTCCAGTATTCTATTCACTATCTGATACTGCTTCAAATATAGCTCCACTGATTTCAGTTTTGGCAAATAAGAAAAATCAAACAAACGAATAGCAGAAACAAATCCCTACTCTGAATACTTTAAAAAAGCCAAGTTAATAAGTTTTGATGTATTTTACACTTATATCTTTATCATGATACAAAGAATTTATTATAGTCTCTATAAAACTTAATGATTATTTAGAATTTACTTCAAAGAAACAATTATTTATAATCTACTTTAGGATTTCATTCAAGTTTTCCTGAAGAATGAAAGAAGAAAACAGCCAAAAGAAAACTGATATACAAATAAAATGGAAGACATCAAATTTCCTGTTGTTGTTCCACAGTGTCTGACTCATCATGACTCCGTAGTATAGCATACCAGGCCCTTCTATCTTCCACTATCTCCCAAGCTTATGTTCAAAAGTCACAAGAATTTTTGATATAACTATAACTATATATATATATATGTATGTACATATATATAGTTATACATATAACTATAGGGAGACTATCAGTAACTAAGTTAAAGTCAACTCATGTGTAAAGAATGAGGCAGTCATAGATCATTATTATCTTTCTAATTCACTTCAAGTTCACTCAAATTCCTCCAACATTAATTATGTTATTGTATGCATAACATCATATAGGTAGGCAATAGAGAGAGTAAGAAATTTAGATAAGACGATTCCTGCAATAACGGACTAACGATTTGGCAAAGGATAAGAAACAAACACAGAAACTGTAAGATGCAATATTATATGATCAGCTCACTGAAGAATTACCAAAAAGAAATGCTATATGAGGACTGAGGGAAATAGTGATTACTGACTTAGGTTGGGATGAGGGCATTTGAATTGGGTTTTTCATGATGAGTAAGAGTTCAAAAAATAAGAAAGAAAAGACATTCTAGACATAAGAAGAGTATAAAGGCACATAACTGCCTGTAATGTTCCTTGCAGCTCAAAATCTCTAATTCTAAAATTACTTCAACAAACAAAAACAATATAAATTGTCCCATCAACATGTGCTGCTTGTCGATTTATATGATTAAAAGGGGCATAGAAATTGAAATATATTTTACAGATGGATGTCCTACAACTAGTTTGGTAGTATTTGGCCTCAATTAAATCAAAGATAAAGTTTTTTATTATGTCTTTTTATTATCTTTTATCATAAAACCTAATCAAGTTCGGGAAAGGAGCCTAACTCCATGACAGATTAAATATAATGAATGTCCCTTTGTTGAATAAGGTATTAAATTAAAAACATTTATTCACTTACCTCTTTCTAGAAGTGGGATTTACATAAATATTGTAAATTGTACATTATTTTCAGAATTTTTTGATATACTGATTAGCTGTAATGATTTTTCCCTCTACTTTTTCTTGTTTGACTTTGAAAAATACTATTTTATAGTATGATATATGACATGGTTCTATGGGAGAGTAAGGGGAAGGATACAGGGAAGAAACTATGCTGATGTAAACAAATAAAAAAGAAATCAATAAAAACTGATTTAATTTTTTTTAATTTATTAAGCCCTTAGTATATATTAAGCACTGTATTAAGTGTAAAGGACACTTGCCCTTAAGGGGCTCACATTGTAAATGGGAGAGATAGATAACCCACTAAAAAAGGTCAGCTTCTGGTAGACAAAAAGGCCTACACCTAACAGTTTGTCTCTATGTAGATGAGAAGACCCATTGGTCCAGAGCCCACTTCATAGGTCAGATGACAGTGCCAAGAGTCTAAAGGACATAGAGATAAGACATTTTAGGACCTTAAGGTACAGAGGCTTAGCAAATGGTAAGAGCCTCGTAGTTCTCCATCTCACCAGAAAGAACAGACATAGTAACTCACATCTCATCCAAGTGTTGTGAGCACTCAATATCCCTGATGGATTCTGGCATAGCTGAAGCCGGGAAAGGGAGAGAGGAAGGAGAGCAAGGAGGAGGCAGAGCCCCTGCTGGTGACGGGATTTCCCACCACAAGGCCATTCCAAATAGTAAAAAGAAGTGTCCCTGAGTTTGTAAGGAACCATGTAAAGAAAAGCAATTTTTTGATTTTTTTTTTATTATCTTGGATCTGACCAAAAGAGTCGAAATACTTTTGCTTAAAGTGAGAGAAAAGTCTCTTTTTCTACCTTTGACCAGACAGACTAAGAGGGCCACTTTTAGAGGGAGTAAAGAAATAGGAAATGATTTCAGGAAAATATTTCTACAAGGTACACCAATATTGACATTTCTATTTCTCTGTTTGGTAAATCAAAATTTGCTAAACCCGAATTTTATACTTTATTTTACTCTTGTTGCAGTAATTTGTCTTTTGTCTCACAGTTACTAAAAAAAAAAAAACATAGGAACAAAATTACTTATATTCAGGAGAATTTCAAGTAGCTAGAAATTGTCCATTTGTATCTCCCTCCAAGCAAGAATACCTGTGTATTAAAAAACTGCATCTGTTAAGACACAGGCTTAAGGCTAAAAATACAGAGTACAGAACTCTTCACCCACAACTATGGGAACAATATATATGATGTAATGTAAAATAAAAATAATACCAAAAAGCACCCAAAACTCAGGTTAATTGAAATGATTACTCTTGGTTCTAAAAAACAAAGGATGAAACACACTTCCCTCTTCTCACAAAACCATATACTGTCCTTTATAATTGCTACAGTAGAAGAGTATTGTGGCAAATCCAACTACAGTTTTGTCAGTCACTTTTGCTTAAACGTTTTCTTTCTTCTGAGGAAGGATTCAATGGGGAATAACAAACATATCAAGACCAACAAAAATAAATCAAATCAAATCAAAGAAAACAATAATGGTGTATCTGAAATGTGCAAAGAACAGAGGACACTGTAACAGAATGGAAAACTAGTAGACACATTCTCCCTGGAGGACAAAAAAAAAGTCTCTAGATATAAATTTTTCCATTTCATCATACCAGAATCTATCCTGGCTTGTCTCCGAGCAGCACACTCTTCGATTCGAAGTTTCGGGAGTCCTTCGGCTACAGCTTTGGCCATTCCACCCATTTCTTCAATTTCATTAATAAGCTGAAAGGGCAGCAATATAATTAGGAACATTCAGTGATATCTAATAATATAGCCATTTTATGTCAACATTCGTCAAATATTTTATGTTTTGTTTTGTTTGCAAATGGTTGTCATTTTCTCTACTTCTTTTACATCTTCAACCCCAATAATCTCTTGTGACAGAATACTTGATATCACTTTTAAAATCACTCATATTTGGGACACGTGGCCAAATCACTTAAATTTGCATATATTATCAAATCATTTGAAAAATTAGTTCCTGAAACTAAAGTTTAAAATTCTTTTAACTTAAGAGTCTGGGTTGTAACCAATCAGTAAAGAAATAGGAAAAAAAAAATCCTTTAACAAATATTTATTGAACATGTTATGTGCAAGACACTGGGCTAGTTGCTGGCATACTAATACAGCACAGAATCCTTTAAGATAAGTAGACAAATTTTAAAATAAGTACAACCAATATGTTTCACCTTTAGGTTACCAATCTTTTTTACCCTAAAAGACAATGACTCTGGTTGATTACAACTTATAAAATAAAAATACTGTTTAAAATGGTAAAAAAATTCAATTTTACAAAATATTTTTACTTTTTACAAAAAAAAATTTCCTAAACAACTCAAGATAATACCAAAGGCGTTATTTATTATAACATATCTTTAAGAATTGTTTTCAAAGTCATCAGAGAACATGCCAAAGTATGCAGGAAAATATAAAATAAAAATTAAATTACATTTAACCCCAGAAAGCACAGTAAAGACAAACCTTGACTCGGCATAAGAAAGACCTTAACAATTACAGCTATTAAAAAATGGAATAAGCAGTCCTGGGATGTAACATATTGCCTGACAATGAAGTTCTTCAAGCACACACTAGATAAATGACACCTGTCAAATATATTTCAGATTCACATATTAAGAGGGGCTGACTAGATCACTGAGGTTTGTTCCTTCCAACTCAGATCATATTTTAAAATCATTCAACATCATTTCCCTCAAAGAATAACACTTCAAGATACATGCTCTGGTCAACTTTAATCTATGGACTTAGTGAGGAATAAGAAAAACTAGGCAAAAGCTAAAAAGATTCTTGCTTCTTTCCAATTTATAAGATGGAGGGGGGAGGGAGAGGGGAGAATAAAGCTTGGAACAAATTTTAAGATTAACAGTTTCTGATATTTTAATATAATTTAATTTATATAATTAATATAATTTGATATAATTTACTATTCAATAAACCTAAGAGCATATTGAGAGAAAAGGAAAGCAGTTTGCTAGAAAATAAGTAATACAGCGAAATAAATTTCAAATGGATAATTTAAGTGTAAAAAGTTAAAACATAAAAAACAGAACAGAAAGTTATCTCACAACTGTGGATAAGAGGCAAATTTATGACCAGACAATAGGATAAAGGAGATTATAAAATATAAACTAGACAATTTAGATTCTACAAAATCAAAAAGCTTTTGTAGGAACAAAACCAATGTATAAATAAGAATTAAATAATAAGAATAAAAACCAGAATCAGAAAGAAAAAACTAGAGACAAAAAATAGATGTGTGATATGTATTTAGAGATATTTATATCAAATATAAATACATATGATAAAAGTCTAATATCCAAAATCTATATGGAATTAACATTAATCTTTAAGACTAGGAACTGTTCTCCAATTGACAAAGTATATGAAGTTTCTTCTTTTTAAAAATTATTTATTATTCTAACTGATTAAACATCAAATAGAATGGACATTTTCATATACATAGTACAACAGAAGAACAGGATTATACACAAAACCCTAAGCGTCTATCATATACACTTTGCTTTGCTTTTTAAGTATGTAGTTAAGATTAACTACAAATTTCAAAGATGTTCTGCTTGTCTGGCTTGCTTTTTGGCCCACCTTCTGATGAAGGTAGTTTAAAAAAAATTTTTTTCAAACAAGAATAATGATGTAAAAGTATTCAAAATAACTATCAGATAATTTCAAATTAAAATAACACCGAGGTATAATTTCATACCCATTAAACGGGCATAGATGGTAAAAGTTGGAAAAATTAAAGAATGAAGGAGCTGTAGGAAGACAGACACATGAATTCTCTATTGAAAAATTATAAATCATCTAAAAGTACTGAAACAACTGGAAATTTTGTGAGAAGAAACACTAAGTTGTTACTATCCTTTGACCTCACCTGGAATTACTAGTACTGGAATTATATACCATAAAAACAATATGTCCTATATTCACAGGAAAATATTGATAGCAATAAATGCTGCAAATAAATTATGTGTCAAAAAAAACCTGGAGAATGGCTGAGATAGTAGCATATGAATACAATGAAACATGATTGTACCATAAGGAATGATGGATATGAAGAATTCAGATAGACTTAGGAAGTGTTATATGAATTAATTCAAGATAAAGAAAAAAATGGAACCAAAAAAAACAAGAGAGCACAATGATTACAAAAATGTAAATGAATACAATACTAAAAGACATTAAAACTCAAGTTGAGTACAGAAGTAAATATTAAATTCCTATTATTAAAATTAAAGCAAATATTCTTTCTTTTAAGAATCAGTAAACTAAAAAAAAGTAGAAAGTGATATGCACTGTCACTAGGAATCACTATGTTTTAGTTTTGCTTAAATATTTTTATGGGAAGATACTAAGTTTGGGAGGAGCACGTTTACTAAAAAGTGACTGTTTTGCAGCAACAAAAACAGTCAAAATGACATGGCAATTACATGGTAATTGTAAACAAACATTCATAGAAAGAAAATACAATTTACTTTTTACATACACGAGCAATTCTAATAATCTCTTTTTTTGTTACTTTATTTCAGTTTAGAAGAGTGTACAAAGTTAGAGACTCATCTCTCATATATTCAAAATTGTTAAAAAGTAATAAAACCAAAAGAAGAAATTTACCTTCAAAGCAGCATTATAGACTTCGTTTGTGAGAGATTCCATCATATACGAACCTCCCCATGGATCAGCTACTTTGGGAATCCCAGATTCTTCTTGGATTATGATCTGGGTATTTCTGGCAATTCGAGCACTTTTTACTGTTGGCAAACCCAAAGCTTCATCAAATGAATTTGTATGCAGAGACTGAGTCCCTCCAAACACTGCTGCCATTGCTTCTACTGTAGTACGAATAATATTATTGTAAGGATCCTAAAGCAATTAAAAAAAAAAAAAACAAACCTTTAACCATACAATATGCTATTCCACTTACTACTTTTACGCTTATGTTTCAGCTTTGATAAGATGAAGCACAGAGTGATACATATTACATTTATAGAACATTCATTCTTAGTCACACGGAATTAACCTCAGGTCAAAAACTAATCAGTAGAAGCGGCAGGATTATAATTAATAGCCTACATTTCTAATTTATTATCTTGTCACTTCCATAAATGTAAATTTAATTTATACAGACAGACTTTATTAATATATGTTTGTATATACACTTAGAAATGTTTTTGGTTGTTCAATACTTATTTATATTATCACCCCAAATAAATTATCAATTTAAGTCGAGGAAACATATACCTGTCATACCAATTATTACATAAAAAGCACCAAATTCATGTTTATTAAATTAAATTGAAGACTATGATATAGCAAACGGCAGAAAATAGTGATAAAGTCCTGACTTTGTTACCAATTCATTGCATGGACATGAAAGAACTGGACAACTTTATGGGACTCAGTCTATCACCTCTTATTACAGATGAAAAAACTCAAATAATGTCCACCAGCAACCAATTTCTATGACACAACACTCACAAACATAATATTCCATCTCCTATTTCTGTCCTGTTAGGCATACTTTTTTCCACGTCCGGAACATATTCCCACCTCACCTGCACTTCAAAGAATACCAAGTTTCATTCCAGAAGGGTCTCAATGTCAGAGAAAGAACACTGAGAATCCATATGATTTATATTTTTGCTACTTCATATTTACTAAATCCCACCTTAAACAATAATAGCTAGCATTGAAATAGCACTTTATGGCTTATAAAGTGCTTTACGAATATCATGACTTATCATATTCATAACGATCTTCCCCCTCCCCATTTTATAGACGGGGAAACTGGGGCGTTTGGCATTTAAGTGGCTTGCTCAGGGTCGCAAAGCTAGTAAGTGTCTAAGGCCGGATTTGAACTCTAATCTTCTAGACTATAGGTTCAGCATGGCTCTACATTACATCATGTAATTTGTAAAGCACGCAGAGTGGAAAAGTTCAGCAGGATGAAACCTATTTAAATGGACTAAAATTAAATCAATTAGCCTAGAAGAAGTTTCTAAATTGTTCCTATTTATTTATTTTTAAACTGTTCTTTGTATAACTATATGATAAAAGTTTAGACAACTTTCAATGACAAATTTTGAATCCTTGATATAATCAGGTTATATTTATTTCAATGCTTCTTGATCTTAACTTCATGTTAGTGACACATTCTACTTCAACCTTCAAGACAATTCACCAAAGAACTGGCCGCCTTATTGCTGTCAACCACAGGAGGGAGCACATTTCACTCATGAAGCTAAAATGCAATATACACAACATTTGATAAAAATTAAAGAGTAAAAAAATACAAGTTTAAGTAACATTCTAGAACAAAAGTTCTCAGTTTTGATTTATTCTTTCCTGGTCTGGCAAAAAATTTGGAAAAGCAAACAGTCTTGAGGATCAATTATCTCAACTGTTTCCATTCACCTAGAATGACATTGCTTTGTGAGGCTCAAATAACATAATACGTAAAGAAAAACTTTGGAAACTGTAAAACACAATACAAAGTAGACTATGTTTTGACTGGAAATCAATGAGGTATCTGAGGTTTTTTAATGTAAAGCCTTGACCAGCTAAGTGGCTCATGGGCTAGAGCACTGGGTTTGGAATCAGGAAGACTCATCTTCCTCAATTCAAATCTGGCCTCAGACACTTACCAGCCATGCGATTCTGGGCAAGTCACTTAACCCTGTATGCCTCAGTAAAAACGAGCTGGAGGAGGAAACAGCAAACCACTCCGGTATGTTTGCCAAGAAAATCCCAAATGGGGTCACAGTCAGACACAACAACAACAAAATGGTAAAGCCTTATGCGTACCATAAAAACATTTAAATTACGATTTACGAACTACTTGGAATACATCCTATGTCTGCAAAATTCATACTCACAACAGGAAACATTATGCAACTAAGTAAATTAATTATACAACTAATCATTAGTGTTTCTGGATTACATACATATTACATACATGTTAGATTTCTGGCTTTTATGTTTCTCAGAATAGGCAAAATAAATTACCCATAATCTATTTTTAATCTTGGTGACATGCAATCATATTGTTATTTTCAGAGAATTCTGAATCATCCTGAATTTAATTTTACATATCTAAGTGTTACACTTAGGGATACCTACTTGCAGTCATGTATTAAAATGTGGCACCCTAAATCTCTAACTAGCTTATAAAATACTGAAATAGCAGAGATTCACTGCACTCTCTGGCCTAGGACTTACTTCTATACACAACTCCCAAAAGTACACATATAACTAATTTCTTTCCTGAATTCCATTGCATATTACCAAATCCCTACTAGCCATTTCTGCGAGCCTCTCAAACTCAATACATGCAAAATGGAACTGATGATTTCTCCTAAACCCATCCCTCACACAAACTTTCCTGTTTTTGCTAAGAGTATTACTCTCCTTCCAATCACCCACATTCACAACCACAGTGTCATCCTCAACACTTCACTCTCTTTCAATACCCATATCTGATCAGTTGAAAAGTTATCAATTCTACCTTCACAATATACCTTATATATCCATTCATAAAGTCAGCAGCCTACATCAGGCATTTAACCTTTCTGGTGGATTACTGCAACAGCCTCCTAACAAATATTCCTAAGATCTTACTAATATTACTTCCTACTCAAAAATAAAACAACACCCCCCCCCCACTTCAATAGCTCTGCATTGCTCCTTGGATAAAATGTAAAATCCTCAGCCTAGCCTTAGAGCACTCTACAGTGACTCCTTCCTCCAATTCTAGTCTTACTGCATATCACTTCCTTTCATGTATTCCCTGCCCCAGTCAAACTTGTCTGGTTCTCCAGACATGCTATTCCCTCTCCCACTGAATGCTGCTGCACAGTTGTTTCCTCCAGGTCATCTCTGCCACACAGAGTCCCCAGCTTCTTTCAAGAGGTCCAGCTCCAGTCAGAATCCTTTCCTGATCTCTTCTTTATTCCCTCCCTTCCTGAACGTCAGAGCTCCATCTAGAAAGTACTTGGTCTACAATTTGTATACACTTATTTTGTGTATTGGGTGTCCTAGGTAGAACATTAACTTCCTTGCATGAACCACTTCAGTTTTTGTCTTTGCAGCACCTTCTACATGGTATGAGTTTAATAACTGTTTATTTGAATTGAATCCATCTGCTAGTAACATTCATTGTATTTTTCCCCATTGCTTTCTTTTTGTGCTAGATTTCCCACCAGATTAACTTGATAGGAATTAAGTAGGAAAAGAAATTATAATTTTCAAAAAACTATATTGATAGGAGGTTTATTAGAAGCAAGCCAGAGAGGACTCACGCCTTTTCCTTTTCTTCCGGCTCTTTGGAAACATCATGCAACTCTTCTTTGGTTTTGTGCGGAGGGGAGAATGGTTATTTTTTTTAAGGACTTAGAATAACCAATTGAAAGATAACTACAATGATGACAGGCTATAAAGATGTGGTAAGTTAATGGTAGCTTCTAAGTCACACTTAGTATAAGGATCATTTTTAAAAGGGCTTGCATTTGAAAGAGGAATAGACAGTACAAAGTAGAGCACCTGGAAAACTGCAAGGGAGAGAGAAGTGAGGTAGAAGCAGCAGAACAACGTTTCCAGAAACCAGGTATCACAAATAAAAGTTAATCAAACAAGGAAATGGCATAGATGAGGAAACGATGTCAGAACTCAAGAGAGAGGAAGGGTAGTGTCTTCTCTGGCTACAGAACCAGGGAGTCCTGCCCCTGACACTCACTTGGTATGTGGCAAGTTACCTAACTCTCAGTGCTTCCGGCAAGCTTCTAAGGTTGTCCATGGCAGAGATAGTGCCAACATGCATTAGGAAGGGAAACTCTTTACTAGGTGCTCTGATGAAATCATAAGGACAGTTTAAAAAAAATCAGCACACACACACACACACACATATATACACACCCCAAATGGAATAACAACCAAATTCTTGGAAAAAAAAAACTTGAAATTTAAAAAAAAACACCACCACCTATACAGGAAGACATTAATTCTATAAAATCTTAATGATCCACATAAAGAATGAACAATTCCTCAATTGAAAAGACAAACTAGAACAAATTACAAACCTGAACACAATGTTAGGAAAACTGGATCTGCTAGACCTAAGGAGACTTATGATAAGAATGCTAAAGAGGAAATCCCAGGGCCTACAGGACTTGTTAAAAACACGATCATGTGCTATAACATGAAGAACTCATAAAAGCAGGCAGAAATGCTGTTGGACACATCCTTTGTACACCACAGTGTAATAATACAAATTACAATAAACAAAGGAAACATAAATAAAAGATGGAGAACAAAAAATAAAAGCATCTTAAATAATGAATAGGTCAAAGAATAAATCACAAAACAATTATACTAAAATAAAAAATGAGATAATATAATGTTATATGTAGAATAAAGCAATTCTAGTAGGAAATGTATATACGTGAATATTTATACTGAAAAGAGACTAATGAATTCAGACATTGCATTTAAAATAACTAGAAAACCAACAAATTACCAATCTCCAAAGAAGCACAAAAGTTATTTTAAAAATTAAGGGCAATATAAGCAAAACTGATTTTTAAAAGGAAGTAATAAAGAGCTAGTTTTTAAGTGTCAGGTAAAAGGACGAATTACCCAAAAATCCTGTGTTTTTATCAATGTAATATATACTAAAAGATTTTTAAAATAAAATAAACACACAACCTGCTCAGTAAGTGACCAGCCTGAAGTCTGACAATGTGCTCGCAAAAGAAGAGATTTAGAGTTTTGGGGTTTAAACATCTTCTCTATTAAGTGTGCCCAGAGTCGTCTCCCTGCTCTCATTTTTGCTATTTCCATATAAAAATTCATTCCAATTCCCCAGAAGAAAGATAATCTGCAAGAATAGCAAATGTACCAAAATTTACTTATACAGGAAGACATTCAATGAAAAAAAGGCTATTCTACATGCATTAAAATATTATAATAATAAAAATATTACCTAATTTTTTTCAAATTTCTGACTAGTTAATATAAAGTAAAACTAATAAAAGAAAATTTGACTTATCTTAAGCCTAATATCAGAAAATGCCATCTTCTATACCTTTTTAAAGAGTTGATTACTGACATTATAAAAGTCATTTCTTCTTTATAATAGGTTCCTGTTAAACAAATAAAATTCTCTCATACAGCTAAAGTATAATTGGCCTTATAAATTTGACAAAGGGAACTTTTTAGTTCATTTAACAAAGAGGTAGATGAAATTCAGAGTTGGGTTGTTGGAAAAGAATTAAGAGGGCAGAGGTTCTCCTAGTCACGAGGACTTTTATTGACACAAAAGCAGCAGGCTAGTCCTTAAGAGCACTAGCAGTTTGAAAAAAGACAGAGGCTTACTGGCGAGAGTATGCTCCTATGTGGGTAGTCAAACATAGAGAAGGATGTCAGGAAGGGAGAAGCAGGTGTGTAATGGGAGGCGGGAAAGGGGAAGCAGGCGGGTTGGGTACTTTACAAAAGAGTTCAGGGATATAGTCACAAAACAGGGAACTTAACTTGTAACATTCAAGGATATGGGTACAAACCATGGGGTTAGTCATATACACAGAAAATAACAAGATTTTCTTGTCAACAGATAGAGCCCCCTGTTACTGGGAAGATTTAAATTTAGGCAAAGCTCTCTTTGTTGCTGGCAGAAGTCAGCCTCATCATATAGCATATAACAAGAGGCATAAATGTACATTAAAAGGTGAAAAAATGTTGGTACTATTCCTGGGCAAGTTTGTTTCTTTGATAAATTTGCATTTACCTGGTATCAATGAGCCACTAATTTATTTTATATGTCATAGAAAACTAACTATAAATACAAATATATTTTTCATAACATTTCACTAATAGATTTATTGGAGTGTATTTTTTGAAGTGGCTTGCAACCAAGTACAATGATTCTATACTAATCTTTATAAACAAAATGACATTCGCAAGCCAATTTATATATTAAGAAATGCATGGGCAGCTAGGTGGCACAGTGAGTAGAGCACTGGCCCTAGAGTCAGGATGACCTGAGTTCAAATCTGGCCTCAGACAGTTGACACACTTACTAGCTATGTGACCTTGGGCAAGTCACTTAACCCCAACTGCCCTGCCCCTCCCCCCAAACAAAGGAAAAAAAAAAGAAAATAAATGAAAAAATAATAGCATAGAATGGAAAGTAAATTTGCTAAATGATACAATGTCCATAAAGCACTTTGAAAGCTTCAAAGCACCAGCTTTTATTATTATTACCTTTATTTTTGTACCAGATTCACAATTTAATTCCTGTAAGGAACTCCCAATAAAGAATATTCCTTTAACAATGCAAAGAATATCTTCTCTTTATACTTTTTTATACTATTTATACACCTGCAACTTATACTCCTAAAAACTGCCTGTGATCAGAAATCAAGTGTCAGCCAGCCAGTACGTGACAAAGATAGTATTTGAACCCAGGTCTTTGCTGACTTCAAGTTCAACACTCTTCCCCCTGTTCCATGCTAATACCCTGGCTGGATGGTTCAGAAAGTGGAAAGACGACAATATCCAGGTATCATAACAGTTTAAGAAATGCATGTAATATAAAAACAGAATATTGATGCATTAAAATAAATCCTTAATCTGCCACTTACAGAACACATTATAAACTAAACAAAGTAGACTTTTATTCAATTATTATTATATGTTATATATATTTTACATATTATTGTTACTATAATAAATATGACCTCACTTTTCTGATCAGATTCAAATAGAAATGCTCCAGGGTGTAAGTAAGGAGGATTATTTTTATCCTTTTTAGAATTTAGTTTCCCAGGCTCCATGGTCATGACAATCTCTCTAGTTCCTAGGTGTTAGATAATAGTTCCCAGGCCTATGGTTTGTAAACATCACCACAACTGCGCAGTAAGATATGGGGTGACATAATGTGATGCTTACTAGGCTTGCACTGAATGACAATATTGCTAAACTTAAGCTGTGGGTCTATTGCTGGCAATATGCCTTCTTTCTTGCCCTATAAAGCAAGTGGGCACTGGTCAGTGAGTGGGGAATCCATTTGGGATTTAGGTAATGCATAGAGGAATACATGTACCTGCCCCCACTGAGGCTTGAGGGGATTTAGGAGAGTGAGAAAGCTGGAATGCTGTGCACACTGTCTTGACTGACCCCAATGAAATGTAGGGGTAGTTGACCCCTACTTCACGCTGGTCCCCGAGAGAAAGGTTGTTAGGGAATGCTATAGGAGTTGGTGCTCCCCTTATCTGCAATTTCCTTTAAGAAGACCAGACTATAATAAATTAAAGATTATTAGTTAAACCCCGCCCCCCCCAAGCTGTCTTCCTGTCTTTTTTGTCTGACCAGATCAAGAGTGAACCTGTGAGAGGCTGGAGTCCAAAAACTCCAGTGCCTCCCACATGTTATTTGTGAAACACTGGGATGAGTCACTATCCTGCTATTATTTTTTCATATTTAACAGTCTAAGACTACTAGGTAAGCGGATAAAATAACTTTTTTGTAGTTGAATAAAAGAATTAACATGGTTTTTTTAAAAAAGGAAACAAATTTGCTTTCAACATTCCATTTCATTTTAAATTATTAATGCTTTTAAAGTTCTAAAATGACAGCTTCTTTTGAAATATAATTGTGTTCATTCATAAGCTTTAAATTTGTCTCCTTCAATTAATATTTCAATATAAATGACAGGCAAGTATAAATTAGATTTTTATTTCAAAGTTTCAAATTCCAAATTTCATTAGCTGACTTCCGTGTTATCATTGAGAGGAAACAATTTAGTATGAGGTTTATACGCATTTAATTCACCATTTATTTTGCTAAACGCTAAAATATTCTCTATTGCTTTTTAAATGTTTTTGTCATTTTACAAATGATGGATAGATCTCACATGAATTTTACTCACCTTGGTGCAAATTCATCAATACTAAGGCCAGCTTGGAGTCCAGTTCTGCAGTATTCTAAACCATCAGCTATAGTATATGCTAATTCCAGAATGGCATCAGCTCCTGCTTCTTGCATATGGTATCCACTAATAGAAATTGAATTAAACTTTGGCATATGCTATAAAAAGAAATTAAAAATCTACAATTAATAATTCAAAATGAAGTGACTGTCAAAAAGGGTAATATAACCTTAAGGTGATTGAGCTAACTTTATCTGAGCTTAAGTTGCGTTCATAGTATAATGCCAGAAAAAAAAAAGTAATACCACCATTATACTATTCCTATTGTGTTCAATTATATTCAATTTTAAGAGACACATTAAGTGGAGTGCATACAGGAGGAGGAGGAAAGGGGGTGAGGAAACATGCAGTCATGTCCTATCATCTTTGTCCCTCTTAACTTCCCTATTTTTGGTGAAGGTACCACCATCCATCACCCTAGTTTGCAACCTTGGAGTCATTCTAAACTCTTCACCCTCCCTTGAATCCAATCAGTTGCTAGGCCTAGTGGATTCTATTTCCATAATTTATCTTATGTCCGTCCCTGTTCTCCATTCTCTAAGCCATCACTCTAGTTTAGCTCTCTGTCACCTTTAGCCAAGTTTTAATATAGCTTTCTAACTGGTATCTTAGTGTTGAGTCTCTCCCCTTTCCAATCTATCCTCCACACAGCTAGCAAATCAGTATTCCTAAAGCATTCATCTGACCATTACTTCTATGCTCAAGATACACCAGTGTCTCTAGGCTTCTCGTACACGATAGTCCATTTCCCCTCTCCATGACTAGGCACAAGTCGCCTCCCACGCCTGGAACATTATTTCCCTACTCAACTCGGCCTCATAGAATTAGGATCTTCAAATCTCATTTCAAGTAAGTACCTCCTATAAGAAGCCTATTTCCTCTTAGTATTGTCTTCCCCTAGAGAAGGAAATAGCAAAGCACTCGTGTCTTTGCCAAGAAAATTCCAATTGGGATCACATAGATTTGGACATGACTAAAAATGGATGAAAGACAACAAATTGTCTTCCTCAGAAATTACTTTGCATCAACCTTATAAACATTTTGAATTTTTTTGTATGTTTTTCCCCTCCAAAATGAATGAAAACTGTGAAAGCAGGGATTGTCTCATTTTTGGTTTTCCGTATCAGTGCCTAACACCGTCTGGCTAGGCATTTAATAAATGAATGGAGAGTACATGAAGAATGGTTCAAGAAAATGGGAATGTGTACTACTCTAGAGAACTTAAGACTCAGGAGAAGATACAATTATCATCCTCAAATATGTGAATGGCTGACATATGGAATAAGGATTGGCCATATATGTGACTCAGAAGAGCAGAACTTTGACCAAAGAGTATAAACTGAGGCATCTAGGCGGTATAATGACGGGTGTGATGGACTTGGAAGACCCACATTCAAATTCTGGTTCAGACTGTGTGAATCTTGGCAAGTCACTTAATGTCTCTCAACTCTAATTTCCACATCTGTAAAAATAAGTATAATAATGCCTATTTCATAGGACTGTTGAATGAATAAAGTCAGATAATACATGGAAAGAGCTTGGTAAACCTTAAGGCATTCTATAAATGTTTATTGTTACATTACCATTATTGTGAAAACTTTGAGGGTCCTCCCCTCCCTGACTGATTCTTTTGAGAAGGCAAAATAAGCTGTCTTTTACCTCAGTTCTTACCTAGCTTTTAACTACTGAATGGGCATTTCCTCAGACAAAGTGGGACCTGGGAAAGACCTTAGCTTAAAAAGGCCAGGGTCTCCTGCATCCTTGACCATCGCCAGTGATCCTGACCTGTGTTTTACCACTGGACTCTGAGGACTTTGGAGGAGAGACTCTGTACAGCTCTGCCACTCTGAAATCCAATTCACTTTCAAGTCAAGGCACCATGCTCCTGATGGCACTGGTCCTCTTTGAGAACACAAGAAGAACAACAATTATTGTTGTTAACTTCAGAGACTCAGATTCTGTTTCAATCTAAGAAAGGGCTTCCTAAAACTTAAAAATGGCTAACTACATAAAGGGCTCCTAACACTCCAAGTGTACAAGCAGGGGCTGGATGACTACACATCAGGGATGCTGAGAGGAGATTTGTGTAACAGGTAAAGAGATGCATTAAGATTACTTTTATGTTTTATTGTTGTCCTCCTGAATTGTTAATGGGACCTCTTGGGGCAGGGACAGCTCTATGTCCAATTTCAGCAGAAAGTAGCTATGGAAGAGGTGACCTTTGCCCCTTAACCCAAGATTTTTGGGCCTCATTTGTTAGGGCAATGATGGGGTGCTTGTGCTCAAGCCCCATCCTAAGATATTGTTTAATGCGTTCATTTTGTGCTATTCCTGTTATATTGGTGTAAAGTTCTGTTGCTACCAGTTGCCCCATTGGACTACGTAATGGATAAGAAAGATCTTAGGGCCAAATGTATTGTTAATGTATTTTTTGCTTAATTTGAAGATCTTCCCATCCATTAATAGGCCCATGTGACCTACTTAAATGACATGGAAGCCTAAGTCACATGTGGTAGGAGGAGCCTGCTGAACAGGTGGAACAGGAAGGGTGGAGTAGGAAGTTGGTTAGAGCAGTTAAAGTGGGGGGAGAGCGAGGATGCAGGCAAGCAGAGCTAGGATTGTTTGTTTGTGGGAAGGCCCAGCAGGGGGACGACTTTGGGATGGTGGTGGTGATACACTGACATACTGAAAAATGACCAAAATGACATCCTGATGTTTGTGTCAATACACAAATACAGCTGATCAGATCAATACAAGCTCAGAAGGTTCTACCGCAGGTCAGACATAAACAGTCCGTATGAACATTTGGGATAATGTCTCTAAATTTGCACATCTCATATTTCTTTTGAGGTGCCACAATTCTGTTTTGCTCAGATGCCCTTCTTTGAGTTAAGCCTTCGGCAGTAGAGTATGAGTGCTTGACAGTTCAGCTTGAGAAAGGATGAGAAAGGCCTTCAGTGTCTGGTACTTTATCTGGCCAAGTGATCTTCAGTCTTACAATAATTCAGAGTCTAAGATAATTCACATAGAAGTGATTCAGTTCCCTGGCCTGGTGCTGGCAGACTATTCCTGACTCCAGTGCAGTCCTCTATACAAGAAAGACCAAAGAAGAGTACCAGTAACCTAGACTATTCTCTAAGCCTAGAAATGTAAAATAGGCACTAATCTGCACTGAGAGAGGGAGTTTAGTTTTTTTTTTCTTTACTAATAACTCCCTACACAGAGGAAATCAAATCCCTATTCCAACTCTCCAAAAGTTTGCAAAGGACTTTGCAAAGATTACCTCATTCATTCTTCCCTAAAACTCCATGATGAACAATAAAATCATAAAATGAAGAAAGGAATGGAAGTGCTTACCTATATGAAGTCAAACTAATAAAATTAAAACTCTTCCCACAGAAGGATAAAGGCTAATAGAAATATCAGAAATATTGATAGAAATACGAAAAATTAATTTATACAGATAGCTCTGATAATCATTCTTTCTTCTAGTTCTAATCTCCATTCTCGCCTTATATATTGGATCAATCCCTGTTGCCTGCAAATATACCCAGATATCCTCCAACCTTAAAAAAAAAAAATTAATAAACTCACTTTGGCCTTACATCTCCTCAAAATATCATCCTCTTTCTCTTCTTTTTTCAGCCAAACACTGAAAAAACGCTTTCTACTCTCATTAACTCCATATCCTCTACTCTCATTGCTCAACACTTTGCAATCTATGTTCAGACCTTAAATTACTCAACTGAAACTTCTCTCTACCAAATTAATAACATTTTCTTAATTGCCATGTTGTATGACATCCTTCTAGATCCTACCAATGATTTTCTACAAGTTCTAGAAATTAATCCATTTTCAATCTAGTTTATTTGTATAAATGTATCCACTTTCTCAAAATATTACAATAGAACTTGATACTGATTCTAAGAAATAAAAACTCAAATTTTAAGTTACTAAAATCTCTTGATACTTAAAATGTTATGCCACTCTAAAGCTTCCAATGTGAATACTGAAATTAAAATACTGTCTCTGCCCTTAAGAGACCTGAAATCTGGCTGGAGAAGTGTAGGAAAAATACACAAAAATCACTTGACAAAGGTCAATTGGTTCAATAGTTTTAAATAGGAAATTTCAGAAAATCCAGATATGGCACTGCTAATACCCAAGCAAATAGATTTTACATGATAACTGCTCATGAGAATAAATAATCTAAACATAGTTTTGCCTGTATCAAATACTTTGTAAATTTTTGGTTATTACTACATAACAACATTTTTATCTTTACAAAATCAATGTCCCAAAAAAATATACGAATTGTATTTTTGTATTTTGAATTATTATCAATTGAATTATTAAGGTAACACTGCAGAAAATTATTTTCTTTTTTAAAGTGACTAGTATAAATAATCAATTACTAATTTATCTACTTATTAAATCTGAAATTACACCTATGAGCTTTTAAGAGGGATACAGCTGTAAATTTTGCCAAGTAAAGCAAGACAAAGGATACCTTTGCTGTGTATTGGAAAATGTCTGCAATTATCCTCATGGATGGCTCTGGAGGAAAAATGTAAGTATTTCTGACCATGAACTCCTTTAATATGTCATTCTGGATTGTACCAGTTAGTTTTTCTTGAGGTACTCCTTGTTCTTCCCCAGTTACAATAAACGTTGCAAGAACTGGAATAACCGCTCCATTCATTGTCATAGAAACTGACATTTTTTCTAAAGGAATCCCATCAAAAAGAATTTTGGTATCTTCAACAGTGTCAATGGCAACTCCAGCCATTCCAACGTCACCAAAGACTCGTGGATTATCTGAATCATATCCTCTATGGGTTGCAAGATCAAAGGCAACTGATAATCCCTGTTGACCAGCTAAGTGTATAAAGAAAAGGACATTAGAATCCGAGAAGGCTGTTTTAAAATGAAACTTTGTTTTTAATCATGATACAGGGAAATCAGCTGATTAAACTCACACAAGCTTGCACTGTTATGGCTTACAGATTAGTTTAACATTTATGAATATCAAAACAACCGAAGTTTACTAAAGACATTTCATTTTCTAAGATCCTGGGCCTTTCTCTAAATGTGCTTATATTGGGCCCCACACTTCATTATGACACAGAAGAATGAACTAAATACTTTCAGTGCAACACTTTACTTATTCAATATCATCCAAAACGAGATGTTATATATACTTGAATTTTTTGGACACCATCAAAACTTTTTATATTTTGACAATTTTAATGTAGTTTGATGATTTTAACATATTTTGAAAATGAATTTCAGAGTTTTCTGACTTGTTAGAGTATACTGAACATAAATTAACTCTTAGGACTCAAGATCATCATAACAGCAAATTTAAATTATCATGCCATATATAATGTCCCTAGACTATTCTGCTTTTTTAGTTAACGACTTTTTTGCTTCCTCCCTGTCAGCTGTCACTGCTTCTAATCTACTGTAACCAAGAAAAGAATTAAGATGACCAAGGGAGACCAAATAATCAAATTTGCAAAATCAGTAATTTTAACTTTATGCACAATACTGAGTCAATAGTCTTAATACTGAGCTTTAGCCTAAATGTGGGTCCATTCTCTTTAGGGCATATACTACAGTATCACTAGTTTAAAAGGTATGCACAATTTAATATCTTGGGGGGCATAGTTCCAAACTAATCTCTAGAATGATCAGACTAGTTCACATCTCCACCAATAATGCATTAATGTGCCTGTTTTTCCACATCCAGTCCAGCATGTCAATTCCCATTTTTGTCATTTTAGCCAACTTAATGGTTATGAGGTGGTACCTTTGAATTGTTTTAACTTTCATTTTTCTAAATATTAGTGATTTAGATTATTTTTTCTTATGGCTATTGATGGATTGCATTTCTTCCTCTGAAAACAGCTTTTTCATATCCTTTGACCATTTTTCAACTGGGGTATAGAGCTTATTCTTCTATACTTGACTATACATATATACACATACGTGTGTATGTGCGTGTTTGAAATGAAATCATTAGCAGAAAAATTTGTTGAAAAAAATTTTTCCTCACTTTCCTGCCTCTAATTTTTGGTACGTTGGTTTTGTTTGTGAAAAAAAAAAAACTTTTTCAATTTCATATAATCAAAATTATTTATTTTACTTCCAGTAAGTGTCTCAGTCTTATTTGGTCATGAACTATTTCCCTATCCATAGATCTCACAAGTAATTTCTTCCATGCTCCACTAACTTGCTAATGGTGTCATCTTTGATGTCTAAATCATGTACCCATATTGAGCTTATGTTAGTATATGCTATGTAAGATGTTCATCTACACCTAATTTCTACCAGCAATTTTCCAGTTTTCCAGGTAGTTCTTGCTGAATAATGAGTTCTAGTCCAATAGCTGGGATATTTGGGTTTATCAAATACTAGATTACTGTGTTCATTTGCTTCAGCATATTCTATAAATCAATCTGTTCCACTCATCAACCTCTCCACTTTTTATTTAGATCAAATTGTTTTGAAGATTACATCTTTCTAATATAGTATGAGATATGATACTGCTAAGGCTGCCTTCTTTCCCATCTTTTCATTGATTCCTCCAGATGAATTTTGTAATCTTTTTTCTAACTCTAATAGCTCTACAAAGTAATTCTTTGGTAGTTTATTATGGCACTAAATAAATTAGATAGTATTGTCTCTGTATTCTGTTTATTTTATTTTCCTATTCCACTTAGTACTATTCATGTTGATTTTCATAAAACAAGTAATTGTTTGTTTGTTTGTTTTTTACTATTTATTATAGACAGCTAGGTGGCACAGCGGATAGAACACTAGGCCTGGAGTCAGGAAGACTCATCTTCCTGAGTTCAAATCCAGGCTCAGATACTTACTAGCTGTGTGACCCTGGGCAAGTCACTTAACCCTTTTTGCCTCAGTTCCCCATCTGTAAAATGAGCTGGAGACTTTTTACCAAGGAAACCCCAAATGAGGTCATTAATGGGACATGACTGAACAACAACAAAGTTTTGTTGTTTGGTTTGTTTTTTTGCCTTTAAAGCTTGAATATAGCCATTCTATATAAAATTACTCTGACTCCGGTTATAAATACATTTCTCGAATCCCCCCAAATCCAGGCCTTTCTCCATTTCATCTGTTTGGCTGAGTATTGGGAGGCACAAACATCTTACCCTTGATGTTGTCCTTATAAAATTTATTGCTTTCTTCCACAGTGCTAAAACCAGCATATTGGCGGATGGTCCATGGTCTGAAGGTATACATGGTGGGATACGGCCCACGAGTAAATGGTTTCATGCCTGGTAACTCTTCAGGTAATTCCTCGGTATCCTTTCTGGAATACAAAGGCTTTATGGAGATTCCTTCTGGGGTGCGCCATACCAAATCTTCTGGGTTCTTGCCTTTCAGTTGCTTTTTAGCCAAGGCAACCCACTCTGGATGTAGGGGGAGTTGCTGATGAAGAAGGCGTTGACATGTATGCCTCAGAAAGTTAGACTCTTTTAGTTGCTTCAGGCGGTATGGAGGGAACAAGAGAAGCCCAATTTTAGCCCTCAGCATAACTGTGGAAGTCACTCACCAGGAACAAAAGATGATCTGAGAAACAAAAGAAAAATGCTACAAGTAAACCTCCAGGGAAGAATAGAGGTTTCATGGGAATTTAGTGAAAAGGGTAGATGACGAAAATGCAGGAAAAGTTCAATTTCACATTTTGCACCCTGGTACTGATCATTTTCCCATTTCCACCCCCATCTCCTTATTAAGTGTCTATGTTCCAAAACCTATCCACAGAGCTCCTTGCAAATCTTTTCCTAATAAAATGACTGGAGGTACTATGCCTTTCCACTTCTAAGCATGATCTTTTGTATAATAAGAACACAAAGTATTAATGCCATACAGTTGAAAGAGCAATGGATCTGGTGTCAGAAGACCTAGGTTCAAATCCTAGCTATGGTACTTTCTAACTGTGACCTTAGTGATTTAAAGAAGAGATATTAAGATTTGGAGCCATTGGTCCTTTGTTTTGAATCCTGGCGTGGCCAGCCTTACCAATGGGCCCTTGCCAAAGTGATTTAACCTCTTCATGTATTTTTACCTCATCTCTGAAATGGTTATCTTTAAGATTCCTTCCAGCTTTAAAATCCTATGATTACACACTATTTTTATTCTAAATCTACTATTGCATCTTAGTTACCTGTTCACTTATTTTCTCTTTTCTTCTCATTTTGTCTGTTTTAGATTACAAACTCCAAAATAACCGATCAATTTGACATTAGATTCTGAATAATTTTCTTTTTTATATTTATATTTTTGAATACAGTTCACTTAAATAACTAAATATTTTATTAACCAGTACAAGAGGAGATGTCAAAAGAAAATGCTTAAATATTTCATAGATCTTACCCTAATTTTTACGGATACCTCTTCTATAGCAGGGATTCTTAACTTTTTCTGAGTGATGGATCCCTCCGGCAGTCTAGTAAAGTCTACAGACCCCTTCTCTGATAATGTTTTGAATATGTAAAATAAATTACATAGTGTTACAAAGCAAAGTGTTGAAATATAATTATCAAAACATTTTTTAAGAAACAAGTTCATGGACTGCAGATTAAAAGCCAAGGCTCTCTGGCAAAGATTTCAATTTTTCCATTCTTTTTTGAGCTGATGTAAAAATAATAACCAGCATTTATATAATATGTTAAGGCTTACCCCGTGCTTTACAAATATTATCTCAATTTATCTTCATAACCCAGAACTTGACTATGCTTTATGATAACAGCCATCTTTCATTTACCAACTGGATGAAATAAAGTAAAGGGAGATTAGAATACATCCTCCAAGATATGTTAATAATGATTAATAATAATAATAATATTTATATAACACTACATGACAGAAATGCGTTAAGCACTACACAATTATTATCTCATGTGAGCCTCACAACAGCCCTAGGAGAGATACTATTATTCCCCATTTTACAGTTGAGGAAACTGAGGCAGACAGAGGTTAAATAACTTGCCCAGGCTCACACAGCTAAGTGTCTAAGACTGAATCTGAATTCAGGTCTTCCTGACTCCAGGCCTAGTACTCTATCTACTGTGCCACCTAGCTGTACCTAAGAGGCTTTTCCATCTTTGTATCTTTCCCCAAGCTATAGCTCCTATTCTGTAGTTTCATAAATAAGAAAATAAAGATTAAGAAGTCCAAAAATAAAATCTTCAGTATGATAATACAATAGCTATTCTAAAAACTACCTCAGAACAGTCCATATTGTCACAAAACATAAAAAAAAAATCACATATTTTATTGGGATACTCTTGCTACCTTCCTAAACTTGCAGGAAAATTTGTAAGTTTGAAGAGACAGTTTTCATATAAGGGTATTTCAACAATTTTTCATGTGATAAGAAATTTTTTGTTTTATTTCAGTATTTAAGACAGGGATGAGAAGAGAAGCTTCAAAGAAACAATTAAGGAAAACATAAACCAATACAATTCAAGTTATTAATCGCTAGGAAGTAACAAGTGGTTCTAGCATATTGCCAAGAGTTGCACAGAGAAGCAAAAAATATAGCTAGCTAGTATTCTGAACCACAAATCGATTTATGATTATCCACATGTCAATCATTTGAAGCAAAACTCTGACCCCATGCTACTACCCTCCTTCTCCCACTCAGCAGGCTTGTGAGGCAAATTATCATTTTAAGGAAAGCAAAACCAATTAGGCATGTAAACACGCTGTAGAAAATTTATTTAAAAGACTAAATATAAATATTATGCTTGTTTTCTACTGTTTGGGACTGTCTATGCTACTGTTCTCTCGCTATAATCCCTTTGCCTCCCATTATCACAGATTGGTTCTAAACCGGGGATCCTCCATAAACTTGTTGGCGGTTGTTGTTTTTAAATTTTTGATGAATGCATTTTAATGTAACTGGTTTCTTTTATAATTCTATGCTTTTTAGTTTATGCATTAAAAACATTATTCTGAGATTTAACTATACTCTCAAAGGGGAAAACATAAAAGATAAAATCTGCTAGATAATCAAAAGTTGGCTTCATCACAATAATTGGTGTAAGAAAAGCCTTAGGGCAGGTCACACTTGCAATTTTACTCGGATGCCCCTAAACACAGGAAATAACAGAGGGAGGGGTGGGGAGTCACCTTCAACAACCAGCAATCACAGAAACTTGTTTGTGGCAGAATGGTGACAGCTGCTGTGGTCTTGTATGTATCTATGCTGAAAATACGGCATTAAGTCATTTGAGGGAGAGGGTTAGGTATTAAGGAGACTTGGATAAAACACAATAGGTCATGGTCAAGTTCAGGATACACAATGTCTTCCCTAGCATCCGAGACCTTTCGTTGTAAGGGACAGGAGGTTTGAAAAGGAGGGAGTAATTCAAAGGAGGGAGGAGAAAAGGGAAGGGGAGAAAAAGGGGGAGGAGGATGGTGCTATGTAGAGGGCGAGGGAGTAAGGAAGGGAAAGTGGGGGGCGGGGTGGAAAGAAAGAAGAGTCACGGGAAAAGGGGAGACAGAGTCGAGATGGTCGTGCACTCACTTACCGGTACCTATTTATGGGCCCTTTTGGCCTTTCCCCGCGTAGAGTTAGGATGAGACACCTAACCCTTGCTCTAAACACGGCAGGACCCAAGCCAGACCACCTTTTGGTCCCTTACGCCCTCTGACCAAGCACGGTACAGTTACCACCACAAAAATACCCTCTGCGCATGCGCAAGAAGAAAGTGGGTTGGCTGAAACTAGGCGTACAGGGATAGGACGCCGGGAGAATCCATACAGCCACGGGGGCGTGGCCACCTAGCCAATCCAAGAACGTTCCTCTTGGACTCCCTCCCACTGGCGAATTGCTTGGGGAACTGGGAGGAGGAGGGGCGGGGAAGAGGGGTGGCGGGGGCGGTGCAAGCCGGAAGACGCCCTTGTCTTCGCCCACTTCCTGTTATTATTTTTTTGACTGTTAGCGCGGGAGTTATAACCCAGCCCTGGGCGGTTGCGTATTGAATGCGCCTGCGCCACCGGAAAACCATTGCCGCCGGGTGGAAGGGAGGTATCGGGTTGCCCCCAGGTAAGTGATTGATCTAAGCTCTAGAACACTCGGCGTTCTGGAGCTGGGAGGAAAGGGAGAGGATAACGTTTGGGAAGCGGAGCGGGCTGGTTGGGTGGCCGTTGTCGGCTTGCAGTGCGACAGCAAAGGTCGATTTAGGGGCTGAGAGGACGTTTGTGGAAACGAAGCCCTTTCTGTCAAGGGGGAAAGTGGCGATGGTAGGTGGTGCGCGTCCAGGGCTGGTGCGCGTGGTGCCTTCCCATCATGCTGCACCTATTTTGTATGTCCATGTAATGACTTAGAATGGTACCTATAAAGGGTGTTCCCAACGTCTTAGTGCAGTTTAAGCTATTAAAACCTGGGCAACAAAGCTATTAAAGTTTAAAATTGCACTAAGACTTTGGAAATGTCCTTTATAGTGTCGTATTTGCTTAAATATGTAACAAGCTAGTTTGTTCAGTGGGTAATGTTGAACTTGGAGTCAGGACGACTTGAGTTAGAATCATCCCTCAGACACTTAGAAGCTGGGCAAGTCACTTCTTCCTCAGTTTCCTCATCTGTAAAATAGGAATGCTGTTGTGGTGAGGTTCAAGAGACAACATTTGAAACGCTTCGCAAGATCCTAAAGTGCAGTATTAGTGCTAGCGATCAAGCAATAAGCATTGATTAATAGCACCTGCTATGTGCCAGCAGCTAAGTGGCAAAGTGGAAAGGGTGCCGGGCCTGGAGGCAGAAAGACTGAGCCTCCTGAGTTCAAATCGGTCCTCAGACACTTGTGTGACCTCGGGTAAGTTACTTTACTCTGCCTCAGTTTCCTCATCTGTAAAATGAGCTGGAGAAGGAAATTGCAACTACTCCAGTGTCTTTTCCAAGAAAACCCCAAATGGGGTCACAAACTGACTCGACTGAAAAAATGACTGAAACAGCACTATGAGCCAGGTACTATGCTAAGTTCTGGGGATACAAAAAAAGCAAAAGACAGTCCCTGCCCTCCAGAAGCTTACAATCTACTATTATATACACTTGTCCTCCTCCAGTTTCCCTCCTCCTCAACTTACATTCCGTGAGGTCAGGGTATGCCTTTTTGTATGTAAACTCACTACCTGGCACAGAGTTGTAGGTATTTAGTAAAGCCTTGTTAATTGATTGATTGAGGGAATCTGCCATATAAACTTACCTCTCTCTTCTGCACAACTATCTCTTAACCCCCCCATACTTCTGTATTACTTGTTAACTATAGTAGGAGCTTAAAAAAATACTTTTTGTTTGATTGTTGGGCTTTAAAATCCTTCACAATCTGTTTCCAATTTAAGTTTTTATACAGATTTTGAGATACTCCCTGTCAACCACTCTTGTGTTCCAGCCAATGTAAATTAAAGATCAAAGTACAAAGGTTGTAAAGGTATTTTTAATCTGGTGTTCCAGTTAAAAAGAGCAGCTTGACAGTGGGCCAAGATACCTCTGATAGAGGGAGAATCTTAAAAGTTACGCTTTTTCAAGATTACTATAGGCAAAGCTCAGTACTAGGTGGTAATGAGGAACACACACAAGACAGGATCCTTGGCGTTCAAGAGCTTATGGTTTATTTGGTAAGATGAATCATTTATGGGGAAAGACCTTGCCATTATATAATGTAAAAAAAAAAAGATCTGTTACGTTCAACCCATGGACTGCTCAAGTGTAGGATGGAGTCAGAAGAGACTGGAACGAGTAGATTGTCTAGACAAGAGTTATAGTTTAAAAAAAAGCAATTATAGGGTTTGGGTTGACCTGGGAACTGGCATTATTTATAATAATCCATATCTAATAATTGTTCATTTGTGGGTCTGTGTGTTCCACATGCTGAGCATATATACAGGAAAAAAGAGGAAAAATAGTTCCTGCCCTTAATGGGACCTTTGTCGTTGTTTGATTGTTTTCAGTCTTGTCTGTCTCTTCATGACCCCATTTGGGATTTTCTTGGCAGAGATACTAGAGCCTTTGCCATTTGCTTCTCCAGCAATTGGGACCTCTTTGGTCCCAATTCTTTCCTACATCTAAACCCTCCATTGGTCACTTCATGAATTCTCATGGATTCAGTTATAATTTCAATGGAGATTACCTTCAGCTAGAATACCCTAGTCCAGTGGTTCTCAAAGGCTATACCAGCACCAGGTGTGCCACGAATTGTATAGAATTTAACAATCACTGTACCTCAATTCTTAATATAAGAGTTCTGATTTTTTTTTTATCATCATGCCCTGGTGAAACACATGGGCACCTCCTTAGAATTGTTTTGAAACCATAAAATATGTGGGATTAAAATGGAAACTAATTACATTGAAATATAATTATCAAAATATTAAATATTTTGAAAAACTATTCACAACCCCCCCCCACCACCAGGTTAAGAACTCCCTAAGTGTTTAATATTGTACAAGGAGCAAGGAATTTGCGAACCTCTAGGCCTGTATCACCAGAATTGCTAAGTCTCCTAGACATCAAAAACTGTAAGTTCTGATCAGAATTCATTATCTTCACCTCCCCTCCTCCCGAAACCCAGCCCTCTTACCTACAACTAAATAAAATCATTACCATTATAATGTCCACAAAAAATGTAATGTAAAGGTAACCCAGGAGTTTCAAAAACTGAGCTAGGAGAGTGTAAGCTCTTGCCTAGCCTACTATGTGAGAAATATTTCAAGAAATACTTGGTCTTGGCAACAGATTGTATTATGCAAGGACCGACTGGTAGCCATGAAATAAAGAAAAGTAGAAAATGGCCTTTCATCTTGTGTGACCTCTTTCTACTTGAAAAATGATGGTAATAGAGTAGCAGAAAAAGAAACAGTGTGTTAGGATTCACAATTTTTTAGATTACTTTAAAGCATTAACTGTTGGTACTCTAAATTTGAGATTTTTTTCCAGTGACCAACAAATTGACATACTATTGAAGCTGTGTCAGTATTGATATTTGCCTCCACTTTAAGACCTACACTATGCACTAAAGAAACAGCAGAAGGGGGTGGGGGGGCGCTGTCAGCATGGGAAGGAGGGAGAGGTTAATGGGGGAGGTGCCTATGAAGGGCTTTCACCAAGGTCCCTGGTGTCTATTGCTACTGTTATATATGTCTTCTGCTTGCTTACCTCTAAACTCCTATTCTGGGTTCTGCACCACAGTCAGGAGCTGGGGGCTGGCATCAAAGCCAAGTCACTCCAGCAACTATTGTAAACTAGCAGAATCTCTGCTTCACAGTGATTGAGCAAACTGCTCAACCTCTCAACAGTTGGAAGTTCTCTTCCTCTCTCTTCATCCTCCTTGCCAACAGAAGAAATGAACAAGCAAATAAATTTTTGAGATGAAGAACTACTATACTGTAAGCTAATCCAAGGATAAAACTCAAGGAAATAAGAATAATTCAGCAGTAACTGCCAATAGAATCTCAGGAAAGAATGAAATGTCATAGGAATTCTGGAAATGATTAGATGACCTAATACAGGAATTTGACTGCAGAGATAAATAGTGGAATGAATTACCTTGAAAAGAAGTTGGAGCAACCTTAAAGCAGTGAATGTTCTGAAGGAAACAACTAAAAATTAAATGATAAACAAAATAGTGAAGTCAAAATACAGCAAATTTGAGAAATGTCTACTGTCAAAGTAGCTGACCTAGAGATCAGGGCAGAAAGAAAGTCTAAGAATCATCAGGTTTGAACCAAAAGACCTGAATACTAAATTTCAAGGAATCATAAAAGCTGAGTGTAGTCCTTTCTGTGTTTATGTGTGAGTGGGGGAGAGGTAGAAAGAGTGTAGGAATATGGACTTTTAACAGAATTGATGCTTTCTAAGCCTTCCTGTTGAAAAATCAGTATCTGTACAGATCCTTCAAAAAAGTAAATCTAGCATATTCACATTTAAGAAATGTTAAAAAGTTTAAAGAGCTCAAAAGGGCTAAATGACAATCAAGTATTTGCATCTCTAAAGAGAGAGAGGAGTCTGTATTTCCCCTATGGTGTCCTATTATCTCTACAGGTTAAGGAAAGAAGAGAGAAATTTTGTCTTAGTTTTCTCCCTTGTCCAGAGCTCTGCTTTTCCTTTACCTTCTTAACCCTACTGGGTGAGTTATTTGATGCACCAAAATTTCAGGAGAAAGCAACCACTAGGTGGTGCTTGAACTCTTTTCCTTTAAAAAAAAGTTTGAAGTGATTAAATTTACTTAGAGGACTTCATTGACCAACTCTGAAGCAACTCATTGAGTATTAAAGTACGCTGTATTTTAGAATGGAATAGATATTGGTTTAAAAGTATATCTTTAAGTAGAATTTGAGAAAGCCTTATCAGATGCAATTATTTTTTAACACTAAATCCTAACTTTCACCCAGTGCTGGGTCAGCAGTTATTTTGTGCCAATCTTCATTTACTCATTTCCTCACAAAGGGGCAGTGGTAGGTATAGCAGATAGATAACCCATAGCTCATATAATTCAAGCTTCCTGATACACCCACAGTAGACAGTATTGACAGCAGGGGGAAAGTTGAGAAGTACTGATCCAAAAATTGAGAAGTAGAACAAACTAGAGAAGCTGGAAGAGTAAACAGGGTAGTGGGAAAGCAACTGAGTTATCACAACTTTTATGGACCCCAACCTTTAGTAATGCTTCTTTATTCCGTCTTGGCTCTTTGCTGCTTCTTTAGGCCGAATGTTTTAAGCTGTAGACAGAAGTTTTCAGTTTATGAGTTGAGAGACTTGCATTTAATTTTGTCTGCACTCTGATAGTGCATAGCTTTGGGACCATAGGCAAGGCATTTAAATTCTCCAAGATTCTTTGTTAAAAAATAGGCATAATTATGACTGGAGACATCTCCACATGTAATCTTTAGTTGTTAGGTTAAAATGAAAAACATATGAAAATACTTTTGAAAAAGTAAAGTACTGTACAAATGCAGAGATTTTTAGAAGTAAAAATAGTAATAAGTTCTCATCTAAATGAGCCCCTAATGACATTACAATTGCTTTACTCTAACCTTTTTAGGATAATGGAAGAACCCAAAAGTAAAATAGGCTTATTTATAATGTTAATTGGTACTTAGTATATTTGAACTGATTAAAGTTGCATGACATTTTTCAAATCTTCCCCTTATCTTTGTTTTTTCTCCTCTACAGATCTTAAAGTACTATTTTGTTCCATATAAGTCACGATGCCTAGGAGAGCAGGGGCAAAGCGCACAACAGGAACTGAGTCAAAGCAGGAGAGCAAATCTCAACGGTGCAAAAAAACTGGAAAAAGGAAAAGTGATAATGGAGATACTGAGGAGTCAGAGAAAGAGGTATTGACAATGTCATACTTCACCATTTAGAAAAAAGTTGGGATAAAAGTATGTTTTCCACTTTTTAGCATTCTCTGTGAAATAGAAGAAGGGGATGTTTAGAGACAAAACCATTTTGTAATAAGATTAAAAAATTTTAAAAAATGTTTAAACTGTAAGTAATAAAATTTTACAATTGAAAAGTGTCTTGAGACTCACCTAGTCTCAGTCTTTTTAATTTAAAAGTGCAGAAAACTAAGGCCCAGAGACATTGAGTGGTTTGTCCAAAGTAAAAATACATAGTTAATGACAGAGCCAGAACTGGAACCCAGATCTTACTTTAAACTGTGTCCTCTTTGCATTATATTACAGTTCTGATGCCCAGTAAAAACTATCTAAACTAAACAAGCATTTATCAAATATCTACTTTGTGTCAGACATCATGTCATATATCGGATATAAAAAACCAAATGAAAGAGGCCTTGCCCTCTAGGAGCTTATGTTCCAAATGGGGAGAAAACATGGACATGTAGGTCCATGAGGATATCTACAAAATGAATTCAAGGCAGTTTTGCAAGGGAGGGCACTAATAGCTGCAGGGGCAGGGGAGGGTGGTGTCAACCATGAAAGGCCTTACGTAGAACTAGGTTTTAAAGGGGACTGGGAATACGAAGAGTTTAAAAGAAAGTACATCCTACACACGGGACACTCCAAGGCACAAAGATGGAAGATGGGTTGTCTGGTGTGAAGAATAGCAAGTAAGTTAGTGTGACTAAGCCACTGAGTATATGGAGGAGAATAATAAAACTATAGGAAAAATGGGAAGGGGCATGATCTGATTGTGAAAAACTTTGAATCCCAAAAAGAATAGTTTATCGGGATAATTGGTGATATCACTATCAATAGCCTTCCTGTCTCCCCAAAATCTCTGTCTCTTAATTTTTTTAAAAGCTCTTTTGTGACAGACATAGCCAAGCAAAATAAATCCACACAGTTGCTATGGCCAAAATGCATATCTCACTCTAGCTTACATCTATAACCTCTTTGTCAAGAGACCTTTTTCAGATGCCTTTTTTTTTCTTTCTGGATAAGGTTCCCTGGACTATATTTGTGAAGTTTTTGGTTTGTTTTTTTTTTTACCCAAATATCATACTTAACTACTTTGAAATTTCATTTATTAGATGGAGCCTATCATTCTAACTTGCTGACATCTTTTGGGATCCTGGCTCTGTCAACCAAACATGTTAATTTTCCCTTCAGATTTAATGTTATTGGTAAATGTGATAAGTCTTTGTTGTGATAAATGTGATAAAAATGATTAACACAGAACACTCTACAAGAGACCTCCCTCCATGTGTACATTGATCTGTTAAAGATTGTTTTGAGGGTGCAATCAATGAGTTCTACCTATCTATATCAGTTCTGTTCAGTGATAATCACTCCTAACTATTGTCATCTATCGCAGAGAGACTTCATCAGAAGTTTTTAATATCAATTAACTTTGGTATATCTTTCCCAATACAAAGATCATTCTCCTTGACAGAGAAAACAATAATTTAATTATTCTGCTGTCTCTCTTATTTGTTTCGTTTTCTCATCTTCCCCTAGAAATATCCTTGTTGTTTGAGTTTCCTGCTATGTTCAGTCTAGCTTTAAAAAACAAACAACCCCTGTCCTTAGTATTCATGGCTGCCTTCAACCCATTCTGTGCTTTAGCCTCCTGACACTATTCTCACAAAACTATTCCACTTGTCATTATCTGCCCTTGTTTCCTTCTATATCTTTATAAAAAATCTTAGTTGGTAAGTGAGTTTCCTAAAGAGATATCATTCTGTTAGACAATTATGCCTTTTCTTATTCATCAAATTAATTTCTGTTTATATCTTCAGAATTTTATTTTTGAAAACTTATCATCTTTTTTAGATCAAATGTATCTGTGGGATCATACCCATCTTTTTTTTAGTTTTTGCAAATCTACTCTTTCAAAATATAGGATAGGTGTGAAAATATGCCCAACTTCTTTGTCATTCTCTGTTATGAGTTTTTAAGATTAAATAGTAACTTCTCATCAATATCATTTCTACTTCGGCTACCATTTCCTTCTTCTTTGTCAGAATCAGTTCCAGAATAGTGAGTCTTTTTCACAAGAATCTATTTTCTTAAAATACAATGCTTCATCACTGTCTTTTTTTCTCTTCTGCCTTTCTCTTTTGAAATCACGACTTTCATCTGACTGTAGTGATGATAACACTACCTCCCCAAATATCTTAATTAGCACTGGTTTCTAACTTCCTTCTGTTTCTTGGTATTGTCTGATCCATTCATAAACTGCCAGGGACAGGTAATGGTCAGTTCTATAAGTCTTAAAAAGCTCCCCATCCCATCCTAAATACTGGGCTTCAGCATGTTTGGAAATGATCTCACTTTCCCCAATCTTCACTTTTCCTGTTGAATTCTCTCTCTTATGCACTTACTAATTCTTTTTTTTTTTCAATTCTTACTAATTTATTTTCAACTTTGGACCTTCAAACCAACTTGGAATAATAAATAGGAGAGATTTAAAATGCAAAACTTGGAATCCATGATTTGAATACCTGGAGACAAAATCAATACATTTTCCTTTAAGTGGCTTAAGAAAAAAAGATGAAGGAGAAATTGCCGTGAAACTTAGGTGTACACTTCTAGAATTTAACAAATGAATTTTATATATTATATGAAACACTTATATCCTATATTCAAAGTGTTTGATATAAATATGGGGACATGTTTTCAGAGTCTTAGGTTTGTGTTTTTTCTTTTTTTAAGACCGTAGACACTTCCAAGTTCACCCTTAACCCACCTGAGCCAAAACAAGGCTCTGGCCCTGAACGAGAGCCAATTTCACAACTTGTGAATTCCTGTTTTTGAAAGTGCTAGAATTTGTCAGATGAACATTTATAAGCGTGCTAACCAATACTTTATCATGAACATAGATTAGAAAAGAAAATTAGAGACTCTATGGCAGAAAGATTAGTAAGAAACATTTTCCATTTGAGAATTCAGATAAAAACATGAATAGCACCACACAGGAGTTGCACTAAGGTGCTAAAAGGAGGTACTGTATTTCTTGCAGAGTGAATGCTAGTTCTGAAATGAATTGCAGTGTGAAAATGCAACTGTTTAATGGTCACCATTTGGTTGGTTCATCTACAGAAAACTATTCTTTCCAATTCATTATGTTCAACAACATTCAAGTGACTCAACTATATATAATGTGACACACTTTACAAGGGATGAAAATCAAGCTGAAGGATATCTGCCGCCTTAAATAGAAGATGACGAGTTTAAAAGGACTTCAATCTCTATTAAGACATCTCATTTTTTAAAACGTTAATGGTCCAGGAGTGTTTCCTTATACTACAGCTCCCACAGCTGTCTGACATCCCAACTCCTCAGTATCACCGAGGTGTCAAACTACCAAGCTTACAATATGTGTATTTTTAAAAAGGCGGACAAGGGCACACATCAGGTCATACCAGATAACTGACTGATGTGCTTATTCAGTGTATTTCCCTTTTTTCTTCTGAAGGAGTACATCCTTTCCACTTGGACAGACACCTCAGGTTCTTTGCATCCACTTGTTTTCACTGGTAAGCTGGTATTATTTTTTTCAGGCAGGTTAAAGGTCAGGAAACTGGCTTGGATCCTCCTTGTAGTCATCAGGGGTAGTGAAGATGCATTCATCAAATTCATCATATCTAAACTCCTGAAAAGTCACAGTGGCTGTGATGGCGAGAAACAGGTATATCTAGCTTTACAGGAAAGCCAGGAGGAAGCTTCATCTGAACAAATTCTCTAAGCTTGTTAAAGTGCTTGAAGGGCGCAATGACTTCTAAAACATTCAGTAATAATTCAATTCCTAAGGGAAATTCCTGGCTCATAGCTATTATGGCTTTAAACATTTTATTACTTTCTTTGCAAACAAGTTCTCTACCCTTATGAGGAGCTTTTTCATTCTCAGCAGATATGTACTCTTCTCAGGTAATTCTTTTAGGTGGGGGTGGAGTCAGAGACTGTCTTCAGACAGGCTCAAAATTCTGTTCCATTAAGTTTCCGCCTTTATTTAAACTCTCCGCCTTTATTTAAACTCTCCATGATGACCTTATTGCGAAGAATATCTTCTTCACCAAGGCGTTCTCTCCTTTTTCTGGATTCTAAAACAAATCCATTCACCAGGTAAAAGTAGGCCAAAAAGTTTCCCACTCTTTCTGTTTTGTTTTCCCGGAAAAGCCATCTTGTTTGGGCACCTGTGAAAGTGATGGATTTGGTTGATGAAGTTGCAGAATAAATATCACTGTTCGTTAAAATGTCAACTTCTTCCTCTGTTTCCATCTCTGATTCCTCATGATGGATTCGCTGGTAAACTCTGTTCATCATCTAACACTTCAAACGACTCAGAGGGCTCTGCATCACCACTGAAAATGAAGCTCAAGACCCCTCGTTGGCACTTCATGTCAGTAAAGTCTATGAGACATGCGTCAAGCCTGATATTGATACCTTGTTTGTATATTTTACATGCATCAGAAGGCAGAATTCGGGAAAGTAAAGGCATCATCTGTCTGTCTCCATAGCTGATGGCTTCTGCCAGAGGGCTCCAACCCTAAGCATTTTTCACCTTTACTGGAGCATTGTGGGCCAAAATCAAACAGGCACATTCTTTATTTCCTAACATCACAGCCAGATGTAAAGCAGTGTTTCCATGAAGGTCCTTCTGGCCGATGTGGTGCGTCCGGATCGGAGACGAGAGCCGCCTCACATCGCCGTTGAACACGCACTCGTGCACGGAGTAGAGCGAGGGGCCCGGCCGGGCTCTGAGGCGGCGGTGCCCGCCGGGGAGGAAGACGAGCAGCAGCCGGGGCTGCGGGGCCCCTGCCGGCCAGCCTTGCCCCCGCCGCCTCCGGGCCGGCCCCGCGCGCCGCCCTGAAGGGCCCTGGGGCGGCGGCCTCCTCGTAGTCGCCCGGCTCCAGCAGGGTGTCGGCTCCCTCCACAGGGAGAGGATCTTCTCGCTGGTCATCGCCACCTCCGCCGCGGACTCCAGGGGGCGCTCAAGAGCAGCAGGGGCGGCAGCATCCACAGCACTTATTCTAATTCCTAACATAGTCACTTCCATACATGGCATAAGCAATGCAACCTAATAAGAGTACAGACGACTTTAAGGCAGGAACCGTATCTAATTTTTATGTCTTCATTTCCCCAGTGCCTAGCATAGTTCTTTGCACATAATAGACAAAAATAAATTTTTTGCATTGATTTAAACTCTGTACTAAAAACAATACTTTTAAAAAGTCGAGCAGTACTTTTCCTCTTTTGTAACTAGAATGAGAGAATCAGATTGCCAACACATTTAGGATATTATTGGTAAATTGTTTCTCTAACATTTTTTTGGTCTAGGTACATTCAACCAAACAAATGAAGAAACAATCAGAGGATCCAGGACAACCTTTGCAAGGTTAGTATTTTTCATCTCTTTTCTTACTTTTGCTCGATTGACTTTAAGTCCTGGAGATATTATTAAGGGATTCCCCCTGTCTACATTTAAAAGATAAAAATTAGCATTTTGTAAATTTTATATAAAGTCAGACATGATAATGTTCTCTTTGGTTGGTGGTAGTAGTAGTAGTAGTGGTGGTGGTGGTGGTGGTATCTTTTGCAATCTTTATTCCAACTTTTATTCTTAATAAGACAACTGTAAAGTTTCCCACATGAATATTAACATGCTTTAACCAAGTGCTAGTTAGAAAGTTTAGCTCAAGTTTTACTGTGATATAAATTGTAAAAGATTGAATAGACTTTTTTTCTTTAATCCTTTTGAAGGAGTAGACTAAAAGGTGCCTAGAATTGTTAGTGGTAGTAATTGTTCTGCTGGTCCTGGGTCATGGTTGGCATAGGGGGAAGAATGGGAAATGAGCACATGTCAGGTATGTGGCAACAAATTCAGTTCCTTTCACTTATATTGCCCCTTGCTTTTAGATCAAAAGCTTAGATGTGTGTAAAGGAATAGGGAGGAAGTATGGAAAGTGACAAGGTGGCAGAACAGTAGTGTCTGCATCAGAACCTTAATCTTGATGGCAGTTAAACTAGTGTTAGAATTTTTCCTTCCAAAGTCAAATATCACATTTTTTCCCTTTCCTTTTTTGCAGTGGGGCAGGGGGGATGGAATTGGTATTAAGTGACTTGCCCAGGGTCACAAAGCTAGTAAGTGTTTAAAGCCAGATTTTAACTCAGGTCCTCCTGATTCCAGGATTGGTGCTCCATCTACTGCACCACCTGGCTGCCCCCAAATATCACATTTGAAAAAAATATATATTTGGGTCATTGCCGAATAGACTGTGACTATGAGCAGGTAACTTAACATCTTAGTGGCCCTAGACAACTCTATAAGAGTAAAAGTTATAGATGAGTTGCAGATATGCTTCGGGGGAGGGTTGAATCCATACCAAGAATTACCCAGATAGTTCACATAGAACTGGAGTAAAGATAAAAATCAAACCATTCTCTTCTTCATTGCCTGTCTTTTTTGGATGTATGGTGTGAGTTCTTCCTAGGTCCATTGACTAGCTATTGCCAATAAACTGACCACCATACACAGAGACAGGATTACTGTAGTTTATTCACTCAGAGGGAGACACACTTCACCAGCAATTGATGGACATCTCTGTCCCTTACAACTTGGCTACTGAAATTTATGTCACGTGAGACAGAGAGGGAAAAAAATGCTGCTGATTACAGTGCACCTGGTTTTAAAAAGGAGAAAGTTGTTCTTGTTAAAGAAAATGTGTATCAGCAGTTACAGTAGATAAAGGAATGTCTTTGTTAGTATAACTAATTGCACTAGGTCAAAGGGGGATCATACATCACTTGTGGGACAAGTAAAGAAGGGAAGTGGACATCCTTGGGCAGTTAAAGTCCTCTTTAAGTCTAAAGGAAGAGATTGAAAAATCTTAACAAATGTGGCAATATTGTTGGGGTGAATGTTTAGAATCAAGATGACTTATGTAAGGAATAATGCATTTGAATATTATTCTGTATGTATGTTTTTAGTCTCATTAATTAGCCACAACTATATACCTTTTCAACAGTGCTTAATATAATGTGTATCCATTGTGGGGGTGAGAGAGAAAGTTCTAGATGTGTGATTCATTGCAGTGGTGAAATGCTGGTGTGGGAACTCCCTCCACAGATTCAGGTTAGCTGCGCATCTCTTTCTTAAAGTCTTAGAGACTTGCCTGAAGCACTGAGAGGTTAAATTACTTACTCATATTTACCCGCTAATAAGAGTGAGAGGTGGAACTTGAACCTAGCAGAGTTTCTTGATTTCAGTGCAGGCTGTCTAGCTACTACACAGACTGTCTCACCCATTTGTTGTTTTGTTGTTTAGTCATTCTTTAGTTATGTCCAACCCTTCATAACCCCATTTGGTGTTTTCTTAGCAAAGATACTAGAGTGGTTTGCCATTTCCTTCTCCAGCTCATTTTGCAGTTGAGGAAACTGAGGCAAACAGGGTTAAGTGATTTGCCCAGGGTTACACAATTAGTAATTGTCTAAGATTAGATTTGAAGTCAGATCTTCCTGGCCCACCTCTCTAGCCACCCAATCTTACCTGTACTCATATTAAACTGTCAGGATTTCACTTTTCTCCCTGCTTAGTTAATACCTCAGCTATTTCATTTGGTTTTCTAGGACAGGAATCCTCAAAGATTCAAGTTCTGCTTCTGTACTGTTTCTTTACATAACTTGAATTTATCTCGCCAATTTGTCCTATGAGTAATAAAGATTGTATCATAAAAGATGTTAGTTGGCGTATTGAAGAAATAAGTGCCCAGTGGTTCATTAAATGTTTGGACCAACTGAAAGTCAACTGCTCTATTTTAATGAGGTGCCCTAGCGGGGCTACTTGTCCTAGGTTCCTGAGACTAACTCCAATGGCTGCAGAGGTGATTATGCTCTCCTTTTCATGCCTCAATACTTAGCAGCAGATAATCTCTAAAAGAATAGCTTTGTGGAAGACATTATGCCTACACCACTAAAAGGTGAAATCACTCATTTAAATTCTTTGAAAGATTTTAATGACAGCTGGCTGGGTCTCAGATTAAAAGCAAACAGAAAGCACAAAAGCTGAGCCCTCAGGTACTTGTATGTGAGGAGCATTCTCTTTTAGGTTTGTAGAATTTCTGTTCTACATCATTTTTTTTTCCAGATTAATACAAATAACTCGTTTCTGTGGGTCACAGAATAATTTTTTTTTTTTGCATCAGCCCAGTTTAAAGCCATATGCCCTAGCTAATATACAGAAAGAACTCTGCTTCTGACATTTACTCACTACTTGTCAGTAAGGGACTTGAGGTTTTTTTGAAGATTTAAGAGCTCCTGTTGGGTGAGGTCCATATCTGTCTTGTCAACACTCTTTTCTGTACTTATTATTGGTCTTTGAGGCAACTTAACCATAGCATACATTCCCCACCCTCAGCAGCCTTGGAGGCAGGCACTTAATTGTTGGGGGGAAACTTATGAGGGGCTGGTTCTCATAATCGGCCTAAAGGTGATATACAGTCAAGGACATTGGGAAGTGGAGCTTATCTCAGGATAAGCAGTATGTTCAACTTGACTACTAATAAATATCTTGAGAATGACCTTGATAGAAGCTACAGTTATCTTAGAATGGTGGTGGGAGAAGAGAGGACCACAAAGCTTTTTGCAGAAGAGAATGAAAAATAATTTTTAAAATGAAAATTAACAAGACTACAAACAACTATGTTTCAAAAAGATCTATTACCATTAATGTATAAGCCAAAAGGATTACAGTAAGTGATAATAAATATAAAAGTTTCTTCTACTTAAGACCATCCTCTACCAAGATGGAAGCTATACAAAAGTTTTAGTGCATACTAAGTGGTAGTAATAATGATGATGATGACTCTCATGATGATAATAAAATAGGTTGATCCATCACTTAGCCTTCTATAATTAAAAATTCTTCTATAATTAAAAATTCACACTTCCCATAAGAAGGGTCCCATAGTCAGCTGGTCAAAATATGATACCAGCCTGGTGAAAAAAGTCTAGCCAGAACAATGCTGTAACACCTACTCAAGAATTAGAGCAAATGGGAAAGTCTTAACAGGTAAACGATGCTCACCTCCAATGCAGATTGTGTGACTGTATTTTTTCTTGGTTTGATGCCAGCGAGCTATTTTATTGTTGTCACTTACGTAAGAAAATCTTGAGCCACTCTCTTGTCATGCCATCTGACTGGTTCTTCTCAGTCAACAACTATAAGTGATAAGCATTCTGCCCCCTCAAGGCATAGTGGTAATGATCTTTTCAGTTCTCTTCCTGAGAACCAAAGTTGGATGTCAATTTTGAATAACAATTATATTATTCCTTCTTATTTCACTTTGAAGGTTCATATTTTAGGCATATATCTGAAATAACAATTAATATAATATTCCCACTGGTAAGGTGCTGGACAACATGACCTTACTGCATGGATTCTTAACCTGCAGTCCATAAGCTTGTTTTTATTGTTGCTGCTTTTAATTTTAATAACCATATTTCAGTATAATTGGATTCCTTAATACCCCTATGTATATTTAAAAATATTATGATGAGAAGAGGTACATAGTCTCTACCACACTTCCAAAGAGGGCCATGACATGAAAAAAAAAGTTAATTCCAGCTTTATTGGGTATCTTCGCTGACAGCAGAGTACGTGGAACATTTTCTATAAACATTAGGTGACTAAATAGTTGATCTGGTTTTATAAGACTGATAGTTGAATTCATATAATTCTATGAGTTCCCTACTTTAAAAAAATAAAATGAACCACATTTTCAGCAAGAAATGAAATTAATTATCATGCTATTTTTCTTTCCTTGCCAGAAACTGGGAAGAATACAAATATGAAAAAGAAAACCCTCAAAAATAAAGTAACATGGCAACCTCTCTCAAAAGACAATAAAGAATATTTTGAGGCTATGATGGATTCTGCGATACAGTGAGTATGTAGCCTGTGTCACTGTTTTTGCTTCTGGTTTTCTTTTTTCTACAGCTTTGTTATTTTGTTTAGTCTTTTTTCAGTCACGTCTGACTCTTCTTGACCTCATTTGGGGTTTTCTTGGCAAAGACACTGAAGTTGTTTGCTATTTCCTTCTCCAGCTCATTTTATAGATAAGGAAACGGAGACAAGCAGGGTTAAATGACTTGTCCAGGGCCACGCAGCTAGTGTCTGAGGGCCAAATTTGAACTCAGGAAGATGAGTCTTCCTGACTTCAGGCTCAGCTCTCTATCCACTGTGCCACCTTGCCACCCAACTCAAATTTACAGCTGCATCTATTCAAATCAGGTCTTCTATGTATTTTCTGATTCATTTTCAAGTCTTGAGCTATAGCAGTTTCTCAGGAATATGTGATTTTAGAACTGACTACTCGCCAATGCATATCACAACCTCTCTACAACTTGGTTGGTAATCTTTAAGAGATTCTCTGACAAAAATGTTCGTTACCATGCAGCCAACCTGATGATAAGCCTCTTAGCATTCAATTTGGCTGGTTTTCAGACCACAGACAGTCCATTTTTCAAGACTTTCCAGCTTGGTAGGACCCACCAGAACTTGTGTTTAGGGGAATAGTGTTCAAGAATCCAGAAGTCTCTCTACTTTATAATGAGGCATTAGATTAGGGCCTTAATGGGGAATGTATTATCATTAGATTTTTCTGGGTGATAAGTCCCCTTACTGTCTCAGAAGAATGTACATCCAAAGTTTTATACAAGTGAAGAGCTCACTTGTAACTTTAAGAAGACAAGATTATAAGACCTCTAATTCATTATTTAGATTCTCATTAGCTTCCATTAATATTGCTGGGTTTATGTCTCTTTAGCCATAGCTTTTTGGGGGGCTGTTGAGGTTCAGTCCGATTTATTCAGAGGTCCTCAAAGATCCCCATATTCTTTTATCACTGCTCTAGTAAATAATTAAAATCTTAATGGAAAATGTCTTTGAGGCTTATCAATGACTATCAAAATCCTATCTTTCCATCTCAAAGCCAGCTCCCTCCCTTTACAAATGTGTGTTTGTCTGGACCTTGAAGGGTTTCCTGAGATCTAAGTAAATTACTAAAAACTCTTTGGAGAGAAAATCTGACTGCTTTCTGTAGCCTTGGATGAAAGGAAAGAAATACCCTCTGGTCCTTTTGGTGCTGCTGTTTTACTTTTCTGTTAAGTTTTTTTAATCCCCAGGTATGGCCAAGGCTTAAACTCTATAATCTACTAGTTAAACTTGGTATCATACAACAAAATCCTGATGATATAGCACCAATTTAATATTAGGTCATCAAAAAGTCCTTAGGAAAAGGTGATTTTTAATTAGCAGAACTGAGTCGGCTAGAAAGGAGAGAAAGCCTAGATGGAGAAGCCAGTTAGAAAGAAGATGGGGTAATTCAGATTACAAAATGACAAAAGACTAAATCAAAGATTTTGTCTAGAAATGTATAGATATGGGTGGATTATCTCAGAGATTAGGAAAAAAATGCCCATAGTTTAAATTACTTAATGTTCAAAAGTCCACTTTTTCTTTAACTATATTTAACTTCTCTTCTAGATCCATTTTGAGAGCTGAAGTAAAAGAAAAGGAAAACACTCAAATTCATCTAAACTGCTTAAAGGAAAGGTAATAGTCATGTCATTGCAAAGAGTTAAAACGGGGGGAAAAAAAGATTTTGTGCACTGATTCTCCCATCGCTAAAACAGAAAAAAAGAACTAGTTATGTTCTCTTTTCTGTTGTTGAAGATTTCTTCAGTTGTGTGAAACCCATAAAGTCTCTCTGGGAGAGTGGAACAGTCTAAAGGAAGTGTCAAATCTCTGTCTGAAGGAAATGGAGACTCTTGAGGCCAATGAAGAAGACCTGGCATTATTGCAGGTACTATGAAAATGTAAGTGGGAAGGGTTGGCAATATCTAGAAAGTAAGGTGAGAGATAAAATGACTGAAAATTTATCACAAATCAGTGTGATACTCTGCCAGTTCGACCTAGAAAATAGTGCTGCTGTGCCCCCTGCCCTCGCTCCCCATCTTGAATAAACTTATTTATCATAAATCCTTTTTCAGTAAGATATCATGTGTACCTGAATGTAGGCTGCAGTAGTTGAGTAATGATCTGGTATGTTTTTTTTTCCTCCTTTTATTCTCTTAAATATGTGATATTATTTTCTAATCAAATTATGAGTTTTCATAACTATTGCTATAGAATTTCAGAATATTCTTTCTTTCACTTATACTCAATATGCTGTTAGCTGAATAGTGCTAGTAGCTGCCAAAGTTTACCCCAGATCTTTTTTGTTTGTTTAAACTCCTATAGCAAACCAGTAATAGCAAATTATAGGATATATTTAATAGCTAATTCTCAGAACTAAAATAGGCTTTTACGTGTCTTTGGACGCTGACTTCCAAATTCTAGTGCTTGATCCGATTTAACCTTTAAATTTGCTTCTGCCTAAACAGCCTATCAGTTGGTCAATGAAACATCATATATTTAGAAGTATAAAGACATTTACCGTTTCATACTGCTTGGAAACGTAGAATATAATTGGTAGTACAAAGTAGTCCTTAGTTATACACACAAATGGGAGGAAGAGAAGTTACAGATAATACAAAGTATTAGATATCACAAAAATAATTCGTATTTGGAATGAGTTCTTCCAAGACATATTATCCTTAAGCTTCCTTCCCATGCTTGTAGGCCTCAGACCCAACTTCTCCTCCCCTTTTGAGTTTGATTTCATTTACGATAGCCTGGGTTCCTAGGATTCACTTGCAGGCTTATGACTTCATGCAACTCTGCAGTTATCCCTATTAACTATCATCTTATTAATTTAAACCCTTTGTTCTACATACATCTACCAATCGAATGATCCTAAGAATGAAATCTGGTGTGAGTTGTCCTTTTGGAGCACTTATTGGCTTCTAGTGCACATGTGTTTCTTTCCGTAGTGCTCACAAGACATCTGTCTGATTATCTTTTAATTTTTAGCTAGTCATGCTCATCAATGATAATTGAACTCTTTCTCTTTTTAAAAATTTGGGTAACATTTGCCCATCTCCAATTTTCTGTCACCTTTCCCATTCTCTAAGATTTCTCAAAGATAACTAACACTGAATCACATCTTCAAGTTCTTTATTAAACTAAGATGCAATTTATTTGGACTTAGAACTAATTTAATTTAGCTAGGAGCTCTTTTATTCTCTTTTCATTTATCTTTTTTTTTCCTCATTATTTTTCTTGTGAGCCTTGGGTTTTTTGTGGGGAGGGCATATGTCTTTTTTTTTTTTTACTTTCATCAGCCTTCTTTAGGAAATGGGAAGATTAGTATAACAGAGGGGCAGAGGAAGAAAGTGCTTCAAAACCATGTTATTTGTTCATTATGGCAGTTTCAGGTTCTGGATAAATTTAAGCATGCCCCTTCCAGTGCAGATATTGAAATTGACAGTTCAAGGAAGTGCTTTGAGTCAAAAGATTTCTTATGTGCAAGTTTGTAATTTCCTTGACCATCTGGAAAATAGATGCCTGAAAATAGAAGGCATAGGATTACCTTCAAATATTTGAACAGTCAACTTATGGAAAAACAGGTTATACTGATTCTTTGTAGCTCTAACATATTGTTTCTCAATCCTCACTATACTTAGACCAACAAGATTATCTAAATTTTCCACTGTAACTTTAGAACCCCAGGCAGTGGAGAGCTGAAGAGAAAACTGAGGGTAAGAGATGTAGGATAAAAATAAATGGAAAAGTCTGGGTTTTATGTGTATTGGTTTTAAGGAGTAAGGGTATTTGGAACTTTTTATAGTAAAAGTTGTGTAGCCTAGTACAAGTCCTTGAACTTGCAGTTAGGAAACACTTCTTCACCAGACACTCATAGCCAAGGATTTAGTCTGAGACATCAGTAGCACCATCTCTGAAGGTGCATCACCTTCCATTTGTCAGCATCCTTCTGATGCTGTGTTCGTACTTGATTCTTTTCAAGGACTGTAGCCATTAGCTGCTATAATGTAATTCTTAAAGAAACCTACCACAGCAAGAAGCAGCAGCATTCCTGCATATCATCTATGTTTCTGGTAGAACCAGGACCTTTAATACTAGCAACTGTACCATACTACTTACAGTAGTATTTTCTTCGGTAGTCTTTTGAACCTCCTTTTCCATTTGTCTAATTCTGCCTTCCAAGGCATTCTTCTCCTCTTTGGCTTTTTGGAGCTTTTTTACCATTTGAGTTAGTCTATTTTTTAAGGTGTTGTTTTCTTCAGTGTTTTTTGGGGGTCTCCTTTAGCAAGTCATCGACTTATTTTTCATGGTTTTCTTGCATCCTTCTCATTTCTCTTCCCAGTTTTTCCTCTACTTCTTTAACTTGCTTTTCCAAATACTTTTTGAGCTCTTCCATGGCCTGAGACCAGTTCATGTTTTTCTTGGAGGCTTTTGATGTAGGCTCTTTGACTTTGTTGACTTCTTTTGTCTGTATGTTTTGGTCCTCTTTGTACTGCTTGACCCTTGAGTTTTTTGACAGGGTATGACTGCTTGTAGAGTAGAGAGTACTTTGTTCCAAGTTTGAGGGGCTGCGCTATTGTTTTCAGAGCTATTTTTACACAGCAAGCTCTGCCACACCAGCATTTCTCCTTCCCCAAGAACCGCCAACTCAAACTTCGATTCAGATCTTAAGCAGGCTCTGCTGTAGCTGCCCCCGGGCAGTGGCCGAACGTCAAACTCCTTACACTCTGTCCCCGCAGCTTTTCTCACAACCTTCTCTGTTGTCTTTGGTGTTTGTGAGTTGAGAATTCTGGTAACTGCCACAGCTCACTGATTCAGGGCGCTAGGGCCTGTTCCCACCTGGCTCCTGGTCTGATTGGTCGGCTTCCAGCTCCATGACCTTACCCAGCTACCGTCCAGGCTGTCCTGGCCTGGAGCCCTGCTTCCCTCTGCTATTTCGTGGGTTCTGCAGTTCTAGAATTTGTTCAGAGCCATTTTTTATTGGTGTTTGGAGGGTCCTGGGGGAGAGCTCTAGGCAAGCCCCTGCTTTCGAGCTGCCATCTTGGCTCCACCTCCATAACATACTCCTTAGACAATTCTCCTGCTGCTTTTCAGTATAGTAGAAGATTCTTCTGTCCCCTGTATTGTGTCACATTTTTTAAAAAAACTTGTAATTCACAAATTTCTTCTAGTAATGTAAAGCTTGTGAAGAAAGCTATTCTTGACATGGTATTTTGCTTTGTTTTGTTTTTCTCCCTCTAACCTTAGGAAGAAGCTAAAAATGCAGTGGAAGCCACAGAATTAGTAAATGAGAACATTCAGAACCTTCAGGATAAAATTCGGATTCTTGAGAGTGAATTGGAGGAGGAAGAGGAAAAGGCTAAACAGGTACTCATAACTAAATGTATTATATTGTATACCAAGTAAACAAAATGTATATATACATGTATACCTATTATATATACCTAAATGTATTATAATATCCAGTATATTACAGGATGCTAGATCCTGAAGGCTGTCTCCTACATCAACACAATTGGTTTAAAGATGTAATTTTTTTTTTTTTTTTTTTTTTGCCGAGGGAGGGCAGGTCAATTGGGGTTAAGTGACTTGCCCAAGGTCACACAGCTAGTAAGTGTATCAAGTGTCTGAGGCCAGATTTGAACTCAGCTCCTCCTGACTCGAGGGCTGGTACTCTACTCACCGTGCCACCTAGCTGCCCCTTAAAGATGTAATTCTTGACTATAGTAGTAGTGAAAGAATGGAGATTGAGTTTGTTAAGTACACTGGCAATGTCATTCCCCTTCTCAGTAAGCTTACCTTTGGAATCAATCCCTTAACTTCTCTTTAGCTTTTAAACTCTTTACAACCTTATACCAGCCTATCTTTCCAGCCTTATTATGTCACCCTACCAAGCTGACGTTCTCTCTATACCCCACACTAGACATTCCATCTCCTAACCCTATGTCTTTGCATTGGCTGTCCTCTTTGCCTGGAATGCTTGCTCTCCTCATCTCTACCTCACAAAATCTGTCTTACTTCATGAATACTATCCTTATTTCAACTACTTTATACTGAATTACTTTGTATTTCTTTTGTGTGTACTTTTATGTACTTGTCTCCCCTGCTAGAGTGTAAACTCCTTGGGAGAAAGGTTTATTATTTGTTGTTTGTATCCCTGCACCTAGCACAGTGTCTGGTATATAGTATATTCTTAATAACTATTTAATTTACAAATTGACTCAGAACCTATTTCAGAAAAAATAAAATGATTATTTTCCCTCTCTAGGTGTTTCAGATAGATGGTACCAAGGCCCTTTCTCTTCCAGAACTCCCCAAGAAAAGTATTACAGCCCCAATACTTCATGTAAGTATCTATTTTTCCTATTGTGAGTATAACCAGTTATTCTTTATATTATGGTATTTTAAATGCCTTTTATTGAAACTTTTTCTGGAAAAAAGTCTCTTTCCTTTTCCTGGTGAATAACCAACTCTGTGCCAACCTTAACTCATTTCTTTCTAAAATATAAATTCTAAAATATAATTTAAGAAGAGATTTTTCTAACACATCTCCTTGTAGCAAAACAAAAATCTGAGGGAGACTTTGAGTATGTGTTGAAGAAACATCCTTGAAAAATATGACTGATACCTATTTTCCTAATAGATAAAAGGGATAGATGATCTTTGATTTAATGAATAGTGAAGGCAAATTATTTTTTCAAGAATTCTATGAAGATTGATAGATTACATATGAAGCATTGACTAATTTATACATTGTTAACCAAAGTCAAAGTGATTTACCATGACTAACAACCCAATTTTGGAGACATAATAGAAACTTCATAGGAGGAAGTGAAAACAGTAATTCTTCTTGTTTGGGAATTCATTCTGGTTTCTGCAGTGTACTACTCTCCACATCAGTGGTTCCCAGAATGGGAAGCACAGCCTCCCAGAGGGCTATGGCATGATTTCTGGGGTATGTGGTCTGCCAGTTGGAGGGTGGGAAGAATGTATTAATTACATCCTATCCTCCCTGAGATAGCCATTCATGGAACTTGTCTCCAACACAACCATACCTACTCTTTACCAGTTACAATTCAATATTGCCTCCTAGAGCTATGCAACTATTCGCTCCCTAACACCTTCTAAGCTGGATAACCTCCCCTTGCTACAGGTTTACAGCAGTGAGTAGAGGGGAGAATTACTGATAAGAGGTATGATTTTTTAAAAATTAGAGACCAGTGCTCTAGATGTCAATGTTTACGGGAGACTTGGCCATGGGGTGAAAGAGAATGACTTGGAATAATTGAAGAAAGCCAATATAAGTTTAAAATCAACGTTGAAGGGAAAATGAGAGCTCAGTGTGGCATACAAAATGGCAGATAATAGAATTTAAAATAGATGCATTTGTTTTCAATAAGTGCTGTTTTGTTTTGACACTGGAAATTTCTTTGTTATATCTCATACTGTAATCTGTTTCTTTATCTCTCTGAGCTTCAGTTTTCTCATCTGTATGTAAGGGATTCTTTCATCTACTGTTCTATTCTACCTTCTAAAAAATTTTAAAGCATTATACAAGGGGCAGCTAAGTGGTGCAATGAGTAGAGCACCAGCCCTGGAGTCAGGAAGACCTGAGTTCAAATCTAGCCTCAGACGCTTGACACATGTACTAGCTGTGTGACCTTGGGCAAGTCATTTAACCCCAATTGCCCTGCCCAAAAAAACAAAAACCCAAAAAAGGCATTATACAAGGCACTTTGTCTTTCAAAGAGAGAGAAGTATTTGAAGCTAACTATCTTATGATATCTCAAGCCCTAAATTAGCAAATTGAGGCAAATAAAAGAGTGTCTTAGATGGGTATAACATTTTTGTTGTTGTCTTTTTTTTTTTTTTTTTTGCTCCCTGTGTAGTAGTTCATTCAGAATTGTCTGTGGTGGTGAAGAAATTATAAAATGATTTCCACTTTTCCTTTTACCACTTGGCATCACTATTTTTTTTCTTTCATTGTGTTAGTATATAGAGTAGAGATTCTAAACCTGGGAACTTGTAGCTTTTTAAAAATATATTTTGATGACTATATTTCAATATAATTGGGGTTTTTTTGGTAGTCTTAGGTGTTTTATGCATTTAAAAATATTCTGAGAAGGGGTCCATAGACTTCACCATATTTCCCAAGGGATCTTTAACACAAAACAGCTCAAGAACCCTAGATAAAAACAAAAACCTGGCAAAGAATGTTTTTTCTCTAGTCAATCAAGACTTCTCTGCTAGAGCCATTGACAGTTGCTAATCCTTCATTTTAATTTGGAGGTCCTGAGAATTAAACCTTTCTGATTCCTTTATTTTTTTTTTCCTAACTCAAAAATCACTGAATTGAGCATCTCCATTTACAACAGAACAAGAAGATTTTACATAAACTAATCTCTATTATATACAATTTGAATTTTTTAAAAGTATATAATAAATTCAGTTTGTCAAGGCCCAGACTTGTATGTGTTTCTCTCTGAACCACTTAATGTTCGCCTCTGTTTGTGAATTGTTTTCTTTTTGTTCTTTTGCATTGTGATCACTAACTTCCCTTTGTTGTGATTTATTCTAATACAACATTTAAAAGCTTTGTTACATTTTTAGTAAACTTCACAGAGGTGATTATTATTCATAGTAGTGCAAAATGCATTGCAGTGTAAACATTTGTAGAGAAGAGAAAGTCTTTTTACTTGAATTTCTCTTTAAGAACATTAGTCGGTTTTGAGGTAACTTCATTTTAAATTTACCTCATTTTTTTGATCTGTGTGTTTTTTGCATTATTGTGCCACAGGAGGAAATTTTGAAAAGGATCCCAAATCAGAAAGATATTCTAAAGGATCTGAATGTCATGAATAATTCAACAGAGATGAAGAACATGTTAACTTTCATAAAAGAAGCCTATAAGAAGCTGGATGCCTCCTGAGTTCTTGTACTATATAATCGTAGACAATTTAACATTTATAAATCAGTAAAAATGATTGTTATCTTTAATGGTCTTTAGATATTGTAGATGATAAGACCATCATGGGAATTACAAATCCCCCATTCATCACACCTTTTTTAAAAATAGGCATCTACCAACTGAAAATCCGGAGGCCCTGGATCATAAATGACCAAGTCTAGGTGCTGTAGTCTTCCCATTCCATATCTTTCTGATGTGTTCCTTAGTACTGGACACCCAAAAACGAAGTTTGTTTGGCTGTTGTGGCTTTTCTGGAACCCGAGTTTCAGCCCAGTGTAGCTCAGTCCTGTTTAATTGAAGGATCAATCAAATAAAACAGATAAGATATGGGACAATTAATATGTACCTTTAAGAAGTGACTGCTGGTCACTTAGAACTGGAGGAACTACCTTCTTTTTTTTTTTTAATCTCTTCTTTCAGTGCTATTTTCCTCCCTCTGACAACTCCCCAGCCTTCCTCCAATGATCTGTCTCAGTTTTCACTGATCATCCATGGTTTTGGTAAACCAGGGGATTTATAAATTGACCGTATGTCTAAAGAGATGTCTAACAGCATCAATATTTTATTTCTGTGAGCGTATAGATACTGAAACATTGTTCTCCCTCCAGATTATCACGAAGGCATGATTGTGTCCCAGAAGACTGATTACTAAAGAAATGCATGTGTACTATGTCCCCTTAGAGTATCAACTGAAAAATAACCTAACACCTAACTTCTGTTTTTTAATTTTTTTTTCTGTAAAAAATTTTGGCTTATTGGTGACAGTGTGCATATATTCATGTTGATATATCACTGAAGTGGTTCAGTTTCAAAGTTATTTGAAGTAGTAGATATATAATTGGCTATCAAGTGAAATAAGTTCTTTAGGAAAATCAGGGTTTTTGGTTTTTATTTGTCTATGAAATAAAATATTAACATGTAATTCATTTTCTTTCTACTGTGTGTTTCTACATCAATTAATGTAAAAGCTATGCCTTCTTATTTAAAATCATAAATGCTTAAAATAGGAAGTGACCTTGAAACTCAATCAAATTCCCCAATTTACAGATTAGAAAAAAAGATGTCATGGAATAAATTTGAGTACTCTTCACAGTACTCAATTTTGAGTAAAATTCACAAACAAATTTGTGAACTGAATTTGGAGTAAGACAAGTAGGTGGTAATCACAAGCATAGAGTTAAAGTCTCTGAGCCTCAGTTTCCTTATGTGTTAAATGGGGATAGTAGTACCTGTAGAACCTCTTTGACAAAGTTGTGAAGATCGCTGACATTAGATGCCCAGCCAAAGTTCTGAGTCCATCTGGGAACAGACAATGTAATCATGTGTGACTACAAAGCTGCAATCAAAATGTGGACATATCGGAGGAGATACAGCATAATTCTATGGGGGTGTGCTGCTCATGCCTCAGAAAAGTATTACATAGAGAAGAACATAAAAACCCACTTCAAGAAAGAGCTTGACAAAAAAGTATCACCCCACCTGGCACTTATTGTGGAGACTACTTTGGCAGTTATGTGATGCATGAGATGAAACACTTCTACTGGGTCAAATTTCTATTCTTCTGTTCAAGACAACAAGCATTTATTAAGGACCAGGTACTGTGGTTGGCTCTGAAGATAAAAAGGAAGGCAAAAAGAAGTGCAATTATTTACAAGTGGTATATACAGGATAAATTAGAGATAATCATAGAGAAGTCACTAGCATTAAGGAAGATAGGGAAAGACTGCTTGTAGAAGGTGTATGAGACTTCAAGGAAGTTAAGAGGTGGAGACTAGGAAGGAGAGAATACTTGGCCTGGGGGACAGCCAATGAAAATGCAAAATTGGGGGATCAAATATGGTCTGTTTACAGCAAGGAGGCCAGTATCGTATCTTAGAGTGCTTGCTGGGGAATCAAGTATAAAAAGACGGGAAAGGTGAGGGACCAAGTTTTGAGAGAGAGCCTTTAAAAGCCAAGTAGCATTTTAGATTTGATTCTGGAAGCTATGAAAGGTTGCTGAAGTTATAACTAGAATGTTACCTTGTTATAAAGTCTGGTTAGAGCATCAACCCATCCAAATAATGAGGACTGTAGCATTGGTATTCTAAATCTTCAGCCTTCCCATGGGAACACCTCCAACTTTAATCCTTTACTGTATTATACAAGAAATCCTATGTACTAGTTTGTTGTGGTTACAATTAACAAAACAGTTTATATTTTACCTTTTTATTCCACACTACATCTTTTCTTCCCCCCTCCAGAAAAAATAGTTTTAAAAGTAAACCCATTGGAGATGTGTTAAACATTGTGATGTTTAGATGGAAATGAGTGTAAACTTTAAAAAATCAAAGTCAGTGACAGATGTAAAATGTTTTACAAACCTTAAAATGTTATACAAATAGCAGCTATCATTTTTAAGTAACAGCCACGTAAATTTGACTTGTAGCACACTACACCGTAAATGAATTAATAACTGAGCATTTATTATTATGTGTCAAACATTGTAATAAGTGCTAAGAATAAAAAAGAAAAGCAAGACAGTAAGGGGCTTACATTCTAATTAGAGAAGATAACACAAGGGAGTAGTGGCCAGGAAAGAGTGTTTTGGGAAGTCACAGGTTCAGTAAGAGCCAGAGAAGAGTTGACATGACCTTTCTAGTAGCAATAGCAGTATTGATTTGATTATAGTTCTAGGGCAAGGGGACTGGGTAATGGCTTGGTTGGGCTGTGTCCAGGGCAGACGATGGTAAGATGATCAAGAGAGAATGGGTATTATGGTTGGGTCTGGCTAGATATGGTGAGCCATGTCATACCTTCACATTGCAAAAGTAGCAGATTTCTGTACAATGTCAGAATTGAGGTTATTGGTTTTGAGATTTGATTCTCTGGTGCCTGAATAAATGTTTTACTTCTGCCTTCTACATAGTCTCTCATATTCTGCATTCCCGAACTGTACAGGCATATTCATGGTCACCATCGAAGTTGTGAATCTTGCCTTACTGATACAGACACAACTGAAACGATGCAACAATAACAAAAAAAAACTTGGGAGAATGGAGCATGGGTTATTTGGTGGCAAACAGATATACAAAGGTGATGAGGGAAAAGGTAAATGTTTGACAGCTGGCTCTCCAAAATGCACAATACATTTTAAAATTTAACCTGAATTATTAACATTTTTCCACCACTTTCTTAAATCTAGACGATCAACAAAGCAGTAATTAAACCCTGATTTGTAGTATTTACTATATTTCCAAGTTATAACCACATTGAATATTTAACAGATGACTCTCTTAATCCTATATGGTTCCAGCACAACCCTGGATAGAAGCCATTTGGACTATATCAGCATGTTGCTGCCAGACGTTGCTCCCACGAACCGAAAGAGGACATGTATGTTTATTGAGTAAAATTTTCTGCTTATCTACCTGCAGTTCAGAATACATGTAGTTATCACTGGAGAAAACATACTTACCTAACTGTAGGTGATATTTTGATAAAGTTGTTGTTGACACAGAAATACCCTTGCTATTTCAAAAGTTAACTAAAATAGAATTTTAGATTCCAGAAAGAAAATGGTAAAAAAAAAAAAAAAGATAGCAAAGGAGATTTTTATTTGAAAATGTCCCTGGAAGAAAAAATGTTTAAAAATTAGTTGAGGCAAACTCAGTGCTTTGTCAGAGATTTCACCTTCATATTTAATAGTCACTGAGTGTCCTTTTCCCCCCAATCTTCAGTTTATGCTAGAAAAAAAAATAACTGCATGTTTTGTTTGTGTACAAAATACCAGCAGTGAAACCTGAAGTTAAAGGATTAGCTTCCACTTTGTTTGAGGTTATAGAGTTTCCTGGTTTTCTCTATTTATTGCAAAATAAAGGCCTTTGCACCAGTTAAAAAAAAAAATGAAAACAAAACACGGTGTTCAGATTAATCAGGGTGACAATGAAAAACCCAACAGTGGTTTCTGAACGTAGACCTTCAATTTCCTCTTATATTTCAGGAACTGTCAAGTAGTATATTTCACCTGAGAAGGGAATAAAGGAAGAAATTCAGATTTCCCTGTGGGCTTCAACATCTTCCAGGTGACTGTTTGAGTCACTGGTCCGTATTTTAATTAGCTGTTCTGGTTAATAGGGTTACTTCCACTGCTTACTTGTTAGAGAGTCCTTTAATGATGAAAATACATCGTTTATCCTGTTCTGTATACTCTAAGGAATTAGACCTTATACAATTGCTGTATTATAGCAACGGAGATGTTGGAGAGGACATTTTTCTAATTAGATGAAATAATTTGAAAGCATTTTAAAAATTGATATTTCATTTTTCAAGCCACTAGCAAAACAAGCTCTTTCTAGCCAGTAATAGCCCAAATCTTTAAAACTGATTTCTTCTAATCAATAACTCTCATAAGGTGAGAGAGGCATCAGAGCAAAATAAATAGATCACTGAACTTGGCATCAGGAAGACCTAGTTTCAAAACCCCTTTGTGTTGCTAAACTGTATGATCTCGGGTAAGTCAATTAACCTCGTTGAGCCTCAGTTTCCTCATTTGTAAGTCAAGAGATGGCCCCTTTACTTAGAAAAAAAAATCAAGCTAGTAGGGGAAGACCCTCAGGGTTGCTGTTCCAAAGAGAAACAGTTACCATTGACATTCACTCTAAACCAGGAGGGCCCAAAATACAGCCATTAAGTGGAGCTTGGGCAGCGACCTATTGTGGTCCAATCTATGAGCTTCAGAGTGAACTGGTTTTGAGGTTTTGAGAGAGAGAGAGAGAGAGAGAGAGAGAGAGAGAGAGAGAGAGAGAGAGAGA